>CM076572.1:567837971-568289466 GCA_034641835.2 Pinus albicaulis
AAAAATAAGTGGAAAATATTAATGACTTAAGTCTAAATTTCAAATTAATATGAAAAACTACTTTGTTAGAATCATGGTTCACATAAGTATTTGATACAAAAAGCCTAGATAACAAAAATAATTCACTACGAGCTAGTTTTAGGTGAAAAATCAAGTCAACAATTGGATAAGAAGGGTCTCGCTCAATATAAGTACTTATTCTCCTTTGAAAAAAAATTAAATGGATTATAAATATTAATTTTTTATGACTAGGGTTGACACAAGAGGTTGATCCAAAATACATGGACTAGGAAAACATAATTCAAAGACCTTAAGGTGGTTTGAGTTTAAAAAATAGGCCCATGATTGGATAAGAGTTATTTTTTGAACATGCATTTTTTTTTCTTCATCAGTGGAAAGATAAGATAGGCCTTTAAAAGAGAAAATTGAAAGATCTTTTTACTAAAAAGTAGAACAACAATATGATAATTTAGTTAACAAAGGGTTCTATCAAACTTTCCAATAGGATTGATGCATTAGCTTCTTCTGAGACCTAAATTTTGTGAAATGATATAATAGGAATTTAAATTGACTAATTTGTAGGAATTAATATTCCCCACTTGAAATTGTCAACTTAAGGAATTTCTTCTATTAAGACAATTGCATTCTCAATTTCAAATGTATGTACAAATATTTGTCAAACTTCTTTAAAAATATTTCTCATGCTTTTGCATCCCTTTTTCTCCTACCTAGTAGTTGCATATCACTGAATGTGTTTGAAAAATGTTCCATCCACAATATCTCATTTCCTAAAATGACCATCTACATCGTATGCTCTAGCATATGGAAGCCTTTTTCTATCAAAAATTTCAATTCTCTATCTTTTTATTTTTATTTTTAATTATACAAAATGTAATTGAAACAATTGCAAAACTAATCTATCGAGCATAATTTTTAGTTAAAAAATTAAGCCATGGTTGGATAAGAGGTGAATTTTGTAAACATGTGTTTATTTTCAATGGAAATCTAAGAGAGGTCTTTATTCGAACAATAAATATTATTAAAATTGAAATAATTTTTAACTAAACACTAGAAATCAATATGATAATTGAGCTAACAAAGGGTTCTGTCAAACTTGCCAATAGGGTTGACCCATTATCTTCTTCTGATATGTGGACTCAAATTTTGTCAAATGATGTAATATGAACTTGAATTAATTAATTTGTAGTGATTAAGACTCCCCACTTGAGATAGTCAATTTAAAGAAATTTATTTTTTTAAATAATTGCATTCTCTGTTTCAAATGTATGTACAAACAATTGTCAAACTTTTAAAATATTTTCTCATGCTTTTGCATCCCTTTTTCTCCCACCTAGTAAGTACATATCATTGAATGCATTTGAAATATGTTATATCCACAACCTCTCATTCCCTATAAAGACCATCTATGTAACGTACATCATAGTAACAAATAATAAAAAAATTAACCTTACTATAATACTCTAAACATACCACTTGTACCATAATCTTTTTAAAAACCCATAAGGGAAATTAGATTTGAAATCATGCAAATTTTACATCAATACATCCATTATTTCATGTGGCTAATCACCATAACCTAAGTCGGAAGTCTTATCTCTATCTATGTGATACCTAATAGCCTATTCAGATAGATGTATATCTTTAATACTCATTACTTAAATAATTAAATGCGGAAGGACAAACGATTATGGAAATATTTTGAACCACTCATTTGGTTAAACCATAGTGCGTTAAGTCTTGTCGAACTTGTTTATATCATAAATGAGAATTACATATTTGTACATGTATCTGGATCTCTACGCCGCGTTAGGACATCTGTCTGTTTGCCTGTTGTTTGATCTGGGGTCTAAGGATCAACGATGGAGGGTAATGCGGTACCTGCTTAGGGTATCGACCCCGCAAACCCTAACCACCTTTCATAATTTCCGCATTGATATTTCACCGACGTAGCCCCTCTACAACTCCTGTAGTGGCATGGAAACTGTCGACAGGTAGAGACCATGCTCCAGTACAAATTTAATTTCCATGGACATAACCAACCAAGTAAATTGTTTTATTCACAAGTTGTGGCATAGCTATTATGGTTGCGTTGAGTTCTTTGCTAAAATTACATTCCCTCTCTGGTTTATTCTTCGCAGAGTACTATACTTAGCTTTATGCCACAAGCTATGGCAGTTTAGTGAGAATTTATGGTTTTAAAATGGGTTTCTCTGACTTTTCTCCAAGGTTTGGAAACCCACACCATTACCAAGTGTGCTCTCGTTTCTCCTGCGGAGTTCTTCCCACAGTGGCAGGTAAATGGAGGTTCTCGGTTTAATTTCTTTGATAAGGTACATGTCGATTTTAATGTATCCTCTATGTATTTCCACGAGCTTAATTCTTTAATGGTTCCTCGCAGCATTTCCCTCAAGCCTGCAAAAGATGTTTACACAGGTATGCATGATTAACCTATCTTCTTCGTTGTTTTTCTAGCTCCACAAACCTAGATGGGTCACTAGCTAAATTTTTCTTATTTTGTTTTTCTTTGGAACAGGTAACCACTTAGCCCGATAGCCAAGGGTCACCCAACACGATTTCCACATTTAGAGGTTTTGTGCTTGTCACGAGTTCCTGACTATGTCGTTGCCCAAATAGGTAAAATTACTTTGTTTTCAAACTTGGGTTGCAGAGGGACCGATCATAGCTTTGGGGTTATGTGGCATTGTGAACTCTAGATCTTGTCTTTTGTGATATGGACGTCGTGCCGATTATGTCATTTCTTGTTAAATTCAAGGCTCTGCCTATTCGGAATTTTTGCATGAAATTCTATGTTATTGTAGTAAACAATTTGTTTCATGTCCCGAACTAAGAGAAGGATTTTTCGCTATGCACAACAGTATATATATATTGTTTATAAATATTTTATCAGAAGGGTTATTTGCTTCCTTATTTGTGTGTTTAATTGGAAATCTTCTGCATGCTTCCCAAGCGATAGCTAAATTTGGTCCTTATTTTCAGTATTACATTTACCCCACTAGGGTTAGTAGTGCAGAAGTTATTATGCTCTCTTGAATATGAATAGCTATGAATTGGGTTTCCTTCCCTAGTGACTTCATATTTTTTTCATATAGATTCATGCCCTCTCAGCCGAACAATATATTGATTTTTCTTGTTATACACTAATGTTTGCAGTGAGTTACTTTTGTTATACAGTTTATTATATTGGCATTATCTTTTCTGGATCTTAGTTGCACATGTTGTCTCTGAATTTCCTATATATGTTTGTAAATATATATTATGTTCCAACAAAGTTTTCCTTTCTTCTTTTAGGAATGGTAATTCTGCATAATTTCTTCCAGTTAAAGAATATGTCTGGACCATATAGGCTTCTGTCCGTGTATATCATAGGTTGGCAGAGAGCGACCAGTTCAGGGTTTGGAGCTTCGACTCTGAACCCTGAATTAACGATTTTCTGTTTTTTCATTTATAGTAAAGAGGTTTTCTAATTAATATTTACCAGTTTCTTAAAACCCTATTCTTTTCTTGTTTACAATCCCATAATTTTTGCATGGATATAGTTTCCTCACACAGTCTAAATAATTACTGGTACTTCTGTATTTTCTGGTTACTCAAAGTAAAAATACTGATAAATATAAAATCCAAAACCTTCACTGTGTACATAATTTCCATTTTATAACTTAAGCAAAACACTTTTGTATAGCAAATATTATATCTAAATCCACAGTACCAGTTCTTAATATTTTCTATAGTTTGTTACTTATCTCATTTCTAGACTTGCTGATGATGTCCTCCCTACCGTGACGGAGGCAATTACTTCCTCATCTCCCCTCGTGCTCTACACCTAAGTTGAGTAGGTTGACGTATTTTTCCTGAAGAGACCTCAGGACCCCCAGCCCAGTACTCTTCTTTCAAGGATTCAGGAACACTGAGTGTTTCCACTGGTCACTACCAGCTCAGGAATTTTCACTCTCTTCCTACCTCTCCTTGGTCATAGAACAAAAGCCCTTTTCCTCACTGGGATGTACTTCTATCCCTATAGGAAAGATAATTGTCTTTAACTGTTTTATGTTCAACCACTTCTCATTTTTTGGAATACTTTTATCATCAGTCTTTTACTTTTTTATGGAACCACTATTCCATGATTAAATTATATTTCAACAAAATGTAATTAATTTATGTTAATCATGTAATATTTTTCTCAAAATAAATAAATGTTTTAGTCTCTTAAAAATAAAATAACATAACAACTAGTTAGCACTTAAGCCAGTTGTCACAACTTCCCCTCTGGAAGTAAACACCATCCTTGGTGTTTCACTTGAGCTCAGCAAAAAATTCTGGATAATCCTCACAAACAAATCCTTCATCTTCCCAAGTAGCCTCATCCGAGCTGAAGTGCTTCCACTGCACTTTAACCTGGGTGATGGCTCGCCTGTAGAGCATGATTTCTCTCCAATCGAGTATACACTAAGGTTCAACCAGAAATTCGTCGTCTGGTTCGACCTGCATTCAGCAAAACTTTGAATTAAATTATCATAAAATTTAGTATTCTAAGACAGGATTTTTAATCTTAACCTACCTGAATGCTTTGCAAGTGGATTACATGCTTTGGGTCATGTATGTATCATTTTAGTAAGGATACATGGAACACATTGTGCACCCAAATATGGGTGGGTAAAGCCAATCGGTACACCACAGGTCCCACCCTCTCCAATATCTGGAAAGGTCCACAGAACCTGGAAGCCAACTTGGCACAGGAGGTCCACCTTAGTGTGCCCTTCTTTAGTTTAATCCTTACATACACATGATCATCCACTTCAAATTCTCGATAAGTCCTCGTCTTATCTGCATATTCCTTTTGACAATCTTGAGCCACTTTCATATTTTTTCTGATCTTTCTTACTTTTGATTCCATCTCAACTAACATATTCAGTCCAAGCATCAACTTGGTTTTGGGGTTGCTCCAATTGATGAGAGTACGACATTGTCGCCCTTACAAAGCTTCAAAGGGGCTCATCTTAAGAGACTCCTGGTAACAATTATTGTAGGGAAATTATACCAAGTGTAGATATTATTCCCATTTTGTTGGCTTTTGCATCACATACATACGCAACATATCTTACAAGATTTGATTCACTCGCTCAGTTTTTCCATCCATCTGAGGATGATAAGCAGTGCTGAAATTTATTTGGGTTCCTAAACCTGTAAATAGGGTCTTCCAGAATGCTGAAGTAAACTTCACATCTCTATCTGATATAACAGTCTTTGGAATGCCATGTAGTCTAAAAATCTCCCTCATGAAGATATCGATTATCTACACAGTTTTGTAAGTAGATTGTATGGGTATGAAATGTGCTGCCTTACTCAATCTATCAACCACCACCATAATGGAATCATTATGTATTTTTGACCTTGGTAAACCAGTAATAAAATCTAGGGATATAACTTCCCATTTCCATTCAGGCACTGGTATAGGCTGCAACAATCCAGCTAGATGTTGATGCTCCACCTTAACTTGTTGACATTCCAGGAATTTGTTTAGATATTCCGCAATATTCTTTCACATACCATGCCAAAAATAAACTTTTCTAATTGCTGTTAGCATTTTCTGATATCGTGGGTGTCCTACGTAATTACTGCGGTGATATTTATCCATGATCAGCTCTTTTAAACTCATTTGGTTTGGAATATATAAATTTCCCTTGAAGGTTAACAAATGATCTTTGCTAATTCCATAGTCAGAAGGTTTTTCTTGTTTGTTGGCTTCCTCCACTTGCTGCCATAAAAATCGGTATTCGGGATCCTTCTTGGCTTCCTCTTTTATCTGATCTACAAATTTACATTCAATTTGAATATAACAAAGTTCGTAGACACAATGCAGTTTTCTACTTAAGGCATCAGCCACACGATTTTCCTTGCCCTTTACATATTGTATATCAAAATCAAATTCACTGAAGAAAGCATTCCACCTTGCTTGGCGGGCATTTAGATAAACTTGCTTAAAGTAGATGGTTAAGCTACTATATTTGGTTTTCAACACAAATATTTTTCCTAACAAGTAGTGTCTCCATACTCGGAGTGCATGCACTATTGCTGTCAGCTCTAGATCATAGGTTGAGTAGCATTGTTCATGATCCTTTAATTTCCTCGATTCATAAGCGACCACTCTTCCCACTTGCGATAATATTTCCCCAAATCCTTCCTTACAAGCATCGGTACATACTTCAAATTCCTTGTTGGATCAACTACCCTCAACACCGGGGCAGTCGTCAGCAAATGTTTCAACTTCTCGAAACTATTCTAACACTCACTGGTCCATTTGAATATTTTTTCCTTTATCTGCAAAGAGGTAATTGGAAAATAAATTTTTGAAAATCCTTCAATGAACCATCGGTAGTATCTAGCCAACCCCATAAAGGAACGGATATCTGCCACATTTTGGGGCAATCTCCATTCCATAATAGTTTTAATTTTCTCTGGATCAACCACTATTCCTTCAGCAGAAATGACATGGCCTAGGTACTAGATCTGTTCTTTGAAAAAATCACATTTGTTGAAGTTAGTGTACAACTAATGTTTTCGTAACATCTCCAACACTATTCTTAAGTGCTTCTTATTCTCTTCCATGATTTTAGAATAAATTAAAATTTCATCTATGAATATCAGAACAAACATGTCCAGAAAGGGGTGAAATATGCCATGCATCAGCCTCATAAATTTTGTCGGTGCATTAGTCAAACCAAATGGTAGTACCACAAATTCGTAATTCCCATATCGGGTATGGAAGGTAGTCTTGTAGATATCCTCATCTTTAATTCAAATTTGGTGATATCCAGATCTTAGGTCTATCTTCAAGAATACAGTTGCTCCTTTCAATTGATCAAACATGTCATCAATCCGTGGCAATGGATACTTATTCTTGACTGTCAATTTATTGAGCCGCCTATAGTCCATGCACATACGCATGGTTCCATCATTTTTCTTTACAAACACCACCGGTGCTCCCCAAGGAGACACACTTGATCAAATGTACCCTTTGTCCAACAACTCTTGTAGTTGCATCTTCAATTCAGTTAGCTCTGGTACACTCATTCGATATGGTGCCCTTGAAATTGGTGATGCTCCTGGCATCAAATCAATAGTGAAATCAATGTCCCTTCTTGGAGGTAAACCTGATACATCTTCTAGAAACACATCCATGAAATCTTGTACTACTAGTATGTTATCCAGCATAGGAGTCTTCTCCTTAGAATTGGAAAAACCCACCTGAATGACATATAACTGACATCCTTTTCTAATACACTTACTCATTTGGGAGGCTATGATAGGACACAATTGTAGGGGTTTCTTGATTCCTTGTATTTCTTTACAAGTTCCATCTTGCATTCTGTAGTATATAATCTTTTCTTTACAATCTACCAGTGTCCAATGTTTCTCCAACCAATCCATGCCCAGTAGCACATCATAGGAGCCTAAAGGCAGTATATTTAGATCTACATTTAACTGCTGGTCTCCAATTTCCAATGTACAGTTTGGAATTTTGGCACCAAATTTTATTTTTCCCTAGTGGCTAGCTGTACCAGCCAAGGAGTTTGAATTTCTGACTTTGTAATTTACATATTTTTTCTATTTTAGGATTTACATAACTTAAACTAGCACATGGGTCAACCAAAATAGAAATAGGTTATTACCTTCTAGTTCTATCATCATCGGTTGATAATCTTCCTGACGATCTTCCAAAGTTGTGTTAATTCTAAGTACATTTCAGGCTACATCTCCCACTATAGAAGCTTCTTGTAGATTAGTTACTGTTTCACTTCTTCCTTCCTGTGGGAAATTTTTATAGTAATGCGCCTTGCCACACCCCCATCACTGTAGAGGTGGTTTCTGGTGTTGTCCTTGTTCAGGTTTGCTGGAAGCCTCTGTAGGCCTTTCTTCTGTAGGCCACTGGGTTCTTTGATGGTTTCTTCCAAACTGTTTGCTCACTGAATTCCTTGCATAATTCTTAAAATTATTGGTCCTAACATTTTTGAAATTTGAGCTGCTTTTCTACCCTTTTCTTGGCTGTCAATTTTTTGCCTATTTCTCCTTTTGCCTTGGACTACTGGTAACACATCCTCGCTTTTTGAATTTCCTCATCCATGGTTCTTAGATTCACGAACTCAATTCGTTCTTTCATGTGGGTTGGAAAACTACTTAAGAATCGTTGGACCTTAGCCTTTTCATCCCTTAGATAAGGAACGTATCTCAATAAGGAAGTGAACTTGGTTATGTATTCATCCATTGTCTTTTGACCCAACCTCAAATCATGGAATTATCTAGAATTTTCGTCATAGAAACGTTCTATTAGATATTTGTCTTTAAAGTATTGTTGGAACTCATCCCATGTCACGTCCTGGTCTTCAATGCTGCGGCCATTCTTGACTTCCTCCCACCACAGGGTGGCCTTTTCTCTCAACTGATAGATGGCCGGTCTAGCTTTAATATTGCTACTATACTCATAAAATTGAAAGTAATTATTCATATTAATCAACCATGCTTCAGCCACCTCCTCCGCTTCTCCATCAAACGTAGGTGGTTTAATCTTTCAAAACTCACCTTGTAATTCCAATTTTTGTTTCTTAATTTCTTGCTATTCTGATACATTGCCAGACTCAACCTAATTATAGTTTCTATTCTTGTTGCTTTGCTGTGAATGGCTTATTTCCCCTCTGTCATTGGTTTGGTCCTTAGTCTGTCATTTATTTTCTTCCTGCATGTCTCTGTCAGGATTGGGTTGTAACACTCCTTAATTCTGTTTATCAGAAAGCCTCTTGAGTATCCTTTCTTGCCCTTGTATCAAGTGCTCATTTTCACTCCTCACACGGACCATTTCTTCATGCAAATTATGCACAGTGCTTAGCAGTATATTGGTTTGGTGTTGTTGTTCCTCCAGTAGTCTACTAGTCTACTAGTGCTGATCCACACTCAGTTGAATCCACATTTCAGGATTCATTTCCAGTTGGGATTGGGGTGTAGGTTCCCTTGCATTCTGAGGTGTTTGCTATGTTGATTCCCTCCTCATATTGTCTTTTACAATGTTATTTATTTTCTGTGAATCATTTACACACACAATTTAACATGTTAGGTGACCCCTAGGGTCCTACCTACCGTGCGAACGTTGCTCTGATACCACTTGTAATGTACATCATAGTAACAAATATTTTTTTTTTAAACCTTACTATAATACTCTAAACATACCACTTGTACCATAATCTTTTCGAAAACCCATAAGGGAAATTAGATTTGCAATCATGTGAATTTTACATCTATACATCCATTATGTCATGTGGCTAATCACCATAACCTAAGTCAGAAGTCTTATCTCTATATATGTGACACTTAAGAGCCTATTCGGATAGATGTATATCTTTAATACTCAAAACTTAAATAATTAAATGCTGGAAGGACAAGCGATTATGGAAATATTTTGAATCGCTCATTTGATTAAACCATAGTGTGTTAAGTCCCGTCGAAGATGTTTATATCATAAATGAGAATTACGGCTTTGTACATGTATCTGGATCTCTACGTCGCATGAGGACATCTGTCCGTTTTCCTGTTGTTCGATCTGGGGTCTGAGGATCAACACTGGAGGGTAATGAAATACCTGCTTAGGGTATCGACCCCGCAAACCCTAACCACCTTTCCTCATTTCCGCATTGAGATTTCGTTGGGGTAGCCCCTCTGCAACTCCCGCTTTGGCATGGAGACTGTCGACAGGTAGAGACCATGCTCTAGTTCAAATTTAATTTCCATGGACATAACCAACCAGATAAATTGTTTTATTCACAAGTTGTGGGATAGTTGTTATGGTTGCGTTGAGTTCTTTGCTAAAATTACATTCCCTCTCTAGTTTATTCTTCAAAGAGTGCTAGACTTAGCTTTACGCCACAAGCTATGGAAGTTTAGTGAGAATTTATGGTTTTAAAATGGGTTTCTCTGACTTTTCTCTAGGGTTTGGAAAGCCACACCATTACCAAGTGTGCTCCTGTTTCTCCTGTGGAGTTCTTTCCAGAGTGGCAGGTAAATGGAGGTTCTCGGTTTAATTTTTTTGATAAGGTACAGGTCGATTTTCATATATCCTCTATGTATTTCCGCAAGCTTAATTCTTTAATGCTTCCTCGCAACATTGCCCTCAAGCTTGCGGAAGGTGTTTACACAGGTATGCATGCTTAACCTATCTTCTTTGTTGTTTTTCTAGCTCCACAAACTTAGATGGGTCATTGGCTAAATGTTTCTTATTTTTGTTTTGCTTTGGAATAGGTAACCACTTAGCTCGATAGCCAAGGGTCACCCAACATGATTTCCACATTTAGAGGTTCTTTTCTTGTCACGAGTTCTTGACTCTGTTGTTGCCCAAACAGGTACCATTACTTTGTTTTCAAACTTGGGTCGCAGTGGACTAGTCATAGCTTAGGGGTTATGCGGCATTGTGAACTCTAGATCTTGTCTTTTGTGATATGGCCGTCGTGCCGACTGTGTCATTTCTTGTTAAATTCAAGGCTTTGCCTATTCGGAATTCTTGCATGCAATTCTATGTTATTGTAGTAAACAATTTGTTTCTTGTCCCGAACTAAGAGAAGGATTTTTCGCTATGCACAACAGTATATATATTTTTTATAAATTTTTTGTTGGAAGGGTTATTTGCTTCCTTCTCTGTGTGTTTATTTGGAAATATTTTGCATGCTTCCAAAGCAATAGCTAAATTCGGTCCTTCTTTTCAGTATTACATTTATCCCACTGGGGTTAGCAGTGCGGAATTTATTGTGCTCTCTTGAATATGAATAGCTATGAATTGGTTTTCCTTCCCTAGTGACTTTGTATTGTTTTCGGATAGATTCATGCCCTCTCAGCCGAACAATATATTGATTTTTCCTATTATACACTAACGTTTGCAGTGAGTTACTTTCGCTATACAGTTTATTATACTGACATTATCTTTTCTGGATCTTAGTTGAGCATGCTGTCTCTAAATTTCCTATATATGTTTGTAAATATATATTACATTCCAGCAAAGTTTTCCTTTCTTCTTTTAGGAATGGTAATTCTACGTAATTTCTTCCAGTTAAAGAAGATGTCTGGACCATCTAGGCTTCTGTCCATGTATATCATAGGTTGGCAGAGAACGACCAGTTTGGGGTTTGGAGCTTCGACTCTGAACCTTGAATTAATGGTTTTCTGATTTGTCATTTACAACAAAGAGGTTTTCTAATTAATCTTTACCAGTTTCTGAAAACCCTATTGTTTTCTTGTTTACAATCCCATAATTTTTGCATGGATATAATTTCCTCACACAGTCTAAATAATTACTGGTACTTCTGTATTTTCTGGTTACACAAAGTATACTGATAAATATAAAATCCAAAACCTTCACTGTGTACAAAATTTCCATTTTATAACTTAAGCAAAACACTTTCTGTATAACAAATATTCTATCTAAATCCACAATACCAGTTCTTAATATTTTCTGTAGTCTGTTAGTTATCTCATTTCCAGACTTGCTGATGATGTCCTCCCTACCATGAGAGAGGCAATTACGTCCTCATCTCCCCCGTGCTCCACACCTGAGTTGAGTAGGTTGACAGATTTTTTCGTCCTCCCTACCATGAGAGAGGCAATTACGTCCTCATCTCCCCCGTGCTCCACACCTGAGTTGAGTAGGTTGACAGATTTTTTCTGAAGAGACCTCAGGACCCCAGTTCAATACTCTTCTTTCTAGTATCCAAGAACGTTGAGTGTTTCCACTGGTCACTACGAGCTCAGGAATTCTCACTCTCTTCCTACCTCTCCTTGGTCACAGAACATAACCCATTTTCCTCACTGAGATGTACTTTTATCCTCTTGTCTTTAACTACTTTCTTTCCAACTACTTCTCAGTTCTTGGAATACTTTTATCATTACTCTTTTACTTTTTTATGGAACCACTATTCCATAATTAAATTTTATTTCAACAAAACATAATTAATTTATGTTCATGTAATCTTTTTTATCAAAAGAAATAAATGTTTTAATCTCTTAAAAATAAAATAACATGACAACTAGTTAGCACTTAACCAGCTGTCACAATCTACATCTTATGCTCTCAAATATGAAAGCCTTTCTTTATCAAACTATAAAAAAATTCATACCACTATATTATCACATTATATACAATTTTAATTTATAACCAAAATGTCATTAATAAATATAAACAATTCTCTAAATCAATTTTATTTACCTATATAAACAATTTTACCGAAGATATCAACAAAATGCATACAAATTTGTGATAAAAAATAAAAAAAATGCTAACATCAACAATTAGTTAAAAGAACACCTTATCAACAATAACACCAGGGATTTTGTATTTATCTTGGTATCTTTGCCATGACAACATTACTAAGTAACTTGTTATAATAATAAATGCTATCATAATTCCTAGTGAGAGAGCTTTCCCCTGCCCCTTGATGTGGGGGTAATAGGTTTGGAATTTCCACAAGCAAATAAATAATTGTGTTTGTAGGCCTATGTTAATTGCTCAAATTCTTCACATGTAAAGGGAGTTTCTGCTGTTGCTGCCTGCACGAAATCTAGAAGGAAGAACAATTCAGCTTACTGGATTCACATCATACAGTGGCAATGTGCCATTGTCAGAGCCTGCAATAAGTTTAGTATGGTCCTTGTTATGCCAATAGTCTGTGATTTGCCTCAACTAACTGAACATGGCTGGCAATTTTACAGCCCTAATGGTTGATCACACCTGCTTTCCCATCTAAATTCCAAAAGATCATCATGCTAGAATCGGATTGATAGTGTTCAGATTATCGATCAGGTGAGCCCATGTATAAAAAACAATTATCTTGTGTGAGATATGACCTGAAATAAACCTTGAAAGGATAAGCCAAAATCTGTTCTATAAGAATTTCACTACTGAGATAGAGGAACCACAGATATGAGAATAATTTCAGTTTTAAGAGAAAA
The DNA here is from genome assembly GCA_034641835.2 of Pinus albicaulis. Taxonomy (NCBI): domain Eukaryota; kingdom Viridiplantae; phylum Streptophyta; class Pinopsida; order Pinales; family Pinaceae; genus Pinus; species Pinus albicaulis. The sequence goes on from CM076572.1 coordinate 567,850,992, forward strand.
CTTAGCTGCATATCTGCTATCAATTCCTCTATCTCCTTGTTCAGGTTGCTCTAAATTAGAGCAACATAACCATTGCACACCACTCAATTCCCAAGTACAGACAATCCTTCTCCAAGTCGCACCACAACTTCATCTGGAAAATTATCCCTCAGTGCTAAAGTTCTATGTGGGTAGTTGTATTTGGTAGCAAAACACCATTCTTGTTTCCAGCAACACATCCTTCTAGCAATCCAGGTGCCTGCTATATTTCAAAAATTATCAATCATGTTTCATTCCGAGAAGTTTGAGGGTTTTTACCAAAACTTTGAACGCGGGATAAGTTTCAAAATTTCCATTTGTTAAAAGTTATATGCATCATTACAATAACTTTATCAGTGACATTGTGAGAATTCTTTACAAATTTATAGCTGTTAGTGTTAATTTTTCTTTCAACTGTATTTTCAGAAACTGCTGATGCGTATATGGGTTTACCCAACATCAGTAAAAATGGGTAAAACTAAAAAAACAGTATGAGTTTGATTTACAGCAAGTGTAATTTGATAAATTAGGCATTTACATTATCACTAATTAGGCTTTGATGATTTAAGGATGGCATCAATTTAATATCAAATCAATTTAACTTCCCACAAGTTTCCATTTAAAAGTTACACATGCAAACCACTTCCAGTGGCTTTTCACTGTCAAAGATTATTTTTCCATAAATGAAGTAGCTAATGTATTCTATTAGTGCCTTTTCTTAATAAATATCTAAACCGGGCCTACTAATTTTTATTAAAATTGATTACAACGCCAGCTAAAATTGTAAATAATTTACAATTATTAATTATAATCCCAGAGTATATAAGCTTTCACAGTTAAACACATCGTGCTGTGTGAGTTCATTATTGAAAAATCATCATATTTAAACACATCGTGCTCTGTCAGTTCAATTATTGAAAAATCATCCAACCATCGAAGTGCATGGTATTGCAATTGCATATTTTAAAAACTGTGATTTAGGACTCCAGTAAAAGCAATAGTTGGGAGGAAATTCTAAATATAGAAAATGGCGTTCAGAATGATAAGTAAAACGCAGTAGTTTATTTATTATAGGTTTGGGAAGGTTTTCTGAAATAAGTTTTGAATCTAGTTAGAATCATAAGTTAGTTGTAATGTTCCAAGGTTTTTTAAGAAATTGAATTCATATATCCAATTTTAAATAACAAAATCAAAATGTGACAAAATTTTTTTTAGCCCTTCTCCTATCAAAAACATCATAAGTGCATATGATAAAAGTTCCATGCCTGCTTCCTGCAGGCCCAATTGAAAAAAAGGTCTAGACTCCTTTCAATTGGGATACAATAGAACCCCAAATATCATAACACCACCATTGCCAGTGGCTGTTTTCTCATTCTCTGGCTCATCTTTCCTGTTCTCTTCATTTGCCAACGGCTCGATATCTGCACTGCTGTGCATAATGCTATTACCGTGTACCAAGTCTGCTGCTTCTGAGTCACTGAAATTACTTATTGCGCTAGGGTCCGTTACTTGAGGCATTGATTTGAGGATCTCAGTACCAGGAACACTGGGAGACACAGCGAGAGAACTCTCAGGATTGATACTAGTCTCAGAGGTAAAAATGGTTCTCGGATGAAAACCCTGCAATTTTTTTATTTCGGGAGACCGACGAACAGTAATGTAAAAGGTGCATTCTGCCATGGTGCAGTCACCGGCGAAGTAAACCGTATCCCCTGCTTCCAGGTTTTTAGCCTTCACAAATCCTCTCCATCCTCTGGTGAGCACATAGGTGAAACCGCTCCTGCCCTTCCACTTTGTGAACGTGAATTTCCATTTTTTACCTTCATTATCTATAAATTTTAGAAATTTGCATTTGTTATTGTCCAGGATGTCTGTAGGAAAGTGATGCCGAGCATGTTGTATTGGGATCAACAACCTGTTTAGAGGACCAATATCACTACCAGTCAACTCTTTGTGAAATAGATGTTCTTTATGCATTGTAGAGGAGCCTGTAAGTAAATTGTCCAACTGTTGCAGATTAGGTTCACCCTGTTCTGTTGATTTATGTAACTGGAGAATGTGCTTCATCTGATGTAGTTTTTCATTATAGGAATGATCCTGGATCATTTGAACAACTTGTTCATCTGTGAAGCGATTTTGAAAATATAGCTCTGTTTCGGATATTGGTTCGTTTGGTAGGTTTCGGGGGCCATCTTTGCCTTTTAACTTGATGGAAGCTCTGTCATAAGCCAAGGCAGCTTCTTTCTGTGAGTTAAAGGTGCCCAGCCATATTCTCTCACCATTTGCATATATTTGTGCTCCCCACTTTCCATTTGTTTGAAGAACAATACCTGTGAACCGGCTTTTAGACTGAATGGCAGAGCTTGCCCTATTTTCAAGGCTTGCCTGAACTCCTTTATGACTTTTCCTTCTCATTGCCTGACCTATGAGCAGTGCTTGATCCTCTTTGGAAGGTTGAAGTGAGTCAACGGTGGAATGAGAGCCAAAGCTTGATTTTTCCTTACTTAAAACTGAAGGCTTCACCAACCCATCTGAGGCTTTGTACTGACACATCTGCTTCCCTTAGGTGAGATAACCATTTGGGGTTGGATTATATGATTCCTGCAAGTGTATTCAACCTCACAGTAAGTTATACTATCTGGTCAATTTCTTTCTTGCATCAAATATCAGCAAAATTTTCTGTAACACATGTTTTTTGGTTTCATTAGCTGAAGTCTAACTATAACCATTATATTTTCTGCAAAAATCATTGAAAACATATACAAAACAGTATAAAGCAGGGTCACATTAGGCAGCTTAAACTGGGGCTTTGATTTTGATATCATTGTGCAGGAAGCCACATGCTTTTTTATGTGATGGCAGCTTAAGAAAAAAAATGGGATCTTGCCTAATAAAATATTAAAATCTTTGAGCTGTAAGTCAGTCTCTAGGGGGTGAATGGGATCTATACTTTAGCTTACTGCTTAGGTATTCGGCATGTCCAACAGGCAGAGAACACAGAGAATGTGTTGCTAAGGAATAATTTTTTTTTTTTAAGGAAATGGGAAATTCAACTTAGAAGGCATATCATTAATTATCCAAAGTTTAAGCAATTGAATTTTCATCAACTTGTCACCCACTTTGACATTAAGGTCGTAAAATCTCTAAGAAACAGTAGATGGGAAAATACACAAGCCCCCATCTCATGCAAGCAATATGGCGATGACCTAAAAGGGTAGAGGCATTGATGAAAGTTGAAACATCAACAAATATTTTGGTCATCCATCACTGTCTCCAATAAGATGGCATATCTTGATTGCAAAGGACTGTCAACTTGGTTTCAATGTGAGAAAGGAGTAAGTGTAAGGCATTAACAATAGTACAAAGAATGATCTCATAATATTTAGGCCATTTTTACATTGGAGAGAAATTGTTGTTGAATTAAATACTGAGTTTCAAAGGGTCATATATTCTGCTTATAATAACTACAACACAATGAGTCTTAAAGCTAAGCTTTTGTTTTTATTTCATAATGAAAATTTGCCTTTACTCATATCTTGACAGTTGATCCTTCCATAAAACGAATATGATGTATGCTTTTCAACTAGTTTGAACAAAATCCATTCCACTTTATGGTAGAAAATTTTGTCTCAAGATTGTTAAAGGATATACCTTCTCTGAGTTTACAATAAAATAATGGCCATTACCAAATGGAATTGTATCATAATATGTTAAAAAATAGTTGATACACAAATTATATTGATAGTATAGTTAGTTTGGCAAATGGATGATTTAAGCAAATGGAGAGCAAGTAATTTCATTTAAGACCAAGTATTTAAGCCAAAAAAACGCTTTTGAAAATGTTCCTTCCCTAAAAAATTACTCCCCAAAACGCTCTCTCTAAAAAAAACTCTCCCAAAACGCTCTCTCCCTAAAAAAATACTCCCTAAAAACTAGAGAGCGTTTTTTCTGTTTAGAAAACGGGCTCCCAAAATGCTCCCCCTGAGAGCGCGAATTGGGAGCGGGTTCGAGAGATCCCAATGTGCAAGAATGTTTTTATTCATTTATTTTTGTATTTGCCAGTGAGTTAGATAACCCTAGTCATGCTAGAGGAAAATAACTATTTTCCAACAATATGCACTATTTTGTGGGCGTAACCATCTTGCTCGAAGATACTAAGCCTATTAAACTAATCGCACCATTGTCAATATTAACAAGCCTACATTATTTAAAAACTGTCACTGCTAAGAAAGTTCGCTAAGATGTATTCTTTGTAACTCATATGCAAATACAAACTAAAGTTTAAATGTTCCGGGCCAACATTCAATATAAATCTTCTTAGGAAACAAGGAGTACATCCATATGGAGTATTGTACACAAAACATATTTGAACTAATGAGTGGTAATTTTGAAGTTTTAAAATCTAATTTCTCATTTTAAAAAAAGGACCATTGCAGGCCTCCAAGTTGCAGAGAGCATGGGTATAGTAGAAACCCCTCCAAGTTGTTGAGAACATGTGTAGAGTAGAAACCTTATCTGGTTGTTGTATACACAACCTCTATCACTAATTCTTAAACCCAACAGAAAATAATCCCCAGGTTAACAAGAAATTGATTGCATCTGCTGCTATTCATAAATCAAGAGAGTCATGTATATGAAGTTAAAAGCTCACGTGCTCCACATCTAATTTGTTCTTGAATGGAGGGTAAGAAGACATGCAACCTAGAGCAATTCTGATTGAACCCAATTCTTTGAAACTGCTTCTCATACACAAAGACACTGTCATTGTAGTATGTCTCCCGGGGCAACCTGAACAGTTAAGCCGTTGATGAAGTAAGTGGATAATGATGGCTCAACCTGTCTGACTTAATACAGAGGCTATTGAAAAAAAAAACAAAAGGCTTATGGGGGTGTGATTGCAATAGCCAACGTGAAATATGAAAATCAAAAGAATTATTGAGTCCTTATTATGCAGGCTAGTTACTATTGATATTCTTGTATCCGGAGATCACTTGTTAGTTTTGTAAATCCGGTTTATAGAACACCAGGTTCTATAATCGGTGATGATCTCAACCAGCAATCTATAACCTGGACCAAGATCTCTTTCTTTCTTGGGGTAGGCTCAATTGGGAGGGATTTCTCTCTTCAATGACATAGAGTGACCTAAACATTCAGAGAAGGCCACTCTTCAATGAGGCTAGAGCAGACAGTTAGAAAGTTATCTGCTTATGGAATGTGCAAGGTAGAGCAATAATTCCATAGAAAAGCCATGCCTTTCAATATGAAATATGGCATAAATAGTATAATAACAACAAATATACCATGTTAGAAAAATATGGCATAGATAGTATAATAAAACTAATATGTTGTCTAATCTTCCTAGCTCTACCAAGAGGTGTTCCAGCAATCATGCACATGATTCTTCTCAAAGAAGCTAGCAGCTAGCTCTGCAGTGTAGCCATAAATAAACCTACAAAAACATTGAAAGCTTAGTGAAGGAAACCAAATTGAATAAACTTAGTGAAACATTAAAAGCACAGTAAATAAAACAAAGCAACACTGTAATCTATGGGTGTAATTGATAATTCATGCTACTGATAATTTGATGCCTGCAATAGATTTATAAGCCACAATCACAATAGAAAAAATAGTGAAAAAGAAAAAATGTAACACTGTAATCTAGGTTAATGGGACAAGTAGTACAACACTCTGAAGTTGGATCAGTTGAATTAAGTAACCAGCATCGAGGTTTCTACATCGCAGCAACTAGTCAACAGCAACTAGTCAATGTGAGCTGAGCATACTTCAGCTAAAATACATTGAGATTCAACTTTTATAGATTACTAATAGGTAAATTTAACCAATTTCTACAACTCTTTGTATTTTGTATTTTTTGGATAACTGGATATAATACTACACTTATGTTTGAGTTAATTTAACCAATTTCTACAACTCCTAACTGGATACAATACTACACTTATGTTTGAGTTAATATTTTTTTAACTGCTGGCAAGTTTGTATGCATTCAACAGCTGCTGCATGTTGCTCGATGATATATTTAAAGAGTTACTATTGATATATTTAAATAAATTTTTTTGGTAACTGATGCTGTTTTGTTTTTAAAATTTTAATTTAATTTTTAAAAATATTTGTTTTTAATATTTTTTTTTTTTGCTCGGTCAGACTAATCCTACACCCACGGGTTTCGAACCGGTGACTTTGCAGAAGGGAGTGCCTTAAGAGTGCACCCCATCACCGACTGCTCTACGCCTCGTGGGCTAAATAGTTTTTAATGTTATATTCAAATAATTATTTATTTAAATAATTTTTAATGTTATATTTAAGTAATTAATTTTAGTAAATTGGAAAGTTTTGTTATTTATTTATTTATTTAAAGGAGTGTAGCTTAATTAAATTATATTATAAATTTTTATGAAAAAATCAAATTTTCTATTAGTTACATTATTATTTTTAAAAGTTGCATGGTTTAATTAATAGGTGAAATGGTTATTTTCTGAACGTTTTTTCTAGTTAATTTTGTTTAAAATTTAATAAAGATTTTGAAAATTCATGAGTTTAAGTTGTTTAATATGCAAAGATCAAGTACCTCGGGATTTTTTTAGGGTGTTGAATCCATTTATGCATTCAAAAAGTGAATTTTAAATAATAAGAAATCACAATCATACTAAAAATGTATTGTCCAATGATCTTGACCAAAAAGTCATATGGTTTATTAGTTAGACTAAACCTTTTGTTTTTTTTTAAGTTTTACAATCTATTACCAACCAGAGTGTATTAATATTGTTTTATTTTTTTATATATTTTTATTATAATATTAACAAAACAATATTAAAAATAATTTTATAGATTAATATTTTATTATAAAATTATTACTTGCCAATTATTTTTTATTTATAATAGTCATCTATTTAATATTATAATTTTATTTTAAGTTCATAGTGCAATTTAATTGGATGGTTGTGTTATGAAATATGATGTAAAGTAATAGATTCAATATTATGAAGTATGATGTAAAGTAAGAAATTTAATGTTCAAATCTATTGTAGGTTTAGCATGTATATATAATAATTATATAAAATTAAAATTTTATTTTGTGATAAGATATAGTTATTTATGAGTGACTGGAGACTTCCACAGTTGTTCATATTGTTAGAGATTTCGGGAATAATAACAATGTGTAAATGGTTGACTCGTCCAAAGTTTCACATAGTAACTCTATCCATCATCAAAGAACAAAGAGAGCCAACTTTCAGATATAACTCCATTCATCATCAGGGACCAAAGAGAGCCTTATGAGTAAACTAGTGCTGGAAAGCCTTTTTATAGGAATTTTTTTGAACTATATATAAGTTGGATTAAATGTTAAAAAATAAAAATAAAAATAAAATAATAAAATTTTAAATAATATATTTAAACAATTTTCTTTTATTTGAAAAAAGTAATGATTGAAATGGGATTATATTAATTATATGATCAAATTCAAACAAATTTGTCATCTAAATACAAATATAGAGGAATATGTTTGTTATTATTTTATTTATATTTGTTATTAATTAAACTTTTACTAATTTTTCAAAAAAATTATCAATCTGTTTCTATTTTTTCATTTATCTAATTTCTATTTCCATTATTTTTCTCTATCAATTCTGTTAATTTTTCATAATTAATAAAATCTCATTTCAATCATTATTTTTCAAATAAAGGGAAATTGGTCAAATATATTATTTAAAATTTTATTATTTTATTTTTAAAATTTTTATATTTTATTTTTCGACCATTAATCCAAGGTATTTTTTTTTCCTATAAAAAGACTATCCAACACTCGTTTACTCATAAGGCTCTCTTTGGTCCATGATGATTGGTCCCTGATGATGGATGGAGTTACCATGCGAAAATGTTGGCTCTCTTTGGTCGCTAATGATGGATGGAGTTACCATGAAAAATATTCCCTGATGATGGGTCAACCATTTACATAGTACTATTCTAGAAATCTCTCTCTCTCTCTCTCTCTCTCTCTATATATATATATATACACAAAGGTGTCTATCAAAGTTAAAAGGATATGAATGTTTTGAAAGTTTTATTTTTTTTAATGATATCTTGGTATCATACAAACATAAATTTTGATTGTCAAAAGTGTGTTAGATTACTCTTCAAGAGGTAGCTTATTTTTATTTTTTTAATCAGCAACAATGTTTTGATATCTATATTAAACTATTTAAAAAAGAAATTACAGAGTTCCAAAACAACAGAGATGGTAGCAAGAACAATCAAAAATTATAATTATGGCTAACCTAGTATAATTATGGCTAACCTTGTTCGTGGAGTTAGAAAAATATATATAGTATTTAAGGCCAACATGCGTTACAAACAATTGTAACTATGCAACTAAGTATTCCAAAATTACAACAAATGACACAAATGTCCATCTAACAAAACACAAAAATATATATAGTCTTTAAGGCCAACATGCATTACAAACAATTGTAACTGTGCAACTAAGTATTTCAAAATTACAACAAATGACACAACTTTCCATCTAACAAAACATGGATATAAAATGATCTTCTTAAATAAGAAGATTATCTGGTTCTTAAAAGATTACACAAAAACGAAAAATAAATTCTACTTGGATAGGTGTTGACCTAGATGTCTAGGTTGACTTTGACTATTCTAATTGTTCCTCCTTCGAGTAACTCTAGCGACAACCACTTCTGGAAGCTTGAGCTTAAGGCACAGGGTCATTGTGTTCTAGTAATTAGTGGTCATCCTTCCTATAGCTCGGGCAAAGAAACTGCAATGTCCCAAATTATTTAGGTGGGCGATTACACTAGAATATAGATCTATTTAGTGAAAAGAATGCTTAATAGTCATATATAATCACCTTAGCACACTAAGTTTTTTAAAAGCATAAAACTGATAAGGAAAGCAACAATGTATAGGGGAATGTAAGACGAAATGGAGGTAATTGGGTCTCAGAGGGTGTTTGGGACGTACTTTGGGTAGGTTGAATTTGGAACCTGTCATCTGCCCCATGCCCAAATTGTTGTATTTCCTCGTGTTCAACTCCCTCAACTGTTTGAACCAGAAGATCAAAATTTTCTTGACTTCCTTCTTATTTGGCTTACGAATATCTAAGCTTCGTTTGTTTATATTGTTGCATCATGTGTTCACACTTATTTTCCAAGATTCTTCTTAATTAACTAGAATTTGATTCCGAACAACTAGCCGATCTCAGGGTTTCCTCAAATGTTCATTATCCTTTGTCAGAGCCTGGTTTTCCAATTTCAATTGAGCACATCAATCTGTAATTTTTTTCACTCTATGTCGAAGCCTCTTCGTTTTAGACTTCTTACGAGAACTAAGTTTATCTATTAGCTCCTTAGTAATTATTAATTCTTCAGGTCCAAGGGTTTTTTGTGCTTCTTGAAATTCTATTTCTCCTTTAGATTCCTATGGAAATTTCTCTTCTTTACCCTCAGGAACAATTGATGATCTTGTCAATTCTGTTTGATTTAGTTGCAACGGTACATGCAACTCCATTGATTCTTCAAGCAACATGTTGACCTCCTTTTTATGTGCATCTAACTCCAAAGCTAATTTCGCCATCCTATAAGTTTTCTTATATTTAGGATTGTCAAAAGTTTTCACATCAACTCCAGGGTTTCTTGAAACTGATATTTCCTCCTTTATTTCAACCTTAGGAGTACTCAGAACTTGGGTCTCCTTGGCTTCTTAAATTTTAGGATTATCAACCACTTAAACATTATTAACACCCTCATACCCAGAATTGTCATTCTTAAGGTCATTTCCCACCATCTTATGTTCATCTTCATGCATAGACTCTGATTCCATGGCTAAATTTTCAACCTCCTCCTCTTCTCAATCGAAATAAGGCAAATTGAACAAAATATGATCAACAAATTTACATGCCTGAGACACCATGTTTTCTACTAAATATAGGCCCATGGCTGGACTCAATGGGGATATTTCTGGTTTGACCACAAACTCCACAGGTTCATTAATGAGTTCTGGTCCTACAATAGTGCTTAAGGGAATGGTTGCAGGTTTAGACGATCCCTCTACACTTTCACTCTAACGATATAATAAGCGGGTATTCACACAACGAGGAATTTTTTTTTATCTCCACCACCTCATCTAACTCTTCCTTAGATCCTTTCCTCTTATATTCTCCTCAACTCTTATTTTTCTTTGTTGCGGATGTTATGCCCTTTTTGTTTTCTAGTAGCCCTTTTTCTGAGGCTTTTTCTCCGCCTCCACTAAAAATCCTCCCTTCTTGAGCGAGGATTTCTTCTTTTTATCAACGAGTGTCTTCTTCTCTTCGACTAGACATTCTTTTGTTTCACTAACTGAGATATTTTCCCTCTCAGTAGAGGATGTTGTGTCCTTCGTTTTTCGAAGAAAAATTAGAAAATATGCTTAGAAAGTAGTTACAGAGAAGAAATGACTAGACTTGCCAGAAACGACCACCATAAATCAGGAAGTGACAGAGCATTTAAAGGTTAGTTACATTGGGATTTGTGAAGCCACAAAAGAAGGAAGCGTAGGTCGGATTTTTAAAATATCAAAGGAGATAAAGACAAAAGCACCAGAACATGTCAAAGTGGACCAAATATAGAAAAGGATCAAGGAATCTGCATGATGGATAAATCAGACCAGATCAAACGAGTGTGATCTATAAAAAGGGCTAAAGATGTACAAATTGGGCCACTAAGAGTTTTAGAAGTTGATGTGTTGAAGAATCTTAGAGTTCTACTGATACAACACTATGTGATGGCTCAAATTGAGTTTGGTGTCTTTTCTTTAAGATCATGTCATACCTTTATGATGTAATGCAGTCCATAGTTTAAGATTTCACATGCATGTGCGAATATCTAATGTGATGTTTTGGTTAATGAATAAAAGGAGTTGTGGGAATAACGTGTGTTGCGATGTTCGATTATTGTATGTCCCCTTTAAAATTTTAATTGTATTTGTAAGATTGCTTTACTATTTTAGTTATGAGTGTTTAATCTGCATATTGATTCTTTTGCACCAATTAATAGGATGTTCATGGTGAATGTATAATGTTGTAATTAAAACTCCTTCCTAATCATTCTAGATCCCTTATCTTTTTCTGTTCTAGCATGCCTCAAGTGAGACACTCCTTTTTCCAAAAGGGAGTGAAAATGCCAGCGACAAGCTAGACTACGATGATATCTTTTGTTGGTAACCTAAGGTTGAACCCTGGGTCTATGACGCTTAAATTTTACGCCAACAAATGGTTTTTTTGTGAGGACATGCAAACTTTAGAAGGGATCTAGACCATGGTGTCAAGGATTCTTAGTGGATATATTCAGGATTGGTGGCGTGAGAAGATTGACCATATTATTTTGCAACAAGCCCAAGTACGAAAAAAGAATCTAGATTGGGTTAAGGAAGAGGTTTTGTACGCAAAACTGGCTTGTGACCAATATGAAATCTCTTGGTGCAAGTTTCTTGAAGAGTTGTAAAATTGGTTGAGGTGGTTACAAGTTAAAGCCAGAGTTGGGAATCACCTCATGATACACAGAGACTGGATGACAACTGACTTCATTGAGTTGCACCGGTCAGACACTAAACTAACAAGAGATATTGATTTTTGGGTGCATGAAACTTTAGAAGGCTATACTATTGAGTTCACAGCTGAAAAACATCAATATTTTTCTAAGGTGGAAGTAATATTTAAATACCAGTTGTGAGGGAGACTATTGAAGGATATGTTATTTTGGATCAAAATTATAACGGTTGAAGAAAATCGTTTGTCGTTCCAAGAAAATAGGATGGCCCCTTAAAAACATCGGTGTTGGGGAATGAATATAGGGGGAGGAGCGATACATAGGGCACAAATAGCTAATGAGTGGAGGGAGATAAAGTTGAAGGGAAATTAGGTTAGGAGAAGAGAATTACAGAGGATAGGAGAAGCGACAATGAGTCCAACGTTGTGGAGAAAAGGCATGGGTATTCTAGAGTTGCGAGGGAAAGGATAAAATGAAGGATCTCCTTTTAGTAGAATAGAAGGCATCAATAGAAGTGTTGCAGGAATTTCGAATGGGAAATATGGACCCCACTTAGATTCATGAGAGTTTCATATGCCCGAACTAGTTAGAAATACGATTAGAATGAATGATGAGCACACTCCAATAGACGATGACATGCATTTTGTAATGAGGAGAGTGTTCTTTGAGGATGAATTGGTCCTTGTCAATAGCATTTTTCAAGCTAGTGGTGCAACTACTCTCTTCCTAAACTTCCCCCGGTACTGTATCAAGATCCTGGTATTTTTTTTCCTAAATTGTGTAAGATTTTAAAATTTTAGCAAGTTCACTTTAGATATGCAAAAATTAGTTTTAGTGGAGAAAATAGTTCTGGTAGTAGTTTTTAGTCAAGTTCAGGTAGTTATTCTCAGTTGGGTTCCCAAGGATTTGTAATAGTTCAGCTAGGGAAAACAACCATGGTTGGAAATATCACTGGATCCGTTACCCATTACCCAGAGTTTTCAGTATAGGGCGATGAATATGTCGAGTAGAATTGGTACTTGTGTGAAATTGTTTGGAGGGAAAGATAAATTCCTGATGCCACCAAGCTCATTGAATTTCAGAAGACCTTGCAAGACTGGACTCTATGATGGTTTATTAAATGGTCTGAATTAAATTAAAAACCCACCATGGATAAATTTAAACAACACTTTCTTCAAGATTTTAAACTTCCTCAGTCCAATTAGCAAGGGTTAGCATAATTGTTGGATATCAGGCAAAGAGAAGGAGAATCTGCTTGGAAATGTATGCAACAATTTAAAGATGTTATTAGTAATTTTTCTTATCTAATCGATCCATGTCATCAAGGTATTGCTTTATTAAAGCATTGTTTCTAGTGACCAGGATCCTGTTGTCGCAACAGAAGATTGATACAATGCAGGATGCTTTAGCATAGGCGGTGCAAATTGAAGCAATGGAGGGGTATCCTCACGAATACAAACCGGGTAATTCTTCCACTGACCCTGCTATTATGGGACTCCAAAATCAAATTTCTAATTTGAAAGAGAGATTAAAGGATCTTACTCCTACATGACCGATAAAGCCTCATGTTTGGTGAAATTTTTTTCAAGTTGAGGGACATCATGTCATAGAATGTGCATAGCTAAGGGGTATGGGGTTGTCTAACATGCCTATAGGGCCCCCTATGTCACCGTATAATGTTGGGGTTGCAAAAATTTCTTTGACCATGCCATTCAAAGGACACACCTAGTACCAAGTGTTTCCTAATCACCAAGGTATGTCTATGAATGAGTATTGTGAAATCTGCAGATCTTATGGTCATTTTCCACGTCTGTGTCATATTTTGCAAAAATACTCCAATGTGCCAAACAACCTATTTTGTGAATTTTATGGGTCACCCAGACACCATACAGATCTATGTATATCTTTGGATGCTTTGGTTAATTGCCTTGATAAAAAAACATTCAGAGTCAATGAAACTCCTCGTGATCGAGGAGAAGATGCTCCAAGGGGAGGGATGACTGGAGGAAGAGTTCCAATCAAATGTTATAATTTTGATCAATAGGGTCATGTTGCGAGAGACTTCTAAATGCCAAGAATACCTTAGTTTTCACACTACCGAGTAAACACACGTGATACTGAGGATAGTCCCGAACTCAGTGCTCGTTGGGAGGAGCACAATTGAGAAAAATGAGCGAATTTGATCAATGCAGAACTGCGAGAACTAGAACCATCTGTGCAACCATTAACATTGTTACCAGAAGGGGAAAAGAATTGGAGCTGATGATGGGACTCCTGAGAAACCTACTGTTATAAATCCTGCATCACCCAAAAGGTCCTATGATTACAATCAACTAAAAGAATATTATAACGATGAATTTGAACTCTTCATGCAGTTGGCTTCTTCTCACAACCCTCGCGTAGAGCAGCTGGAATGAGTGCAATAAAACATCCCAAGTTTCTCGCATGGAACTTCTCAAACTATTATAGAGTGGCTCAAGTTGTTCTTGTAGATTATGAATGATAAACAAATGATTGGTCATTTGCGCAATAAATTGAAGGCAATTGTGAAAAATGACCCATTCTCGGAAGCTACTATTTCTACCAACTTACCTAAGAGACATACTAGAAGGGTTCAGAGAAATAAGAAGAGAACATGAAGGGAATTAAAAATGGATGCAAATTGCAGGGTATCATATTAAATATTCTATGCTATATCTGCGGTTATATGTGAATATTTTTCCAATGAAAACTTGGGAGGTATTTGGGAGACCAAAACTAGTCTTTTTCCCGATTCAGCTACGCATGGAAAATTAGTACTAAATCCTACCTATTGGTTATTTGGAAGGTGTTGAAGTTGATATTGCAGGTGTCAAAACATATGCAAACTTTGAGGTGATAGATATTATGGGTGATCAAGATCCATATCTAGCCTTGTTGGGAATTGATTGGACATTTTTAGAACTATGTAGTTATCAAACTTAAAAAGGAAAACTTTGATTTTTGAAGTAGATGGAGTCTGGGTCATACAACTTTTAGACCCCTATCAAGGTATGATATTTACAGAAGTTGTAGATGATGTGGAGGAGCCTAATATTTTGAACTAATTGTATCAGCTCACTGTTGGAAAAAGGGAAGACTACATCAATATGATGAAAACTGGTTCTATTAGCTGGAGAAGCATTCAAAGTACTAAGGTCGGTTCAAATGTTGCAATGGATGACTAGAAACAAGGAGATCATGAGTTGTATTATTGGAATTGCACAATTTTTCGATGCATTCGATGGATTGGTACTAAGGTACGAGAATATCCTACATTTAATGGTACTGAATATGTTGTAACTTTTCTTAAAAATATTGATTCCAAGATTTAAGAAGCCGAAAATATCCCTTTAATGGATGTTGCCTTGCATGCAACCCTTGCGAGATGGTGGGGAGCCCATCACAACCACCTAAAATATTGGGAAACCGTTAAGTCGGTTATGCTGTGTAGATTTTATGCTCTAGAGAGTCATTTTAGTAGAATTCCTATATATGATGGGTACACCAGTCCACAAAAGCATGTAAAAATCTGTAAGTTTTTTTTGTTATAAATTGGCTTACCAGTTGTGATATGGCCACACCAGTTCATTCATACATTTGGAACTCTCCTGCAATATTGGTATCTAAAGGAGGAAATGAGGAGGCAGATGATGGATTGGGATACATTGCTAACTTAGTTTTGCAAAGATTTCTCTTTCTTAGATATTGATGTGAGGATAGTTGAAGCCTTAAAAGCTATTAAAAGAGTGTTGTTCCATTTTGGGAAGGTTGTTGATGAATGCAATAGGTATGGATATTTTGCGCACCAATATGAATATGGTTTTCACGAAGTTGTAGCTTGTGGAAAAATTTATAAACAACCCAATGCTGATCTAGAGGAGTTAAGGATCATGTATTTTAATGAAGATGATGGGAAGAGAGGGATAAAAGATGATCTTATAAAGGATGCACCTCATTGCAACTACTCAAGCTACATAAATTGAACATTGGGATTGATGAGAAGCTAAAAATTGTCGATATTGGTGATTATTGGGATGACTAGACTATAAAGGAAGTCTTTGACTTGTTAAAGGAGTACGAAGATTTTTTACTTGCCTTAGTTTCATAACTTAAGTGGATTAGAGGAGACTTGGGTGAAATGAAGATAGTCTTGTAACCTAATGCAAAGCCAATTGGTTGCAACCAAGCATAGACCATACAGATTAAATCCACAAGTCAAAGAGAAGGTGAAGAAGGAAATTGATAAGATGTTGATTGCATGGATTATATTTCCATTTGATGAAGCAGACTAGATTAGTCCCATTGTGATCCAAGATAATAAAGACTCATAGGAGATCAGGGTTTGTGTGGATTATAGGAACCTTAACAATGTCTGTGTCCATGATTTGTTTTCTACTCCTTTTATTGATGAGGTCTTAGATAACGGTGTAGGTAATGAATCCTATTCCTTCACTAATGAATTTTCTGGCTATCGCCAAGTTCACATTGTGGAAGAAGATAAGAAAAAAACTACCTTTACAACTGAGTGGGGTTCCTATGCTTATAAAATCATGTTGTTTGGTTTGAAGAATGCACCTGTTGTGTTTTCGAGGATTGTGATTGCTGCATTCTGAGACTACATTTATAATTTCCTTGAAGTATATATGGACGATTGGACAATATACAATTTATTGAAGGAGCACTCCAGTCTCTAGCTTACTCAGGGTGATGTTCGATCGTTGTAGGCAACTACAAATTTCTTTAAAATTGAAGAAGTGTATTTATGTTGTCTCTTTTGGAACGTTGTTGGGGCATATAGTTTGTAAGGAGGGAGTATGTGTATACCCTAGCAAGGTTTTGGTAATATTGAATATGCCGCCACCGAATAGTGTTAAACAATTAAGATCAACACTAGGACACACATAATACTATTGCAGATCCATCTGTTATTATTCCCTAATTACAGAACCATTGGAAAAATTGTTGAAGAAATATGAGCATTTATTTTGGTTTGTTTAGTGTGATGCTGCATTTGATACATTGAAGGAGAAGCTCGCAAGTGCACCAACATAGGTTTATCCATATTAGAAAAAATAATTCCATGTTCATATAGATGCATCAGGGATTGCTTTGGGAGCTCTCTTGACCTAGGCCAGAGAAGGTAATTTCGATCACCCAATTTATTTCACCAACAAAAATTTCTACTGCAGAGAAGAACTAAACCACTACTAAATAGGAGGCCCTTGCTATAGTGTATTCCTTACATA
Source organism: Pinus albicaulis (assembly GCA_034641835.2). Taxonomy (NCBI): domain Eukaryota; kingdom Viridiplantae; phylum Streptophyta; class Pinopsida; order Pinales; family Pinaceae; genus Pinus; species Pinus albicaulis. The sequence goes on from CM076572.1 coordinate 567,867,835, forward strand.
AATTTAAACACAATATTTTGGGTGGTCCCTTTAAATTATTTACAAATCATTCTGCTCTAAAATAATTAGTTAATAAATCGGTCCTAGATGGAAGAATATGCAGATGGCTCTTGTTATTCCAAGAATTTACATTAGAAGTAATGGTCAAGCTAGGATGTTCGAATGTGGGTCCAGATCATTTGTATCGATTGGAATGGGGTGAATTTGGCGCATAAGTTGATGACCAATTACCCGATGCACATTTATTCAAAATTGAAGCAATTCTAGATTATTTGGAGGATATTGCAATGTTCCTCGCAACTTATAAGTGTCCCGATGATTAAACAACCACTCAAAAGTGGCATATGGTTTTCTGTGTTGTCGATTATCAACTTATTGTAGGACAATTATATAAAATGGGGCTTGATCAAGTTTTGCGTTGGTGTGTTTTGGACCATGAAAGGGAGAAAATTTTATGGGAATGCCATGTGGGAGTTGTGGGAGGCCATGTCTGAGGTAAAGTCGTTGCTTCGAAAGTCTTGCAAGCTCGCCTGTGGGGGCCAACACTATTTAAGGTTGCTAAAGAATATGCTAGGAAGTGTGATATTTGTCAAAGAGTTGGTTGAACATCTCATAGGGATGAAATTCCACTACATCCAGTCCGAGCAATTGAACCATTTGAAAAATGGGCAGTTGATTTTACATGACCGATTAATTGACCTACATGGAAGTCACGTGCTAGGTACATTATCACTGCAACAAATTATCTGTGCTAGGCATGTCACTCCTGTTAAATATTGCACTGTTGATACTGTTGCACAATTCATCTGTGAAAACATCAATACCAGATTTGGTTGTCTAAGAAGTTGTTGACGGTGCTGGAAATCCATCAACCAAGGTTGTCTTCCTAATGTGAAGTACCGATTATACCTCTCACCATTTGGATTAGAATCCCCATCCAAAGTATTAGCCCAACCACCATAACTCAAAGGTTTGCCTTAGCTGCAATGGATAACATAAGAGAGTATGCACATAACCTTTGAAATCAAGAAATAATTTGACACTGTGAAACACCAATTCAAATGTATAAAATGAGACTTTCATGAGGGGAGAGAGAAGAGTGAATCTCTGGAAGGAAGTAATAGTACTAACCTAAGAGAGACACATGAGATCATGAAAATATTCATTGGTTATCTAGTGAAGTAGTTCATATAGAAATAACAATACCTCCGCCTATCATATAAAGCACTCCTGATTATGCATTAACCTTAGTTTTAATATATAAATAAACCTCCCACATCATTTAAATCTCAGGCCCCACACCATATGAACCTTAATCTTTATCGCACAATCCAAGTCGCTCGCTTTTCAACCCCCAGATCTAATGGCGAACATCCCTTGTCATACATTTCATTACATAATAGTTAACCTACCCTGAACCTTGCGACAAGTGTTGTTTGCGGCCTTTCTCTCCCCTCTACATGGTGGATTTCCATTGGATCGCATCGATCAATCTAATTCCACTTACCACCTTTGAGCATTGCGAAAACCTCTTGGCGGTTTTTTCCTCCCCCACGCCCAAACCACCAGCTTGTTTGAATTGACCCCGCAATCAATGCATTCAATGTTGAATGAAAATGCATATAAACCGCCCAAAATTCATTCTTCTCACTTTCTGTTGCCAGTTTCACAAAGAAAAAGCATTGTAGACCAAGACAAACGTTGTTGATTCCATTTTAAGCCTACAAGAAATGGAATTCACCAATTTAACTACTACAAACAATGCAGAAGTTATCTGAGTACCTATAAGACCAGCAAAAGCTTCTGAAAGCTTTCTACAACCCTAGAAACCCTCCTTCACAACAAAAATTCAATTTTCCCAGGTATTCTTCAGAAGAACAGACTTATTCATCAACCTAAAAGATTATTACAGTTAATTGAATCATTTAGGAGCCTCTGAAACTAAAGAAAACCCCATCTGCTTCCTAAATCATTATTTTGTAAACCCTGAGCAATCCTTTTACAAATTCTGAAACCCTGGACTATTAAAAATCAAAGATTGAATAAACTAAAGAAGTTTAAGCCATCTGCAGACCTAAGAAAGCCTTCCATCACCTTCAAATATTTTCCTACAGTACTTAGGCATCCTTTTTGCATAGAATTGATGTATTAAGATTGTTTTTATCACAGACAGTGCACTATAGGCACTAGATATATTTTGTGAAAACTCTAAGGTCCTGTAGTTGTTCATTTGTTACATAAATCAAAGTTTGGTTAATTGCATGAGTTTAAAACCTTTTTGCAGACAATAGAGAACCCATATTTTATTCAAATCCTTCTGCAAAGTTGTCATAACTTCAAGAGGCATTCTTATAGGCTTAAATCATTGTTTTTAAAGGTCAAAAGAGTATTGAAATTGATAAAACAAACCAAGTAATGGCTTCCAAAAATATTCTAACAATCAATCCTCTACAACCCCCTGTTGTAGATGTAGAGCATATTCCCCTGGCTGATGTAGACTTCAATATTACTGATATAGTGACAAAATAAAACCTTCTTGAGCTCCACTGTTGGAGCCAAGAAAACTCCCTAGATCAGGTTGATGAATTGTTTATATGGGAATCAAACTTGCCAAAATATGTTGTTCCTCATACTTACCAATTCCTAGAAGTAATCATACTCTGCCAATCATGCTACCCTATTGATCAGAGAGCCATAGTAACCCTGGAAAAGAAGTTTTGTTTACTATTACAACAGATTCTATCAATCAAATGCTTCAGATACAACCTGGACCAGATGAATTTCATTTGTATATTGAAGCCCTCATTAAGTTATACCTAGATCTAGACTTCCCCAAAAGGTTCCATATTTTTCAGACCTTCATGCCTTCCTATGTAGAAATTCCCAAGTTGAATCCTCCATACTCTTATGCTAAATTCTCTGAAAGGACGAGACATATTATTTCCATGTTTTCATTCAATCTTGGCTATATTACAGATGAACATGCTGATGTTGCAGTGCTTGGTTTCTTTTCCACTTTTACACCTGGTCAGCCTCTTGCTACCATCTTTAACTTTTCCCACTATATCGCTAAAAGTATCCATGAGAAATTGGTCAAAATGTCTTCTGAAGGTTTTTTTAAGTATTATTCAATCCTATTTTGCATGTTCCTATATTTTCAGTCTGAGAAATTCAATATAAATCTTCAGAAGCTTGATGTGGAAGGAAATCCTCAATCATTCATATTCTGGACTTCCTTGATAAGGAAAGATTCCAATGAGTTCACCTATTTAGAGTTTACAGATTCCTTCATCCATCCCTTGGTAAATTTTCTAAGCAGCAGCATACAGCCCATAATTAGTGATGAAATAAAAAAGGTCGTGCAATTGTGTGAGCATAATAGGACAGGTGATTGGTACTTGTACCAAAATCACACTGATATAAGAGTTTATGGATCAAGTCTTATCCCTTATAAACTACCTAAATACCTGCCTATGAGGTTGTTTTCCCTGGAATACATAAAGTAGATTTTAAATTTAGATGCCGTTAATTTCCTAAGAGCAAAGAAAAAGACACAGTTCAAGTTTAAGAACTAGGTTGCACCTTTAACTTGTAACCATAGAGATGCAGGTTCTGAGGCAAAAAAACAGTTGCAAGAGTTCAAGTTCAGTCCTAGTTTCCTATGGTATTATGATCCCCTTGGTGTTATTATTAAAATGAGAGTTAAATGAAAATTAACTCCATATATACATGAAAAAAATAAAGAGATTGAGAAATTCTCAAACCAATCTCAATGGTTAGAGAATACATTGGTAGAGGCCGAGAAGCAAGGTGAGACTAGTCAAACTTTGCAGACTCGAGCCCAAGAAGACAGAAATGTGAAGAGAAACAGAGAAGAAGGATCCTGTACAACAGAAACTACAATAGATACTAAATTCAAATTGAGATACAGTACAAATCCAAAGCTAAATCCTTCTAATAAAGAACATGAGACAATAGAGGTGATTCATACAGAAATTGCAGAAAAATATAATGCACCTCCTATAATAATTGAAGAGGAACAACAACCCACTACTTCTAAGACACAGATAATTCAAAAACAACACAGTATAGAAGTTTCTTCATCTAAGAAACCAGCAGAAAAGGACATGGATATTAAAGAAAGATACAAAGAAATCAAGCCAAAAATGAAGAAATAAAAAATGAAATATATTCTCAGTATCTAAAGCAAACTCCTAGCATTCAGAATAGGCTACTCTCAGCCTTTGAATACAAGAATAAAAAGATGTTGATGACAGTTCTTCAACCCACAGTTCAAACTCTAAATCATCCTTTGATTACAAAAAGGTATATTTTGAAGTTCCAGTCCAGGATATTCATCCTCTAGATCAAATTTAATTTCATAAACAAGCAAGAGAGATGATTTATTCTACGATGACCACCAAGGCTATAAGTGCACAGAAACTTTAAAACACTCTGGTAAATGTAAGAGATCATATCAGATTGGAGAAAGCATCTTCATATGAAAAGGACACTAGAATCAAATCCTTGGAAGAGCTAGTAATTGAAGTAGGATATGATCCTCAAAATGTAAAAGTTGCAGAAGAATTGATCAAAAAGAAAAATGCAGACATTTTTGCACTGAAGAAACAACTGAAGCTACCCCCTATAGAAAATCCTCAAGCCAAGGAGGTCTTACAGGATATAAATCATAAAGATGAGATGATGAGTCTCATTTTATAGTTAACAACTCAGATAAAATAAATGGAGATTGAAATGGACAAATTGGTCGAGGAGAAAGAAGCCAACAAAGCAGAGGAAGTTCTTGCCACTGTCATACCTGTAGTAACAACTGTTGTACCCTCTAATTTGGTAGAATCACTGGCTCCTAATGTCCCAATGGCCACAACACTTCCAGTTACTTCATCTACAACTTCAGCAACAGAGTCTTCAACAACAACATCACAACATTCAGATGAAGCAAGAAAATTAGTCAAGGCTATGCAAGATATTTCCATTCAGACCAATGAGATAAACAGACTAAAAGAACAACTCAAGAATCTTGAAGATGAAAAGAAACTTGCTCAAATAAATGCTAAGAATGAAGAACAAAAGGGCAATAGATTAAATGAGCAACTGAAAAAGTTAGAAAAGGAATTAACATTGAAGGAACCAATGGCACATGTCAAGCAGCAGTTATGGTCCAATATCATTGAATCTGTCAATGATATTTGGCCATCAATACAGGTCATATATGAGCAGAGAGACTTAGTAAAATCAGCAAGAGAAGAAATTCAAAAGATCAAGGAAGAGCTTGGCAAGAAACCTGAAGAAGCTCTTGAAATCATCAAGTTCCTAAATTCTAAGAACAGACAAGAGCTAGAAGAGATTGGAATTAATGATAGAACAGAAACCATCCTAGAAGTTAGGAAGGTAACCTCTAAAAAGAATTTGATGATACAGTTAGAAGTTAAATGCTAGAACATTGAGGTTTCTATCACAAGGTTTATGATCAAGTTTGATGTTCTAAGGAAAAAGTGCCTTCCCAATCCTCTAGTTATTAATGATAGATTAATGAAGCAGGACGATTATAATAAAAATATTAGATAGTTTTCCAGAGAGCAAGTGAAAAATTCAGCCCTGCCAACAGGGAAGGTGCTCTCCAATAATTTTGAGAATTTGTTTTACCTACAGCATGAGGTGAAACACTTATTTGTGAACAAGCCAACATTCTCAAACTATACTGAAGCTCATAAGGATGATGAAGATAAAACTACTAGAGGAAGAATTCTGGGAAAAAATGAGTAATCTACTGTAAAATCAAATTGCAGTAAGCACAAAGAAGTGAAGGTAAAAAATAGAGCTTGTTGTTTTTACATCAGCATTTACAGTTTTATAGTGAAAGAGTATCAGGATAAAGAGTATAAGATGAAAGAGTATCAGTTCCACGTCAAAGTTTAAAGTAAATCAAAGACTACAAAGCAAAAACGAATCTGCCAACATGGAAGACACCTCATTGTCCAGCTGCAGCTTCGTTGAACAACAAAGAGATAAAGCAGTGACAAAATCAAGATAGAAAACTATTTATTTCAATAAAAAAGGGACAACTAGCATTAGTTAGAAAGCTGTCACTATCTTCTTGCATGAAGATATTTATTTTCCATGAATAATTCCTAATTTTATTCTAGGATATTTTGTATGAATTTTTGTATAAATACTTCTCATTTGGAAGTATTGTGGGTGGATGAATTGTTGAAAATTTCTATAGTTGTACTATTCTGAACCTAAGGGTCTTTTGTACCAATTTCAAGTCAGCGGACTGGATCACAACAATAAAGAATCATATTACAGGATTCATGTGTTGGGCCACTAAAGTGAAGTATTTTCACTTGTTTCTTTGTCAAATTACTATGTTTTCCATCAATGCTTGAATGTGTTCTAAATCTTAATGATAAATCAAGAATTGTTATTTCAGAATATGTTAAATGCACTCTGTCTTGATTGATTATCATTTATATGTTTTCCACTTATATCTAGACTAAGGAACCCTTAATTTCTCCCTAGCTTCGATTGACCTATGTCTTTTCACTCATAATCTGGATTTAAGAACTCTTAATTTCTCTTTTACCCCGATTGAAACCATTTTCACCATCAGCCTTGAAGATCTGAAGTAACCTAGCTATCTTGCCCTATAAACATTTTCCCTTTAGCCTTTGATCCTGATCTGACTGCTTGACACATTGACTCCATTAGCCCAATGGAATACAGACCTACATCTATCCATCTGAGTAAGTAATTTCTTCACCAAACCAAATCAAATCAAAACCAAAACCAATTTACCCTACATAACTAGCCTTAAATCAATTAAAATCAACACAAATAAATCTTAAAGAGAGAGCCCTCTCTGAGCAATAGGAAGGCTAGATCCTAAGGCTTAAAAGTAGGTTTGTGGTTACCTCTAATATTCTTTAAACACAAAATCAAAAATCTCACAACTATTAAGAATTACTGGAGTGATAACATGTAGGAACATTTTCCAGCTCATCGATACATGTCATTCCATGGGCGTAGTCCACCACGATCTCATGCCAGAGAATTTACTTCTTCTAGACAAAGACAACAATTTCCTTCTCAAGGCCACTAATTTTGGCCTCTCTTTCTTCTTCAAACTGGGAAATACATTAAGTGATGCATTTGGCATCTCTTACTATGCCTTTCTCATGATTTTGTGCAGGCATTATACTCTTGAAGCTTATGTGTGGCATGTTGGAGTCATTCTCTACATTCTGTTGAATGGATTTCCTATATCTTGGGCAGAAACCGAACAAGGTATATTTAAGCATGCCCTCTAGGGTCAACTTGATTTCTCATTAGAACCATGGCCTACGATTTCATAAAATACAATGAACGAGATTAAAAATATGTATTTTTAGGTTATATTCATTGTTATATAAAAGACAAAATCATCAATTAAGGATTGGAAGTTGACAATAAGTCATCGAATGCTTATGATGGGAATGGAAAAAATGGAAAATATACACGAGAAGTACATAGTGCTTGTAGATGTGAGGCTCAAAAGTTATTAGCATTACACATTCATCTGAATCACTCTCCTTAAGTTGGCCAACAACATTTGGCATCATTCAGGTATCATACTTCCTGATATATTATCTATTTATAATCCAGAATGGACATGTTAGATATTTCTATTCTACCCTTCTAGCTATGAATTTTGTAGTTAGGGATTCCCATAGTGATTTGGATATTATTTTTGGCTATCTTGAATCATACTTTTGGTTACATATCCCTCCTAATTCCAAGGTAATGTAATGGTGGGATTTTCAAATCACAACAATGGGAATAAAAAATGCGAAACTTGAACACTAGGAGGAATCATTTACAACATCTCATTGGATAGTGATAATTTATAAAGATAAGAAACCATATTTCTATCAGACATATCGACAAGAAAACTATCTCATCACCGTTATGGGTCAACCACACAAAAACCTTGTCACCTAAGTCCATTTTCTAGGCTACACACTTCAACATCACAGTTGGCCCACAAGCATTATAAGGTATCTCTACCCTTAGATATTCATCCATCATGGTTATGGGTCATCCATAAACCCACAATTATGGGTCAACCACATGAAACACTTTCCATTAAAATCTATATTTTAGGCTGCATAGTATCAGTATCATAGGTGGCTCATAAGCATTACAGGGTGTCTCTATCCTTGGATCTTCGTTCATTACAGTTATGGGTCATCCATAAAACCACATTTATGGGTCATCTGCATACTCCTAGTTATGGGTCAACCACATAAAACCCTTCTCTTCATTATCTCATGTTCAACAAAATATTCTCAAGAGGGAACTATATGCAATGGGGACCATTTCTTCCTAAGGAGGGACAATTGATCCGAATGCAAAGTTGCATCCAACCATGGTATCTACCCATGGTATTTTCCCTTGGTATTTACTCATGGTATCCACCCCATGGTAATTACCCATGGTATTGTAACTCAAAAGGCTATAAATTTGGGACTCTCTTTGTAAAAGCACAGATTCATCCATAAAATGTAACAAGAAAAAAATTATTTATTTTAATAAAATCTTATTTTGGTTTTTTTGTGTTTTTATCTTCTCTTTTGTTTTTTCAGCTCTTGGCTCCCCACCTCTCAATCAAATTTTCCACAATGTTTCCTCCTATTTTCTCTGCTACTCTAGTTTGTTGATTAGAATCCCCTCCTCCCTTATCAAGTCATCTAATCGACCATCAGAGATTATTTATTGTTGAACCCGATACATCTGGTTCTCCAAGATTTATTTCTCAGTAAGGATATGGCCAAACTCGTCAGTATTCCACTCTTTAATTTTAGTCTTTAATTGAAAGGTACTCCCCAAACTTGCAGCTCCTCCCACCAACATTTGGATTTTTCCAGGAATGCATAGTCTTGTAACCAGAAGCTCTTCAAATATGAAGGGGAAATTGTGAGGGATTTCCTTTAGGTCCATCTTCAATTGGATAGGCTAATACTTTGATCCAGGACTCAGGAGGATATATTCTTTTGTAAAAAATTCCCTACCAAATAAAGATTCGAAGACAAGAAGGTGGTCTAGCCGATTGGAAAAATTATGTCTTCCCCCTCTCTGATTATTCCAACTATAGATCCCATAAACGATATTGTGTTTTGCTACTTGAAGATCATGAATTATCTCTACAAACCACTGTGCATTTGGGTAAGGTATACTTATCCTTCCCATATGTTCCCCCAGATATTTTATTAGATTAAATTTCCTTACAACTAAGCATAGCTCATCTTGATGGATGGATCAAATGTTATGAATATCTGCTAGAAAAGATGATTTCTCTGAGAGAATATGTGGCTCGTAAATAATTATGGGGAAACCCATTTCTTTTGAGCCTACATAATGAAATTTGTCAGACATGATGTGAGGTAGAGCCACCCAGTCCTAAAATCATACTTCCAGGGGATTCTAGAGTATAGCTAAGCCTCCAGCACTTCCTTTGGCATCCAACTTGATTTCTTCATGCCTTTCCAACACCGGTCAGCTATTATCTAGACCTTCTCACTCGAGATTTTAGTTTCTTGAAGCATAAATATTGGGGGATTTTCCTTTCTTATTCTTTCTAGGATACCTTTTTTAACCCTCACTGTTGAGGCCACAAACATTCCAAGAGATTGGATAAGATGTTTGATGGAGGAAAACACCTCTGATAACATTGTAACCTATCAAAAATTCACCAAATTTTCTCCCACTGCCTGTATTAAGGCTTGGATTTAATGTATTCCCATTTTCTTAAATTCCTTGTGTATATTTCATTTTCCCTTGTTACCTTGGGTGTGAAATCCAAATCTCCTATTTCGTGATGTTGATTCTCCTTAAATTTCCTCTTTTTGGTTCTTTAGTCTAAGACATGTTAGTTGAAATTAAGCTAGCTAGAGTTTGGGGATGATTGTGGGATATTTTTTACACCATTATTTCAGAAAAAATTTCAACACTTGTTCATCGTGACTTAAGGTCTCTACTTCCTCCTTATTTTCCATGTCCATTACTTTCTACATGTGGTTTTCTTCCATGGTCATGGTTTCGAGAGGCGTTTCTGAGTTTCATGCTTCGATTTCACTTGAGGATGAGCATATCCCCTATTTGAGTCAATATTCATGATATTATCCTTAGGAAGATAGATATCCTCATTGTGGTTTGACACCATCATGAACATTTTTTGCATCATGAATAAGATTAGCCTTCATGGGACCCTGCATATTTCCAGGGTTCTATCTTCTGACGAATATAATTTCAAATCCATCTTGGTTGGATTTTTTTTTCCAACTACTATTTATCCTAATGAATCGGGAAATATCTAAATAATTTCCCATACTCATGGCTCTAATGACATTGGAAAGGGACATGCATGTAATCTAAGGGCTGGAACCAAGTTTCATCCCAATAAGAAATATCAATAAATTCTAGAAGTGAATAGGATGTATTCATATACATGAAAATTATAGCATATGAGGTATATCATCCACACCTGGTTACCTCATAAATATTAACAAAATAGCCTATATAGTTTCCAATACCTTTAATAATCTCTGTGTCCTTAAATTCTTCAGGGAGATAAAACAAGCTTACCCAAACCAGAGCTACTAAAAATTGTTCTTTCTTGGGGTTGTAATTCTCCTCCCAAAATCTAATGAAAAGGTTTGTGTTGTTAAATAAATAGGGGCTATTTTCAAACACCCTAGTTTGATCTTTTGGACTATAGAAAATAACTATAAAGAAGTTGTTGGCCCCAAATTTGAGATCAATTTAGCCTTTTAGTTTCCATTTGATTTGGATCCACTTTTCCGAGTCTTTCGTCGAAGGCCATAACCCAATAAATTTTTCATATGAGGGCATGATATTTTATATACTAAATATAACATTTTATTTCATTAAACTGAACTGCATATTTACGATTAGTTACAACTTAAGGAAGAAAATTACTTTTGAACTAGGATTTCCATTGAGCTCCCTAGACCACATTCTCCTAAACATTTCCTCTAATATGATTAGCTTTCGACTCATTGACATTTGGATAGTTTTCCCTAGTCACTATTTGTTTGTAGAATGAATTTACACCCCTCCTCACATGGGCATTCCTTAAGTAAACCAAAATCAAATAAAAATATAGTTACCAAATATGATACGAAACTTGGTTTAATAGAGAGCATGATTGAAAAATTAGGGCTTGCAAAAAAATCTTTAGAATCAAAACCATAAACTCGATTTAGATTAGAGAATCATGCATTATTTATTAATATTAATATAAATTAATTAATATTATTTATATTAATGGAATGGGGTCTATGAGTAGATATTGGAAAAATAACACTAATTCTTGTTCCATCTCATTATGTGGAACCAAAAGTTAACCATCACTAGATGAAAGGGAGAATATCCTCTTGTTATGATGGTGTTTGTTCATAGCCTTATGAAATAATTTGGTGTTTCACTTTCCTTCTTTCAACCACTGCAAGAGATATTTATGATCTGAATGAAAATTTGCATCCACCCATGGTAGTTACTCATGGTATTTAACCATGGTATCTGCCCATGATAATTAGACATGGTATTAAAAATCAAAAGGCTATACATTTTGGCCTCACTTTCTAAAAGGACAAATTCATCTAGACAATATAGATGGAAAACATTTCTTTAATTTAATAAAATATTTCTTCTGTTTTTTTTTTTTTAAATATTCTCTTTGGTGTTTTCATCTCTCAATGAAACCAAGTCCAAGTCGTAGATCTTGTCATTCTGAATCTGGTGATGCAAACGACACTCAAATCTTAGTTTGTATGACCAACATATCATCTTTGGGAATTTGCAAAATTACACAAGAAAAAGAGACCCATCAAACATACATGGCAGTTGAATAACTAATAAGCATTCGATAGATGGAACTCCAACATTGGTTTCCTGAGTCCTACACAAAACCAAAAAAAGAAAAAAGAAAAAACATATCATCCCCCAAAATAAATCAAAAATATATATCGGGTTATTTAATAACCCTATAAAACAAAGTTATAAATGCTTGTTATTAAAAATCATATAAAACACCAACGAATATTTTTATTAAAAAGAGGTTGGGACTTATTTGTTTGTTATGGTTTGTTATGAAAACCATATATATGGTTTAATAAAAAGCCATGTAATACCATATAAATAACTATTATAACGACGGACAATAGCTCGAGGGGTTGGTTATATATTAATCAATTTAAACGGTGGAGTTAACGGTTATGAACTTGGTGGTATAAACTGGCAAGTTTGGTTTGCATGTTATATAAATTTAAAGCCACGAGGATTTAAACCAAGCCATCGCCAACATAACACTCATTGTAGCATATGGTTGTGGTCAGGGCAACAACCCATTCCTTGTCATTATTTGTTATGTCTGCCACATAAATTTTATTTAAACACTTATCATTTGTAGTTATCTCAGCCACATAACTACGAATCTTGGAGGGATTTTTTAGAGGAATCTTTTAGATTTTTTTTGACAAAGGCAGAGGTATATCAAGTTTATACTTATTTTTCTCATGATCTCATATGGAATTTGATGGCGAGATTAATTTCCTGAGCTGAGTAGCAAATATTCAGTCAATTTGAAGAGATGAATCTTTGTGGAAACATGAGGAATCTAAAAGAATCCCTCGGGGCAAAATTTTCACAGTGACAGAATTATGCCAAGTTATACTCATTCTTCTAAATTTTCCGTAGGGAACGTGATGGTGTAATTAGTTTCCCAATTTGAGGAGAAGAATTTCAGTCAACCCGTAGAGAATAATCTTTATGAAATCTTAAGGGATCAAAAAGATTTCCTCGAGGCCCAAAAAATTTCAATTTCAGAACCAGACAGATTTTATACTCATTTTTCTCATTTTTTCGCAAGGAGCACAATAGTGAAGTCAGAATTATCATCTGAGCAACAAAATTCTAGTCAACCAGTAAGAAGGAATATTTGGGGAATCTTTGGGATTCCCAAGGGTCCAGATTTCGACCGAGCCAGAAGGAGGTCACATTTATAGTCATTTGACATGATTTCACACCAGGAATTCGATGGCGCAATCCATTTCTCTAGGAGGGGTGTGCATTTTCATGCCATCCTAGGAAGTGGAGGTATAAGGTGTATTTTGTACATACATGTAATTTTATTTTTGCTGAATATTAATGAAAGCGGCCTCCCTACTTTGAACAGAGCCCAAAGACGTATCCCACAGTAGGTGAACTATGTTATCAACTTATGTGTGTTCTTTGATTTGATGGTTGTCATTATGTTTCCTCTTCTTTAAAGTATGCATGTGTGGTTTTTCATACTCTTTCACATGAAATTCTACTAACATCACATAATTAAAAGATCTTGGTTAATTATGGTAGCTAAGAGACTATGGATCACTCGAATCCCTACATCCAGATTAGTGGTATCAAAGCGGGTGACTTCTCCTTAGCAGTTAAAGTTTTTTTTAAGGGTTTCCCATGAACATCCTCATAATTATTTACCAAGAAATGTTTCCTAATGCCGAAAATATAGTAGAGGAAACTCATGATGAGAACAAAATAAATGTTAATCGTGATTTCATAAACTCTAATGTTGGATTGAAGAACCACCATATTCCAAAGATGGATATGAGGAAGTTTGATGGTAAGGATCCCGTAACATGGATACTACATATGGAGCAATATTTTGATCTCAATAATGTGCAAAACACACAAAAGGTACACATTGCAACTTTAAATTTAGAGCAAAATACATTTGTATGATATCGATGGCTTTTCTCCCATAAAAAAATTGTCACTTGGTCAATGTTTATGGAGGAAATGATAGCACATTATGAGGATACAAAGAGAGACACATTATGGAGGAAATGATAGCCAATTGATAAATCTCAAATAAAAGGGTTCAATGGTGGAGCACATTGAGGACTTTCAAAAATTGAATATAAGGGTAGTTGATATTCCAGAGGAAAACAAGATTGATGTCTTCATAGGGAATTTAAAGGATAACATCCAACATGAGGTTTCCTTTTAGGAATATGATTCATTGGAGAAGGCATTTAGGTTGGCAAGAAAAATTGACTGTAAAATTAAGGTGACAAGGAAGCCTACCACTCACATATATAAATATAGAAGTGTTGCTACTCCTAGACTTCCACAACCTACAAGGTTGACACCACAACAATTGGAAGAAAAAATAAAAAAAGGGCTTTGCTACAGTTTTGATAGAAAATACATTAAAGTTCATAAGTGTGCTAAGAAGAAATTATTTTACATAGATTGTGAAGAGGAGGAAGAAAATGAACAAGAAACTTCAAAAGAAGAGGATATACACCAGAAACCAACCCTAGAGAGAAAGAATGAGTCTGACCACATCCTGTAATGCATTGGTAGGAATTACCACTCATCAAACTCTTAAGATAGAAGGACATATCAAGAAGAAAAAGGTAATAGTGTTGATTGACTCTGGTAGTACCCATAATTTTATTCATTGTAAGGTAGCCAAGGAATTGAATTGCTTCTTATACACAACACCGGAATTTCAAGTGATGGTTGCAAATGGAGGAACTATAAATTTCTCTAGAAAATGCCATAATATCAAGTTAACCATGGGGGAATATGTATTGAATAGTCCAATGCTTTCCATTCCAATGGGAGGTGTTAATGTTGTACTAGGAGTACAATGCTTACAATATTTGGGGACGGTAGCTTTTAGTTTTCAATAAATTTTCTTGAAAATTTTTTCGAAAGGAAAGGAAGTTGAATTACGGGTTATTGCAGGGAAGCCAGGAAATATAATAAGCTCTAATGTCATGCAAAGCTTTTTAAAAAAGAAAAATGAGGCGTAATTGCACAATTATTCTGACTAGAAGTTCTAACATCAAAATCATATATTTCTCTAGATCTCCAAAAAGTCTTGGACAATCATTCCAAGGCATTTGAAACTCCCAAAGGACTCCCACCTATTCGTGATCATGATCATGCTATTCATTTTATTCCAAGAAGTATTCCTCCAAACGTCAAGCCTTACATATATCCTTATGTCCAAAAGAAAGAAATTGAACTTATGATTGCAGAAATGTTAGAGGCTGGTATAATTCAATGGAGTCAAAGTTATTTCTCTGCTCCAGTAGTATTGTTGCACAAGAAGGATGGATTGTGGCGCATGTGTTCATATTATAGGGAGCTCAATAAGATCACTATTAAAGACAAATTTCCCATTCCTATGATTGATGAATTATTGGATGAATTACATGGAGAAATTTGTTTTACCAAGTTGGATCTTCGTTTAGGATATCATCAAATTAGAATGAATACTGAAGATATTCCTAAAACAACATTTCGAACTCATGAGGGTCATTATGAATTTTTGGTAATGCCTTTTGGCCTTACCAATGCACCTTCTACATTTCAAGGGTTAATGAATTCCATTTTCAAACCCTTCCTTAGAAAATTTGTGTTAGTATTTTTTGATTATATACTAATCTACAACAGGTTTTGGAAGGATCATGTTCAACATGTTGACAGGGTGCTCAAACTATTGGAGGAGAAACAATTATATGAAAAAACCTCCAAATGTTTCTTTGGATTACAAGAGGTGGATATCTGGGTCATATTGTATCTCATGAGAGTGTTAAGGTAGACCCTAACAAAATTAAAGCCATTAAGGAATGGAATGTCCCCACAACCATAAATCAGTTGCGAGGATTTCTCGAGTTAACAGGGTATTATCGCAAGTTTGTTAAGAATTATGGGAGAATAGGAGCACCTCTAACAACATTATTGAAGAAAGATGCATTTTCATGGACTCCTGAAGCAACTAAGTCCTTTTAACATCTTAAAGAGCCAATGTGCCTAACGCTGGTCATAGCTACGCTAGACTTCACAAAAACCTTTATTGTAGAATGCGATGCCTCGGGAAATGGAATTGGTGTTGTTTTAATGCAAGAAGGAAGACCCGTTGTTTTTGAAATTCGTCCAATCAAAGGAAAGTATTTATAGAAAGCTATTTATGAGAAGTAAATGTTGGAAATAATACATGCACTAAAGAAATGGTGACCTTACCTAATGGGAAGACACTTCAAGGTAAAAACTAATCATGATAGTCTTAAATACTTTTTGGAACAAATATTATCTTCAGAAGAGCAGCAAAAATGGGTCACAAAGATGTTGGGTTATGACTTTGAAATCATCTACAAAAAAGGGAAGCTAAATTTTGTTGCAGATGCATTTTCAAGAAAGGATGAAGAGGTGGAAGAATTGCTTTGTGTCATTTCTATTATCCAACCAGATTGGATAACCGAAGCAAGGGATGAATGGAAGAAGGATGAAGAAGTGTGGACACTCATTCAAAATTTGCAGCAAGATCCTAGTACATCTGATACATTTAGTTGGAAAAATGATTCCTTATGGTACAAATATCACTTATATCTTTGTAATAATTCCCAAATAAAATAGAATATTCTTTTAGAATTGCACACTTCTCCCTTAAGAGGACACTCAAGAATTTTAAAAACTTACCACAGGGTGAAGAAAGAATTTTTTTGGGATGGCCTTAAATTTGATATTCAAAAGTTTGTGGTAGAATGTTTGGTTTTCCAGCAAAAAAAAGTTGAGACAATTAAGACCCCGGGCCTTCTACAACCTTTATCCATTCCAAGTCAACGTTGGGAGGAGATTTCAATTGGTTTTATCACAAATTTATGTAAGTCCAAAAGAAAGAGTCTCATCGGGTGGTATTTGATAGACTTACCAAGTATGCACACTTTTGTGCATTATCTCATCCATTGAAGGCAAGTAAAATTGCTAATGAATTTATGGAAACAATTCAGAAGCTACATGGAAACCCAAACATTATTGTAAGCAACAGAGATCCCATTTTTATTGGAAATTTTTGGACAAAATTATTTTTTTGTTTGGGTACTCAACTAGCTCATAGTTCATCTTATCATCCTCAATCCGATGGGCAAACTGAGATAGAGAACAAATGTTTGGAAGGATATATTTGTTGTTTTGTATCTGATAAACAAACACAATGGGTCAAGTGGCTACCTCTGTCTGAATGGTGGTATAATACTTCCTTCCATACTGCAGCAAAAATGAGCCCATTTATGGCACTTTATGAATATCATCCACTGTCCATCACATCATCTTTAAGAGAAAATTCTAAGGTTCAAGTAGTGGAATATCACATCGAGCATCAACAACAAGTTCTCGAACTCTTAAAGGATAACCTAAATTTGGCACAAAATTGAATGAAACAACAAGCATATCAACATCACAGCGAGAGAAGTTTTGATGTAGGAGACTGGGTATTTTTACGGCTACAACCATACAGAAAATGTCCCTCAAGCAAGCTAAGTAGGATAATAAATTATCGCCAAAGTACTATGGTCCTTACAAGGTGTTGCAAAATATTGATACTATGGCATACAAATTGGAGCTTCTGGCTTCTTCTCGAGTGCATCCAGTTTTCCATGTTTCATGCTTAAAGAAGGCTATAGGTAACAAACTTCTAGTTCAAACAATATTGCCAAAACTTTATGAGGAAGGAAAAATCATATTGGAACATAAAGTAGTTACGGTAACAAGAACTCGACAACTACGAAGTCGATCAATTTTAGAGTATCTCATTAAGTGGAAGAACTTACTCACTGAAGATTATACATGGGAGGATGATAATTTTATGTAGAAGCATCCAGAGCTACTCAAGCATTGAGAACAACACTTTTTTGAAGGAGAAGGGCATGTTAGGTCCCTATATTAATAGTGTAGTCCCTTATTGTTGTTAGCGTAGCCCCCTTATTGTTATTGTTGTACCCCTGTAACCCCCATATTGTTATTAGTATGCCCTTACATTATTATTGTTATGTCGTCTAGGATTATATTGTGACCCCATGGACTCCTATATATAGAAAGGAGGTTTTGTCATTTGTATCATCCAAGAATTGTTCATTTACGTAATGTAAAGGAGGTTATCCCCTTGAAGTGTCTTATTTCTAAGGAGTTGATCTCTCTTTTCTTCTATTTTTGGAGTTGGTTTCATAATAGGTTTTAACTATTTACCATGGATAGAGATCTCAAATTCCTATTTGATCTTATATTAGAGACATTATCTCTTACCCCTTGATATCATCCTTTCCTCATATGTGGATTGCCTAGAATGGTAAATCCTAAACTACCACCTTATTTACTACCTCCCATAGAGTCTGGGTTGGATTTTGGAGATTTCTAGCGCCCTTATATTTCTACTTTGAGCTCGAGGTATCCATCCATTTATGCATTAGGGTTGAGTGTGAAGTTTTGTTTTTGTGGAAAGGAAGGACAAGACAATCGGGGAGGCATCTACAAATTGAATGTCTATATATGGTTTTAACTCTCTCCTTTATTTATTAATGCAAGAAACACATTGTTTCCTTATACTTGTCTCATGTTGATGCTTATGTATTTCAATTCCATGTTGACTCATTTATTAGAGACATTATGCTATGTTATGTGGATATTGTAGTTCCTTTGATTGTTCTGCAGCGCACATCATGTTCTTGGAATCCCACATCTATTGTATGAGCTCCAGAACTGCAAGGTCTTTGTATTGTTGTCAACCATGAGAGGTCAAAGGGGAAAATCCCACCATAAAAAAGTGAATATAGGGATTATATTAATTTCCAACTTCCTCAGATCATAGTTCAACTGGCCTTGAAACCTTAGGCAACGAGTGAATCCACTCATTGTTGCAGAGATAAAATTGTTCAAACCACCAAATCTAGGTGTTGTTAGCTTGAGAGTCTTGAAGAAAATGTCATATAGGGTCTCATTGTCCAACACCATACATTCATTCACATTCTCCACCATTTGATTCACAGAAAGAGTGGCAATGTAAGGCTCCACCACAGTATCAGAAACCTTGGGACATGGGAAAACAAAGAAATTGAGCATCAATATATCTAGGTATTCCTCCTAGATATTAGAGATCAAGAGGGTTACCATTACAGATCCAGTACCTCCTTCCAAAGAGTGACACACTTGAATCTGTTGAAGGAAAACACAGTTCTCAGACTCCTTCTTGACAAAATCAAGAGTATAATCGATGAGCTTTGTGCCCTTAGTGTAATGGCCTTTGGCCTAGTTTTTCCTAGCCCTAGATAGGAGAATTTTTTTTTTATCAAGCCTAAATACCTGTCCATAAGGCTCGATCCTCACACTGTCCATGGATCTAGATCTATAAGCACAACACGGGTAAAAAATTGCCCACAAATCGCATTGTAGTAAAAATTAATCCTTTCGAGCTATAGATATGAAATGTCATGATATCTCCCAGTGGGATTAATGTAGTTCTCATCACAGACAACTTCCCAAAACTTGGCACCAATCTGGTTTTTGCATTGGTCTCCCTGAATGTGCATGATTTCATGCATCTGGGCGATCTAAAACCTTATGACACAGAAAATAGAAAAAAAAACTAAAATATGAACTGAACCTGACAGAGAAACCTCGCAGATCCAGAATAGTGAAATGGAGAAATCCTTAAGGATTTCTCCACAATTGGTTGAGGAAATTTTTGAACTGATTCCACTTTCGGTCGATCACACATTTTCTGTAAAGAGTGAGAATGATATCACTTAGGTTCTTCTTGTTTCTTCGAATCTCGTCGAACAAGGGGACATTTCTCATGTTTTCATGGAGCCCCCTCTAAGTAATGACTCACTTGGTCATATTATTCAACAGGTACATGTAAGTCAACCCATTTATCACATGCCACAGGTTCCAATTAGTCAGCCTATTCTGGGAATGACACAAATTTCGTCAAGGTAAATGTTGCAAGGAATACCCCAAGATCCTGTTGGTCAAACAAAAACCATGAAAAAACCTTACCCAGGCCAATATTTCCAAGGTAAACCTTTTCAACAATATCAAGGCTTTTCTGGGACTAAACAACCTGGCATGGGTTATCCTAATTATCAAACCAATTTGCGCCAATGTGGGATGAAAATTTTTGTATTCCAATCCATCCCGTCCTATCCTATATATCCCTCACCAAAAAATAACCTTCCCCCACAAGATTACTGATTTACCTAGAGGTACCAAAGCAGAGTTCATTTTCTTGTGTTAATCTTGTTAAAAAATGAAACAAAGGTCTCGGAGCAAAGTTCCTTTTCTTGTGTCAAGCTCGCTAAAAAATGAAACAAGGTCTTTGAGTAGAGTTCCTTCCCTTATGTCAAGCTCGTTAAAAAATGAAACAAGGTTCCATGAGCATAATTGTTTTCCTGTGTCAAGATCATTAACAAATGAAACATATCCTCTTCCAATTCGAGTATTTGATTAGATCTCGTAAATTCCTAGTCGAGTCTTTCACTTGATCTTGTAAATGAAACTTCATTCCATCTGCCTATTATTAAGTAGTAGTCTATGTAGGTGAATGAAATGAAGCTTGGGGGGCATGTCCTTAGAATTAATTCATTATGTCAGGGCCATGAAAACCATTCTCAAGAATCGTTTCTCATGTTTCAATCTTGTGTAAAAATGAAACCATCTTCAAGAAGTCTCAAGCACAGTTTTTCCTCGTTTCAAGCTTGTGCAAAAATGAAACTACATTCAAGTATTCTCAAGCATAGTTTCCCATGTTTCAAGCTTGTGTGAAAATGAAACCATTCTCATCCTATCCCTAATGATTTCCATTTTTATCAGCATATTTCTGCTATATGAACCTTATTTTTCTCATTCCATCGTCACCATTTGCTTGGCCAATCATATACTTTCATTGGGTTGTTTTACCCTTTCTTAAGGAACAACTGCGATGAGAAGCCATCCTCTTTACCTCTACGTGTTTTGAGAAGTTCCACCATGATCGAAACCAGTTTCTACCCTTTATACCACTTGTTCTTCCAAGAGGAGTCCTCTTTTATCTCTATGCAGACTTCCTAAACATGAAAATATTTTCGAGTACTTGTATTTTTGAACTTGTTAAAGTAAATGAAAATACGTTTGCGCAGTATAAATTTAACCCTTTTCCAGGTTGGGATAGAATATTTACGAAAAATAAATACTTTAGTCAAACATGACTAAAAGTTTCTGCTGGGTATTCTTTTATGCCTTTTCAGGCCCAAGAGATAAATTTACGAAAAGGAACCTTTGGAGTTTTATTTTTTTCCTCTTTTTCAAACTCTCTAAACATGAAAAGAAGTTGAGTTATGCCTTCACTGGACTCATAAAATAATCAAACAATGATGGACTCGTTAAACATGAAGAGACCAACAACTCCTTAGTGTTTGTTAAAAATATTCAGAAGGATTCATCGAAAGGATGAACTTATAGATCAAGCATATGTTATCCTCCTCAAGCTTGTCAAAAACAAAAAGGTAATGGCTAGAAATGGTTGGAAAATTGTGAAAACAAGGTGCTTTTACCTATTAATAGAAACAAGTCACTCTTGAACATGACACTCTTTCACTTCGTAATTTATGGGCCTCTAAATTAGACATAAATTAAGTCCAATAGAACCTTTCTTAGGCCAATCTACCTTCCTTATGCACATGAAAAGATATATTAAATCTCTTCTTCTGCACTTAATAATGTTTTCTTATGATTTAATATTTTCTTAGGAAGGTTTAAAGGTAATTTCATATTTGTGCCTAATATTGGTTATTTTTGTAGAATATTGTGAGAATATTTGGAAGATTATGCAGATTTGGAGAAGGAGATAACTTAGGGAATTTCTCCTTGCCACTGGAAGATCAAGATTGAAGACTAAATGAGCACAATATTTAGAAATCTTGGAGATATTCCAGGGGTTTTTCCACCCTCCTTAACTATCAAAGGCAGCCAAGAAAACTGAACACAATGTGCACTCAATCTATGGTTTACTTGGAGTCAAAGTGGTCTCAATCATTATTTTCTAGGGAGTTTTTGGTAGCTACCCTTAAGGACAAATAAAGCTGATCAAGAGCTAATTAGGGTCGATTCCGTGGGATTCGATTCCATTCAGAACTTTTGTTGCAAGCTATTAAGATTTTTATTATTGTACTCAGTGATAAAACTTTCAGAAAATGTAACAAGGCTATTCTCTTCCTGAAATGAGCAGAAATACTCCATTTTACTGATTTAGTTCCAGAGATATGGGCTCATGGGTTAGGGCCCAACCCATGTGCCTCAACTTCTCTTTTTTTTTATTCTTTTCTTTCTGTCATTTAGCTAGTTTTATTTTTGATATTTTCATTGTTATTATAGTTTTCTCTTGTAGATTTAATCTTCTTATATATGCTGTAGAATAGTTGATGAACTCCATAAACTATGAGATAGGCTTCCCCTCTCATCTCTGTCGATATAGCTCGAGGAGGGTAGACCTTCCCACTGACCAAAAATTATTTCTGGGTTATGATTCTTTGTTTCTAGGACTAGGCAAGAAATTTTTTTTTTGTCTTTAGCATGCACTGTCCATCTTTCTTGCATAAATCAGTAGTTTAATTGTAGGTGCAGGTAGCCACGGAGAATTTCATTGGCGCCTTCCTGCTTCATTTTCCATCTCTGTCTTCATGTCCTGAACACTGTTGTTATTCCTCCATTCCCCTCCTTCCTCTTCTTATTAGCTGTCGCACCCTTTTTATTCACAAAACACTTAAAAACATTGAAATTTTGACCTTCACCCTTTCTTCCTTGAATCTCCCACCACCGTACTTCGCTCATCGAAAATCAAATTTCTAATTTGGTTCCTGTAATACTTACCACTCCTATCCACCGATTTCAATATTCTTTCCATACTCTGCCACATCATCCCTATCGCAAATCGCATTTCGTATTTTTTATCCCCATCACAAATCGCATTTTCTATTGGTTTCCGTTAACACTTACTGCTCCAAATGCCAATTGCGGTAATTCTCCGTACTCTGCCACATCACAAATCACATGTTTCATGGGGTTCCCGTTAATACTTATTTCTCCCGACGCCGATTGCGATATTTTCATCGCACTCCGCCACCGGTCCTACCACCACATCACCCATCGCATTTCACATTTCATGGTTTTTATCCCGTTGCATTTCACACTTTGCAGTTTTTATCCCATCGCATTTCAGATTTTTCTCCTGCTCCTGAACAACACTTCCGCTACCCCTCTAGCTTTGTGATATTGTGATTGCGATATCACATATCGCATATTTCACTTCCGTCCTCCCATCGCATATCCGCCATCGCATATTTCAAGCCTCCCACTCCAAAGCATAGTTGTGATATCATAAGGTTTAATGAAGTATAAACCCATCTTTCCACCTCCAAGACTTGTCCCATTTGTTAATCCTTCCATTAACATCTTTATCCCTTTCTTCTCCAAGCCGCAAATCAACACTTGTTTAATTAGAATTAAGTCATAGATAGCTTAGCTGCATGGACAGAAGCATGGTAGATAGAGCATAAGATAAGAAGGGTGTGTTTAGCGGATTGGCCAAGTTAAGTGTGGTTTAAATTAGTTTCTTTTTTTCCATTTATTTTCAACAAGTTAAATTAGTTTCCTTTCCGTCATTTCCTTTCTGCAGTTTATTTTAGTTTCATTGAAGTGTGATAGACTTCACTGAGAACCCCTAGAAGTAGCACCCTTTCGTAGAGCGGAAGAGGATGACATGAGTAGAATTCATATGTTGTGTATATAGCATTGTCACCTCCAAGTTTGTACGAACCTTGGGTTGATAAAGTAAAGTTGGGCAACCCCTAGGAGTTGCAGCACTCTTGATGCAATACCAGGGCTCACCACTTTTTGGTGTCGTTGTCGGCGAGGTGTCTAGCAAATGCTTTGATTCTATTTTAGCATTCGTTTATGCTTTCCTTTTTCATGTTGTTTCCTAAATATTGAAAAATACAAAAAAAAACTGATTTTCATGCCTCATAGGAGTAGGGATACTCATAATTTTTTTTTTAAAATACTTCTCCAATATCAACCCCCCCGCCCCACTTGACCACGTGGTGCAGTAAGAACCACATCACCATACACTTTTGAGGGTAGAAGAGGTGGAAGGATATGATGACAATGAAGAATATCTTATTGGGTTTTCCGAAAACATTTCTCTTTGAATTTGAGATACTTTGTAGATCTTATGGCTACTTATCACACACTCAAAAACTAATATTTTTTCCTGAAACATTGAAGGATAGAGCTCTTAAATGGTTCATGAGTCTAGGTACTAATTCAATAATATCATGGAATGATATGCAAAAGATATTTCTAGAAAAATATAAAGATCATGATCTTAGAGAAGAAATTTCTAGAATGAACCAAGAAGAAGATGAGAGCCTTGAGGATCTAATATATAGGTTCATGTATAATGTTAAGAGGGAAAAATTGCATCATTTAGGATTCGACACTAAAAATACTCTTACTTAGAACAATTAGGGATGAGTGGATTGATCTCCTTAATCTCATGAGTAGAAGAGATGTATACCAACTATCATTTGAAAAAAATTATGAAACATGCAAGCACATATCAAGAGGAAGGGAAAGAGTAAATAAGTCAACATTAACATTGGTAAGGCAAGATGAATTTGGAAATTTTCTTGATAACTTTAAAACATAAATTCTTAGCAATATAAATGAACAAGTAGAAATGTTAAGAATGTAAAATGAGCAAAAAGAAGATGCTGATATTTTTGTTATCCATGCAGAATCTTATGCTACTAAATGTTGTTCATCATTCCCCAGTTTTAAAGAAGTTTACCAAGAGGACAATGGAGCAAGGAAATCACCAAAGAAGATATGTTATGTAGCTCCAAGGATACCCTGGCAGCCTAGTCAACTTGATATGATGCAAGGATCCACTTCACAATTTCAAGCTTATCCACATCCATCTCAAACTAATTGGGACACAATCCTGCCTTGGAAACCTTGGCCATCTCAACCTAAAACCCAATCTTTGCAAAATGGGTGGCAAGGAACTTATTGGGAAAATCCTCAACATCCTCAATATTTCCCTCAACATCCTCCATACCCAACTCCATGCTATCCCTACCATCCACCTCCACCACAACCACAACCTCAATCACATCCATCTCATATATCCACCCCCACTCAACTACCCGTACCACCATTTCCAAACCCACACCATGAAGTATTTCATCCCACTTACAATGTTGAGGTACAATACTACCAAACATATCCTTTTTATCTAAATGGTTTGCATCCTAGTTAAAGAAATGTATTGCAAAAAATAGATTTTTTTAATGTCATTGAAGGAAAACATCAACGAGAAGAAGATCCAAATGAGGAGATCAAAAGATCAAGGGTCGCACTTCCTCACGTTTACCAGCATTTCCTCCATGTGTTCAAGAGAACAATCGGCAAAAAGAGGAAGATTTGAATGTCATAATAGAAGAGTACATCTAAGGTGATCCAACATAGCAAGTGTACCGGGGGAATCACAACTATATTTACATATGGTTCCAAACAATCATTAAGTTGTAGCAACATACTCTTCTCCAACAGTACTTGATACAATCCCAGTTAAACCAATTCATCTCTTATATTCAGGTACATGTCAGAGCATGTATTCCAAGAGTGCACCTGATTTTATCTGTCATCTTGATGTGTACATGGCTCCATTGGAAGTATTCCTATATGTGAAAAAGGTTTTTTTTTTTTTCAAGTAGAGTAGGAAAGTGAAAAAAGAAAAAGAAAAAAAGAAAAAAAAGGGAAGAAGAATAAAATCTCAGGTGAAAACCTCTTTTGAGGCATCTGATATTGGCCCACTTATTGAAAACCTCCATGAGGCGGTCATTGGGTTAAATAAATAAAGATCCTAGGTGAAAACCTCCTTTGAGGTGCCTAGGTAGAACTACTAGTGGAAAACCTCATTGAGGCAGCTAGTAGGCCTTAAAAAAAAATTTGCATTTCTCCATGTATCTCTCTCTAATGAATGCAGGTGCTCTCCAAATTTTGCACGCAGAAAAAAAAACAAGTTGGCACAAAAAGAAAAATTTTTCAACACCCTAGTTAAAGGTATTCAAACTTGGACTTCCTCCTCCTGTGCTCAGAAGCTCCAAAAGGACCTCAAGCAAATTATCACATGCATCTTCAAAGCAGTGTCAGAACCACCAAAGACAGCTTCAACATCCATATCAATAGCTTCAATATCACCTACAAAAACGAATCAATGGTAAGGGTCAGGTATGCAATCATCTAACCCTTTCTTCGAATCTATTTTATCTTAAGAAAACTTTAAAAAGTGTAAGAAGGAAAGTTTTCTATATAGCCAAAACCAGCAGCAGAGAAACCTTAGCCTTATCTAGCGACTAACCTCACTTTTTCCACCAAGAAGAGGAACAAGAAAAAAGTTAAAAGGACTTGAGAAAGTGGATAGTAAGCATTTCATTGTAATTGAAGACAAGGAGTGAAAAGGGGTAACCAAGGGTGAACTCAGTTAACAAAAAAAAAAAAAAGGAAAAAAAAGAGAACAAATAGATAAAATTAAATAAAAGGTGGACCCACCACCTCTTCGCATGAAAAATACAAATTTTCTTAAGGCATATGAGGACCTCCATGCAACACCCAAAAGAAGAAATGCAAGAAGAATATCAAGAAGATTAGCATGAGGAGCAGCGCATGGGCCAATAAACAGAAAATGAAATAAGCTAGCATGCGGGAAGAGCCATATTAAGGTAGGGAGGATGAATAGGTTGCTCAGAGGATGAGAAACAATTTCAGTAGGGGGGTGATGATGGGCCTCTAAATTAGACATAAATTAAGGCCCATCTACCTTCCTTATGCACATGAAAAGATAAATTAAATCTCTCCTTATGCACTTAATAATTTTTTCTTATGCTTTAATATTTTCTTAGGAAGGTTTAAAGGTAATTGCATATTTGTGCCTAATATTGGTTATTTTTGTAGAATATTGTGAGAATATTTGGAAGATTATGCAGATTTGGAGCAGGAGATAATTTAGGGACTTTCTCCCTGCCACTCGAAGATCAAGATTGAAGAATAAATGAGCACAATATTGAGAAATCTTGGAGAGGTTCAAGGGTTTTGTCCACATTCCTTAACTATCAAAGGCAACCAAGCAAACTGAAGGCGATCTGCACTCAATCTATGGTTTACTTGGAGTCAAAGTGGACTCAATCACTATTTTCTATGGAGCTGTTGGTAGTTGCCCTTAAGGATAAATAAAGTTGATAAAGAGCTAATTAGGGTCGATTCTGGGGGATTTGATTCCATTTAGAACTTTTGTTGCAAGCTATTAAGATTTTTATTATTATACTCAGTGATAAAACTTTCAGAAATATAACAAGGCTATTATCTTCCTGAAATGAGCAGACAGGCTCCATTTTACTTATTTAGTTCTAGAGAGCTGGGCTCGTGGGTTAGGGCCCAACCCATGTGCCTCAGCTTCTATGTTGTTTTTATTCTTTTCTTTCTATCATTTAGCTAGTTTTATTTATGATATTTTCATTGTTGTTATATTTTTCTTCTGTAGATTTAATCTGCTTATCTGCGCTGTAGAATAGTTGATGAACTCCATAAAAATGTGAGGCAACCTTCCCCTCTCATCTTTGTCCATAGAGCTTGAGGAGGGTAGACCTTCCCGTAGACAAAAAATTCTTTCTGGGTTATGATTCTATGTTTCTATGACTAGGCTAGAATTGTTCTTTTGTCTTTAGCATGCATTGTCCATCTTTCTTTCATAAATTGGCAGTTTAATTGTAGGCACAAGTAGCCATGAAGAATTTCATTGGCGCCTTCCTGTTTCATTTTCCATATTTTTCTTCACGGCCTGAACATTGTTGTTATGCCTCCATTCCCATCCTTTCTCTTCTTATCAGTTGTCAGGCCCTTTTTATTCACAAAACACTTAAAAATGATAAAATTTTGACCTTCACCCATTCTTCCTCGAATCTCCCGCTACCGTACTTTAATCATTGCAAATCGCATTTCTCATTTGGTTCCTGCAATACTTACCGCTCCTGTCTGATGATTGCGATATTACTTTTGTACTCTGCCACGTCATCCCTATCGCAAATCGCATTTTGCAGTTTTTATCCCCATCGCAAAATGCAAATCACATTTTCTATTGGTTTCCGTTAACACGTACCACTCCAAACGTCGATTGTGGTAATTCTCTATACTCTGCCACATTGCAACATGTTTCATGTGGTTCCCTTTGATACTTATCACTCCCGACGCCAATTACGATATTGTCATCGCACTCCGCCACCAATCCTACAGCCACGCCACCCATCGCATTTCGCATTTCACTCCCGCTCTTGAACAACACTTATGCTACCCCTTCGAATTTGCAATAATGCGATTGTGATATCGCATATTGCATATTGCACTTTCTTCCTCCCATCGCAAGTCCACCATCGCATATTTTAGTCCTCCCACTCCAAAGCATATTTGCAATATCATAAGGTTTAATGAAGTCTAAACCCATCTTTCCACCTCCAAGCCTTGTCCCATGTGTTATGCCTTCCATTAGCATCTATAGTCCTTTCTTCAATTAAAATTAAGTCATGGATAACTTAGCTAGATGGATAGAAGCATGGTAGATAGAGCATAAGATAAGTAGGGTGTGTTTAGCCGATTGGCCAAGTTAAGTGTGGTTTAAATTAGTTTCTTTTCTGCCATTTCTTTTCAGCAAGTTAAATTAGTTTCCTTTCTATCATTTCCTTTATGCATTTTACTTTAGTTTCATTAAAGTGTGATAGACTTCACTAAGAACCCCTAGAATTAGCATCCTTTCATAGAGCGAAAGAGGATGACATTAGTAAAATGTATCTACTTTGTATATAGCATTTTCACCTCCAAGTTTGTACAAACCCTGGGTTGATAAAGTAAAGTAGGGCAGCCCCTGGGAGTTGCAGCACTCTTGGTGCAATACCAGGACTCACCAGTAATATTCCAAATTTTCCATCAGTTAATTGGAATATTAGATTTCTTACTTTTTCTAATTAATTAAGTAAATAAGAGGGTGGAGGGACCCATAAACCCCATAGATTAATCAAATCCACTTTTGGTGTGTGTATGTGGGTTATTGGATAGTAGATTTGCATTATGGAGTAGTGGAGAAGCTTATTAATGAAGGAAGAGTGGAAATCATGCATCATTAATGAGGAAGATCATGGAGATAGTAGAGGAGTCAAAGTAATATCATAGAGCAATAAAATTAAGATCATATAGCACTAATGATCAGATGGTGGAGGAAGTGGTGCATTAAATGTACACATGATGGAGAGAGTGGAGACTAAATGCAGAGATGATGGAGATCATGGAGAGACATCACAGTCTTCATGGAGGCTAGTGGCCACATGTGCAGCGCAGTTATGAGGTGGGCCAAGGCTAGGGGAGGCTCACAAAGCATAAAAGGAAGATGAAGGTATCCATAGAAGGCATATTTTAGAATTTGATTTTAAATCTGGACTTTTCATTTGACATTTCTGTGCACACTTCAGTTGTTTAGCTAAGTCTGCAGTGTTGTTTAGCACACGGGTGTTTCCGAGCAGAAATCCCACCCTTACCCACAGGGGACTTCTATTTCCTACTTTGGGAAGGTTTTCTTTGAGCAGCCATTCATCATCAGGCATCGGCGCCACATTCAGCCCCTCTCTACAGCACATTTAGTCTCAGGAATTACGCATTCCTGCTTGAAGGCTTGAGAGGAGGAGGTTGTTTCCAGCATTTTCAGCTAGGAAACCAGTGGAGGATTCATCCTTTCACCTTGTGATTCAAGATCAGTCTTCCAGGAGAAGTATATTGACATCCAGCATCATTCCATTAGCTTATACTTCCATGCAGCAACATTTCCCTCAGGAATTGTGCAATCCATTCCTATACATATATTGGAGGAAGGAAGTTTCTAGTATTTCAGCTGGAAATCCTCTGAGGGACCATCCCCTCTCTTTGGTGATATTGTTTCCATCACACTTGAGATTTATTGCAGAATATAGCATCAGTCTATAGCTTTAGCCTCCCCTAAAACACAATTTATTCCAGCTATTGTGAATTCAACAACTGCATCTAGTGTAGGAGGAAGGAGGAGATATATCTCAAGCTTCTAGCTTGGAGATCTGAAGGAGGGATCATCCCTTCACGCATTGAGCTGATGGTACATCATTGCAACCATATTATCTTCATTTCATGTAGTAGATCTGCATACCCAATAGTTGTATAGTGCAAGCCCTAGGAGGGTGATTTTCCAATATTGTTAGATTTGGAAATCCTTTCTAGTTTATTTTGGGTCTTCATCATAGAGCCTGTATCTTAAATATTGGCATCATATGAGCTCTGGAACAACTAGATCTATGCATTCCCTTTAAGCCAACAATTATATTTACACCATTTTCATAAGGGACAATGCAGTATAGCCTCCAGTAGTTATGCAATGCCTTTGATGAGAGGACTTCAGGGACATTCTAGTCTACTTGTTTGGCTTGAGTGCTTCCAATTTTAAGCATTGTTGTAGTTTTATTTTCACCTCCTAATAATAAAATGGCTCATCTATTCTGTCTATTTGTATGGTGTTTATATCCTATGTGTACATTGATGTAGTTTCTAGTTATTGTGTTTCTATATTCCTATCTTTCCCATTTTGGGATATTACAGTGGTATCAGAGCATGATATTTGGCTTAGCTTATGGGAAATACATTTTATGACATCATAAGAAGAAATAGAAAGAAGAGAACTATAATGGCAGAGGGTTTAAGTTTTGCCACACTTCTCTTCAACTCTATGCAAGATCTCTCCAACGAGTTCAAGCAAATGATAAGGGAAAGGCAAAAAGAGACCTCAAGAAGGTTTCAGAATGAGGAAGTTCCAAGCACTTCCTATCAGCAGCATACACAATCGGCAAAGCAAAGAGCTCCACAACAATATAATATGTCCAGTTTCTTTGAAGAGGAAGGTGAATGGAATGGATATGGAGGAAAATTGGAGTATGAGACTCAAAGTAAATATATGTCAGAGTACAAATCACAGTCTAGAGAATTCAAGGAGAATCTAACTCTCCAACAGTTTTTACAACTCAAAGAAGAAAAGAGATCTCCCAGAAGAAATAGAAGACAAAGGCACAAATTCTTCTTGCCTACATTTGATGGATCATCCAAAATCACAACAAAGTCTTGGAAGAAGGAGTTAGATGCATTATTCCTACTACACCTAGTAGCGGAAAGAGAGGTTATTGAGATTGCAGCACTGCACCTTGAGGGTGAAGCAAAGGATTGGTGGTTCAGTCATTTAAAACATGAAAGAGTGACTTCTTATGCAGACTTCACTCAAAGGGTGATCAAGAAGTTTGATAGAAGAAAATAGGAGACACTTTCCATAGATACATTTTCCCACATTGAGGAGAAAGTATGTGAGGAGCCAAAGGAAGATGTCAACATTATCACTCCAGAAAAAGAGCACCCACCACCACCTACAGCTGCAAAAGTACTTGCATCAGGAGAAGGAACACTTGCATCCTTGCAAGATGGTCTTGATCTCTTGACATTGGGAGTCCCATGCATGATTCAGGAGATTCATGAGGAGGAGGAGACAGATACCATCTCTGGTACAATGGAAGAGGAGCAACCATCATCATTACCAGCAGTTGGAGAATCCATTGAATCAATTGGAGGAATTCTTGTAGCTATGCAAGATGTTCCCGAGATTCAGTTGATCTAAGGTTTGCAAACATTTCCATCCCATCTTATTTCTGTACGTCAACTTCAGATTTGTGTGGACATTCCATCAGGGAAATTGCATAACCAAGGATTAGAACACCTTGCTGATATAGAGAAGAAAACTATCACTGCGCAGAAAACCCATGACTTGGTCAAGGAGGAGATGTATAGCCATCCTAGTTTTTCATTTTTGAGCCGCACACAACACTTTGGGTTGGAGTGTATAGTTTTGGAGGATATGATGTGCATAGTCCTAATCAATCCAATGCAGAACTTGTTGGGAAAAATACTTTGAGGGGGGGGGTGAATCAGTATTTTCAATAATCAGAATACTTTTACTTTTCTCTTACTGATTTCTATATGCGACTTTGATTAGCCCAACTAGCGTATATACGCGGATACACTAACAGAAAATTGTGTATACTGAGATAAATTTATTGTTAAATAAACTTTCAAAAAAATTCTTTAACCCATATTATCAGTGATGCATCAGAGATTTAAGCAGTAAATATGTGTAGTAATAACATAATAAATCATCACACACATGAACACCAAGATTTAAGGTGGAAACCCAATTCGGGAGAAAACCACCGTTGTTGTCGCCTCTGTCTTCAATATTAATTATATGGAAAACTGTTACAATATTGTAGTGATGCATATTCATATCAATATGCAGGCATCTACCTGCAGAAGGCTGCAACCTTCTTTTTTTCTCCATCTACTACTGGAAGGGAGCTCCAACCCCCTGATCTCGTTTACCAGCCACTACTGGAAGGGAGCTTCAACCCCCTGATTAGAACACCAGATTCTACTTGCAGGAAGCTTCTACTTCCACATTGAAGACTTCAACCCTCAGAACCACTGCAGACCACGTTTCATCAATTTTCACACTGGATCCCACAGTTTCAACAAAACTCATCATAAATATCATCAATAATAAACTTAACCCAAACGTCAATCATAACAATGAGATCACTATAACCAGAACACAGTAAAAAATCTAGATATCATAATCAGCATGCAGAATCAATCTCAACCCTGATCATTCATTTTCTTGAGATGCATACGCTACTTCACTTTACTGAACCCGCATGTATACACGCTACCCTTCACACCAAACTACGTATAGATCTGAGAATACTGAATTTCTAGAATATGAGTAGTCTCAGAACCAGATCCGAGGCTTTCAGTCAAATATCTTTTCATATTTGCATAACCCTTATTCAGTCAGCATAATTATTCATATTTAATCACTCCTTCATCAAATTTTTACATATTCAACTTAGCAACATATACAGTATTCAAATAGTCCAGATCTACATGAAAAATTCATTGACAGCCATCAGAAATATAGCATTAATAAACAGATAACCTCTTCAGCAAGCTTCATAAAACTCTGACTTCCATATATGCTTTATCTAAGACAAAGCAGCATATATACGCGCTTTCACCAAGAAGAAATAGCGTATAGATCTGTAAATATTATTACTGCATAAAGATTCAGATCTACCAATAAAATAGAGTCCATCCCATGCAGATATTCTTCAAAGAGAATTATTCAGTAACAACCTTTAAAATTGCACCCCCCTTTGCACCTATGATCTTCTTCTCCTTATATATATTTAGCCTTTCCTAATACCATGATCCAAAACCACACAAGTGCCGATGGCATTCTTGGACAAAATCAAATAGACGACACAATGCTCAATATTGTGGGCTAAAACAATGGTAGTTCCCCCTGGTATTATAATTTTATAGCTCAAAAGGCATACGCGATTTGGATCATTCTTATCTGTGTGTATACGTGACTTAGCCTGTACTAACTGATCTGAAAATGGAAGTATTTGTAAATGTTGTAAATTCTGTTCAAAGTATCCATTTTCATTTGATTAAATGTGTGCAAAATTCTCCATGTCTTTCAAGTTAAACAAAGTGTATTTGGTCACTGTTTCTGAGTTTATGTGTGAGGGAATGTTAATTAAGTTTGTTGTTTAACATATTAAATCATAAATACACAGCAAAATAACTTCAACATAACATGACTTAGATATTTGGTGAGCAGTTCACCCCTCCTGGGCTACGTCTATTGGACCAAACCTCCCAAATTGGCTTGTCCTCTTGTATTAAAATGCTCCAAAATGCTAATACAAGCTTAAAAGTGCCTCAATAGGCAAATATGACTGTAAATACAGAATCATAAGACATGAAAATGCTAAAAATGCCTTTCCATATTCACTAAACAGTGAAGAATTACCATAAATAGTGCCTTCTTTAACAAGGCCCTGATGGCTCTTTGAACTTCTCTAAAGCTTTTCAGGTTGTAGAAGTCCTAAAATAGTTATGAAACCTCTTCCATTAGGTTTAGAAGGTAGAAAATAGTCAAAAATGGTTTTTGGTTCACCTCAAACAGTGAGGTACAACTCAATACAACTCCATTTCCCCAATGGCCCTAATGGCTCTCCAAACTTCCCTGAAGGTTTTCGGGCTCTGAAAGTCTTCAAAAAGTTCTAAAACCTCTTCCATTAGTTTAAGAAGGTGGAAAATAGCTGAAAATGGTTTTTGGTTCACCTCAAACAGTGAGGTACAACTCAATACAACTTCATTTCCCCAATGGCCCTGATGGCTCTCCAAGCTTCCCTGAAGAAAAAATGGTTGTAGAACATCTCTAATACCTCGGGAACCTATCCAAAACACTCCAAAATCCTCAGAATACCCAAAATTGACCAAAATTTCGTCCAATCTGGTCCAATATTTGAGAAGTTATGGCCAAAACAAATTTCTGCCCAATCTTGCCTAAAAAAACTCCACCAAATTTGGGCTAACTCCAGTTAGCCCGACCATTCTGGCCAATCCCGCCATAAATTCCACCAAACCTTAAGTAGGGATTAGCTTAATTTAATTTTGTTTTAATTATCGGATAAGCATGTTTTAAAAATAAGCTCGTTTTGTGCGCTAAACAACAAGATTAATGACTAAGCCACGTTTTAGTGGTTAATTAAACCACAATTAAAAAAAATCCGCCCATGGTGTTAGCTCCCGGTCTTCGGCACTGGGTCACATGAATATAGGGGCTGGCCCCCTTTTGCCGCCCAACGAAACAAAATGAAAACTTTATATAGTCTGCATGACCATATATGGTTAAGTCATAACATGTAGAGGAGTTGGTTGGAGCGCTTAGTTAGCTGGCAGAAGGTCTGGGGTTCAAACCCGTGGACTTCCAAAAATTTTGAACGCCAAACTTTCCACGGCTAGGGGCCATGTGGCAGCCTCCGGGCTTGCCATGTGGCAGCCCCTAATTGGTCCGCCATAACCACAGTCAAACCAACAACGAATCAGCATCTGCCAAGTGTTGAAGTATGATTGGTCCAGATGGAATATTTTGAGGAATATTCTAGGGAATATTCTAAGGAATATTCCAGGGAATATTCTAAGGAATTTTTTTTTAATAATTCCAAAGTCAAAGTCAACTCTGGTCAAACTCATTTTTTTGCAGTTTACTGAAAACTTCAAACTTGCATAACTTTCACATACGATGTCGGATTTGAGTGTCGTTTGCAGTGCCAGGATCGTATCGACGAGGCCTATCCGGTCGTTCAGGTTGCAAGTGATTTTGAACACTTTCAATTTTGAGCTTTTTCCATAGCTCAGACTTGAGCTCCTGATCACACCTCCCAAATGAGAAGCTTTTGGACCCCAAAAGCTCCCTGAAATGCTGAAACTACAAGTGAACTGTACAGCAAATGAGAGAATAACAACATCCTCTTTTCTTCAACCTTCAAAATTTTTTCTGACTTGCCAACTGTCCTCATGGCGTATTTTTGCTGAATGAGCCATGTACTTGTGCCGAATCTCGACCAAGTTTTCTCGCCATACCAATCTGCCATTCTGAAACCAGCAATGACCCTTGTTGAAATTTGCGCCATCTTTGCTTGCATGCCTTTCCATCTCACGAAATCTTGCACCGCTTTGCATTGACACTTCGTTCTCTGCACCAATCGACACCAAAGGCACCTTGTGCAACATACGACATCAACAACAAGTTGACTTGAAATGTGCTATATAATTGACACACAAAATATATAACAAGTGTGCACACAATCAACACAAGTCGATAAACAACAAGATACATTTTTACAAACATGTGTATGTATCATGTACAATGAACTATATACAATTTGCTAATTACACATACAACCTCTATGTACATGTGCAACTTCAACTCTTCTTTTCAAATACCAACAAGTACATCATACCAAAAACATGTGGGTTACTAAGAGCCGAACTAAAAGACATTTCTGCAATATAAGTGAGTATCTTACTCATCTTTTACACCTCCATGGGAAAATTTTGCAACAACAAAGAAATTCATTGAACTAAAACTGCTTTTACATGCAATCTTGCATCAACTTTTCAATTGAAATACATGCATACAAAATCTGAAATTTGCATGTACAAAATGAGTATGAATTACTGCATTAAGAAGTTAATCCACTTCCTACCAAGCCAACTCCATGGCATCTTTTCCTGCTGCAACGTTTCTACATGTGAATCTTCCATTTCCACATCGATAATGGAATCCATAGATCCACTTGCGCCAATCTTTTTTTCCTCAAGCTGCATGTGCTTTGGACGACTTGTTGGATGCAAAGTCCAACAATGAGAGACATCATGTCCCTTATTTTGACAAAATGTGAAAATCTTAAGCACTTTTTGTGAAAGTTTTCTTTGCCTCTTTTGCTTCTTGTGTGCTTTCTTTTTCAACCAGCATCTTGAAGCAACATGGTTAAATCCACCACAAAATGTGCAACAAAAATTTCTTTCATTTGAACAAGAAAAATTATCATTCTTTGCTGAAACATAACCAAATTGATCATGTGAATAATTATACCTCTTCTGCTGCATGGAATGTCCATTATTTTTGTCTTCGAGAGACGATGAACTAGTAGAGGAGACGACTTTCCTTTTCAGACTTTCATCATTTTTCTTGTCTTGAAAACTATTTACATTTGCATGCTCATCATAAGCGACATGTTTACCCTCTACTTGCTGCAATGATGGCTTAAAACAATGGCAATCATCCTTAAATTTTTTTTGACATATATGCATTTTGGAACTTGGAATAAAGGTTCTCTTTAAATTTTCATCACATGCATTCAAGGATTTGGAGTCTTCGCCATTAAACTGCACATAACCAAGATCAACATTATTGGGTCACTCCACAACTGAAATAGGGTCAACCATTGCTTGTGCATGCTTGCCCAAACCTTTGCCTTCATTATAGCCCATCTTAAACATTAATTTGGACCCTATACCCCTTGTATGTTTTTCAAAAGAACCAACATACTTTTCAATTGAGGAAATTGAAGACAAGTTGGAATGGTTTACCTCTTCCTCACGCTTGTTCTTGGACAAATCTTCTTGAGCTTGAAGGAGTTGTTTCTCCATGTCATGCAGTCTTTGGAGAATTGTTTCCTTCTCTTCCTTCATGGCTAACAATTGTGCATGAAGCTTAACACTTTCTCTTTGATCCTCAATTAGAATCTGCACCATTTCCCTCACTTTAATGAACTCATTCTTCCTGTCATCATTGAAGAATCTCGTGAAGGAGGAAACTTCACTTGTAGAAGAAGTTGACATCATGTAAATGGTCAAATTAACAAAAGGAAATTCCAAAAAAAAATTCTCAAAGCTTTCATACAAACGAAAAGCTTTTAACCAAATGTCTTTACAGCCATACTCTTATTCAAGCAACCATAAAACACAAACTCCAATAGCTTTTGTAGCAAACACTAATCAAGTGGGTTTGTTTTCCAAAGATAATCTTGAGGTAATTTGGGGTAAGGAAATAGCCTACAACTCTTTTTTCCTTTCCAAGACTTAGCTATCAAAAACTATCTTTTCAACTCAAGAAAACTCATACAATCAACCATTTTTCAACCAATAAAACAGTCAATATTTTACACTGTTTTAATACCTTTTGCACAAAAGCAAATGCTCAACCTGAGCTCAACCTATGCTCTGATACCATCTGATCTGAAAATGGAAGTATTTGTAAATTCTGTAAATGTTGTTCAAAGTATTCATTTCCATTTGATTAAATGTGTACAAAATTCTCCATGTCTTTCAAGTTAAACAAAGTGTATTTGGTAACTGTTTCTGATTTAATATGTTAAACAACAAACTTAATTAACATTCCAAAGATTGGGCAAAAATTTGTTTTGGCCATAAATTCTCCAATATTGGACCAAATTAGACGAAATTGTGGTCAATTTTGGGTATTCTAAGCATTATGGAGTGTTTGGGACAGGTTCTAGAGGTAGTAGAGGTGTTCTATAGCCATTTTGTCTTCATGGAAGCTTGGAGAGCTATCAGGGCCATTGGGGAAATGGAGCTGTATTGAGTTGTACCTCACTGTTTGAGGTGAAACAAAAACAATTTTAAGCTATTTTCCACCTTTAGAACCTAATGGAAGAGGTTTCAGAACTGTTTGAAGACTTTTAGAGCCCAAAAACCTTCAGGGGAGTTTGGAGATCCATTAGGGCCATTGGGGAAATGGAGCTGTATTGAGTTGTACCTCAATGTTTGAGGTGAACCAAAAACCATTTTTGACTATTTTTTACCTTCTGAACCTAATGGAAGAGGTTTCAGAACTGTTTGAGGACTTCTACACCCCGAAAAGCTTTAGAGGAGTTCAAAGAGCCATCAGGGCCTTGTTGAAGAAGGCACTATTTATGGTAATTCTTCACTGTTTAGTGAATATGGAAAGGCATTTTTAGCATTTTCATGTCTTCTGATTCTGTATTTATAGTCAGATTTTCCTATTAAGGCACTTTTAAACTTTTATTATCATTTTGGAGCATTTGAATACAAGAGGACAAGCCAACAACGAATAAGCATATGCCAAGTGTCGAAGTATGATTGGTCCAGATGGAATATTCCTCAGAATATTCCAAGGAATATTTTGAGGAATTTTCTAGGAATATTCATTGGAATATTATTTTGTTAAAAAATCCAAAGTCAAATTCAACTCTGGTCAAACTCACTTTTTTGCAGTTTAGTGAAAACTTCAAACTTGCATAACTTTCACATACGATGTCGGATTTGAGTGCCGTTCATGGCAGCAGGATCGTATCGATGAGGCCTATCTGGTCGTCCAGGTTGCAAGTGATTTTGAACACTTTCAATTTTGAGCTTTTTCCATAGCTCATACTTGAGCTCCTGATCACTAACTCGCATATAGAACCTTTAATTATGAATATTAACCAACTTCTGCTGGTCTTTACACATTTCTTCTGATAGACCTTCTGCAAACTACTGAGCTTCTCCAGAAGACATATACTCCATTATTTGCCAGAGAATTTCCATCAAGGAAAACATATTAAAACATAAGAATCATATTACCAAAAATCTCCCCCTTTGGACTTGATGGCAACCATGATGGAGTTTGATCACCACATCTTGTAGATACATAGACATTTATTCAAACAAAAAACTCTCTCCTCCTTTGACATCAAGAGCAAAGGGCGGACAATTTCTCGCCCTGAGCATATGCGAACAAAATTTTAATGAAATGCATGAATCTTTAACTCAACCGAGTATGACCAATCCTATCACCAAGGACTCATACTTACATTAATGATCCAACCAAGTGGAATTACATATTTGACTCAACTACCCAACCAGGTGGGTTTACAAATTTAACCAAGTCCTTATATGACTGAATATAACAATTTAATACCATAGGTCTCAACATGACCTTTTCATCA
The DNA here is from genome assembly GCA_034641835.2 of Pinus albicaulis. Classification (NCBI taxonomy): domain Eukaryota; kingdom Viridiplantae; phylum Streptophyta; class Pinopsida; order Pinales; family Pinaceae; genus Pinus; species Pinus albicaulis. Next base: position 567,907,287 of record CM076572.1, read on the forward strand.
GATAACATATATGACTTTTTTTATATCCAAGACCAAAGAATCTCAAACATGAGATTATAACAACAACCAACATAGTGCCAAAAATGCACTATTTTCAGCAAGGCAAGTGCTTCCCCTAAACCTGTGCATCCTGAACACCTTCAACAACCAATTCATCAAGGAGATAAATATCGAGGAAAGGTATGTTGGAAATACTGTGAGGGGGGGTGAATCATTATTCCTTTCAATTAGTATTATTATTAATCTTTCAGAGCATTAGTTTATCTTCAATTATTATCAGTGTTTGTACAATGATAACGGTAAACAAAAGGAACACAAATGCACACAGTTTTTAAGGTGGAAACCCCCTCTGGGACGAAAACCACCTGAATTATTTTCTAATAATTCTTTAATATTCAACTCCAATTGAAAATAAAGCTCCAACTTCCTATAATCTAGAAAAGCATTCTTATCTAGCTCCCACTGGATGGACGTCCCAATGCCTGAGATTCTTCAATAGTCAACTGAACAGATGCCCCATCACCCAATGAGCTACAACTCACCCTAGCACCACCCTACCACCCTGAAGTTTTCACAATATTGAACCTATTGGTGACTTCATGCACCAGCCTAGCAGCAGCCTAGTGCCCTATAGAATATTAAAAGAAGAATGGACTCTTGTACCAGGGAAAATGGTCCACTTTACAATGATATAGAATGATATAGAAGAAGAAGACACACTAGACCATAACCCCAACTATGAAACAAATACCTAATGATGATCCTAGACCTATTGACACTTCCTCTTCACTTCTTGGCAGATAGACACTTTTACAAATTTTACAATGATTCTTTTACAATGACTCAGTAAAATGATACCTTTACAATGATTGTGTGTAGTGCTGCCAACGTGAGGACTTCATGTGGTAAACTTATTGTTTCTTTTTTGAACCTTGATTTTTGCTCTTTTCATGCTACCCTTTCTCACTCTTCAGAACATTAGATCATGCATTGAATCTTATCTTGATGAATATATAATACCTGCAAAAAGTCTTCACGGAAATACCCATGAAATGATAATAGAAAAACTTACCTCATGCTGCAAAGCATATGTCAGTGCTAAACAAAAAGAAAAAATTAGAATACAAAGAACCTAATGCAATTGAGAGATGAACATGAATATATAGAATGTACTTACTTGGACCTTACCTCTATTGCATCTTTCTTTGCTTTTCTGCCCTAGAAAGTCTAGTCCTTTGTAGCCCTTGACAACACATGATCTAGCTTTTTCTTTCCTTCTAGGAGCTAGATATTGAATCTGGTGTATCTCTGTTATTTCATGTCCACAATATGCAATTTTCAGTCTCGTGGTAGTCCTCTGAGTCTTATTTCCAATGCCACAGGTCTAACCCAATTTGGATTCTTCAAGACAAATTTATGCCCAATATCTCACAATGACCTAATTATGGAGTGGTTCAGTAGAGAAAATTTTTACGGTGTGACACGTGTCGTTCTTTCTTCATTCGGCTCTAAAATTGGTACAGAGAAAACCACAGTTCGTTAAATATCTGACAATTTTTACATAATTCAAATCCGATACTCAGAGAGAGAGTTATGACGATTTTCCCATGTCACCTCTTTGAGATGAAGTTTAAAATCTTGCAAAAACCCTAATTTCCACAAATCATATCTCCGAAAATTTTGGGCACCATGTACTGAAATGTTTACAGTAGATTCCTCAAGATTTTGGATTCAGCTCCTAAACATTTTAGCTTCTAAACCTTTGTAGAAAAATAGTTATAGCACAAATTCCATGATGACCTATTCCAAGTAGTGAAATCCCCACATGAGGAGGATATGAGGATCATAATTTATATAAATGCTTAGGTTGAGAGGGTCTTCAACAAGTGAACATGGGAGGGATTTTAGGAGCTTAAAAATTATTAATTATTGACTTTTCAATGACCCATGCCACAACCCCATGGGGTTTAGCCCACTAACTAGGGTTACTAACTTCAAACATGAATATCTCTCAAACCGTGAAGAATTATGTGGCGTGCCATATATCAACGAAAACATCTCGACAAGTGGAAACCATAAAAAAAAATTACTGACCCAAAATATAGTAATTTGGTAGGTCAAAATTCCCATGCAAGATCGAGGTATCCCCTGGTGCTACTTGGGTTGACATCAATGACAACCATTGATAAAAAATCTCCCCCTTTGGCATTGCTGGCAACAAAATTACTCCCCCTACGATCATGACACCTATTCATACAACATTCTCTCCCCCTTTGACATCAATGGCAAAAGGTAATTCCCCCTGATACACAACCATCCTACGAACCTTTACACACTTCCACTCCCCCTTTGTTTTATGAATAAGGAAAATTTAATGAGAACTTGGGAGAATCCCAAGCTTCTGGCAAAGATATTCAAATGCTTCACGAGTACTCTTACGATCATCAACGCTTCCTGCCCAATTTGCATCTATAAAAGCTTGAATAATGAGATTGTTACCCTTGGGATACCACAAGCCATATTCTATTGTTCCCTTTAGATATCGAAGAATTATTTTGATGGCAATAATATGTGATACTTTTGGTGCTGCTTGGAATCTTGCTACTTGTTCAACTTCTTGCATAACATCTGGCCAGGAGGCTGTTACATATAGAAGACTACCAATCATAGATCTGTACAACCTCTGATCCACATCCTTAGATGAGTCATCTATTCTCAATTTGCAACCTATTACCATCGAAGTAAGGACAGGTTTGCAATCTTCCATTTTGAATTTCTAGAGCATTTCCTTGATGTACTTGGCTTGACATATAACCTATCCCTTGATGAAATATTTGAATCCCTAAGAAGTATGTCAACTCACCAAGTAAATACATCTCGAACTCTTTTTGCATATTTGCAGAAAAGTTATTACTTAGTCGATCATCATTGCTATTAAGATTATATCATCCTGTTTAGCTAGTAGATGTGCCTTAGTTTCTTCATCCAGAACATATATGTCATTTGGAGCTCGACTTGTTGTAGCCACAATTTTACAATACCTGCCTTTCCTGATTTCACATTTTGTGGAGTTGAATAGTATTGTGTGTCCTTGATCACACATTTGTCCAACACTGAGTAGATTGTGATTCATGTTTTCAACCAATAGAACATTCTTGGCTAGAGCATCTTTGCTTCCGAGAGTGATGGTACCTGATCCTATAAAATTTGAAGATCCATCATTTCCAAAGGACACAGTTCCATCCTTCTTCTCTTTCAAAGATACAAATTTCTTTCTATCTCCATTCATATGTGTTGAACAACTGCTATTAACATACCACACCTCTTTGTTGTTTTGAGCCTTGAGAGTGAGAGAATAATTATCAATCTTCTTCTTCTTCCATGTTCGTTCGTTCTGTGGATTTGAAGATTCTTCTAGAGGATTTTAAAGTCTACAGTCTCTGGCTATGTGTCCAAAGTTTCTACATTTGTAACATTCAATAGTATTTCTTAAATGTTCAAACCTATTGATGTTTCGTTGAGCCCTGTGGGGTTCATATTTGACAACTCTCCTGGAATTTTATTAGTTCCTAGGGTACGTGTGACATTATACAACTTTATGACCAAATTTTCCACATGCATAACAATAGCCATGAAAAATATGTTGGTACCTGGATGGAAATATTCGTCGGGGAATTGTCTTCCAAGGCTGTTCTTGCGAATATTTTTCAATGAATTCTACATGCGTGTCAGATCTCATAGGTTCATTGTATTTTGTTGTAGAAGGTCCTGCTTCTTCTTCTTTGTAACTAAGGCCAGTTCTATTGTTGTAACATCGTTGATTGTTGATGAGTTCTTCCAATTCCCTTGAGTTGTTGGCATAGTTTTGGACAATTTTTCCCTTCTTCACTTCCTTACGCAACGAGACTACTTCGGCTTCTAATGCTTCCCTTTCTCGGTTTCTTTCTTCTAACTTCTTTTTAAGTGACTCTTCAATACATTTGTGTTCTTCAACTTTAATTTTGAGACCTTGAACTTGTTCTTCAATGGTATTGGAACGGATCTTCTCAGCCTTGAACTCTTTTATAAGCTTGATTGCCTCCTTAGAAATTATTCTATGTTCAACCCTTCCTCTTCGTTGTTTGATACTTCTTGTTTATTGTGTTTAGCCATAAACAATACTCTCTCATTGGATTCTTCTTCATTGTCACTATATTCATCAGATGATGAGATATCTTCTTTTTCTTCACACTTGCAGGTGCAAGTCTTTGCCTTTGAAGGTTGCTTGTACTTATTGGTTTTCTTAGATGTAGCAAACACTGTTTCTAGATGTGAATTACCCTCTTCTTCATCAAGTCTCATTTCATATGCTATGAGAACTCCATGTAATTCCTCTTTGTTGGGTTTTGCTATATTTTCACTATATTCGAAGACCGATACCTTTGGGTTGAACCTTCCTGGTAACGTTATAAGAATATTTCGTATAATAGTATTCTCATCAATAGGCTCTCCCAATTCTTCTAGAGTGTTGGTTACTTCATAAACATATTGGAAGTATGCATCAATGTTGCCATCTTATTTCATTATGAGTTGCTCAAATTTTGCTCTCTAGATTTGAAGCTTTTCTTCTTTGACATTTGAGTCACCTGCATATATATTCTCAAGCCTGTCCCATACATTTTTAGCAGTTTTACAACCCAACACCTTATGATAAGTAGATTCAATAAGTCCACTGATAACAATATTCTTTGCTTTTGCATCATTTACCAAATTCTTCTTACCTTGTTCATCCGCGGTTGATGTAAATCCATTTTGAACAATGTCCCATACTTCGTAACCTTGCGCCAAGAGATAGACCTTCATTCTTCCTTTACAGAGTGCATAATTATTTTCATTGAACATAGGTACACCATTCTTGTTATGCTCCATGACCTCCTTCCAAATGTTAAACTGTTATTGAAGGAACCAAGCTTCGATACCAATTGTTGAAAATACTGAGAGGAGGGGGTGAATCAATATTCCTTTCAATTAGTATTATTATTAATATTTTAGAGCATTAGTTGATCTTCAATTATTATCAGTGTTTGTACAATGATAGCAGTAAACAAAAGGAACACAAATGCACACAGTTTTTAAGGTGGAAACCCCCTCCGAGACGAAAACCGCCCGAATTCTTTTCTAATATTTTTTTAATATTAAACTCCAATTGAAAATAAAGCTCCAACTTCCTAGAATATAGAAAAGTATTCTTCTCCAGCTCCCACTACATGGATGCTCCAATGCCCGAGATTCTTCAGTAGTCAACTGAATGGATGACCCAACACCCAATGAGCTACAACTCACCCTAGAACCACCCTACCACCCTAAATTTTTCACAGGATTGAACCTGTTGGTGACTTCATGCACCAGCCTAGAAGCACCCTACCACCCTATAGAAGAATAAAAGAAGAATGGACTCTCATACTAGGGAAAATGGTCCACTTTACAATGATATAGAATGATGTATAAGAAGAAGACACACTATAACATAACCCCAGCTATGACACAAATACCTAATGATGATCCTAGACCTCCCGACACTGCCTCTTCACTTCTTGGCATATAGAAACTTGTAAAAATTTTCCAATGATTCTTTTACAATGACTCAGTACAATGATACCTTTATAATGACTGTATGAAGTGTTGCCCACGTGATGACTTCATGTGGTAAAATTCTTGTTGTTGTTCTACACCTTGATTGCTGCTCTTTTCATGCTACCATTTCTCACTCTTCAGAACATTAGATCATGCATTTAATATTATCTTGATGAATATATAATACCTGAAAAAATTCTTCAAGGAAATACCCATGACATGATAATAGAAAAACATACCTCATCCTACAGAGCATATGTCAGTGCTAAACAAAAAGAACAAATTAGAATACAGAAAACCTAATGCAATTAAGAGATGAACATGCATATACAGAATGTACTTACCTGGAGCTTACCTCAGTGTCACCTTGCTTTGCTTTGCTTCCCTAGAAATTTTGGTCCTTTGCAACCCTTGACAACACATGATCTAGATTTTTCTTGCCTTCTAGGAGCTTGATATTGAATCTAGTGTACCTCTGGTATTTCAGATCCCCAATATGTGATTTTCGGTCCTGTAGTAGTCCTTTGAGTCTTCTTTCCAATGCCATAGTTCTGACCCAATTTGGCTTCTTCAAGGTAAATTTATGCCCAATCTCTCACAATGACCTAATTATGGACTAATTCATTAGAGCGAACTTGTATGGCATGCCGCATGTCACCGTTTCTTCATTGGGATCTGAAATTGACACAAAAAAAACTCTACTCTGTGAACTATCTAAAATTTTTTCCAAAATTTGAATCCGATACTCAGAGAGAGAGTTATGATGATTTTCCCAAGGTCACCTCTTTGAGATGAAGTTCAAAAGCCTTCAAAAAACCCTAACTTCCACAGATCATATCTCTGAAAATATTGTGCACCATGCTCCGAAATTTTTACAGGAGCTTTCTCAAGATTTCAGCTTTGCCTCATAAACATATCAGCTTCTTAATCTTCATAGAAAAATATTTATAGCACAAATTCCACGATAAACTGTGCCAAGTAGCGAAATCCCCACATGAGGAGGATATAAGGATCACAATTTATATAAATGCTTAGGTTGAGAGGGTCTTCAACAAGTGAACGTAGGAGGGATTTTAGGAGCTTAAAAATTATTAATTATTGAATTTTCAATTACCCATGCCACAACCCCATGGGGTTTTAGCCCGCTAACTGGGGTTACTAACTTCAAACATGAATATCTCTCAAACCGTGAAGAATTATGTGGCGTGCCATATATCAATGGAAAGACCTCGACAAGTAGAAACCATCAAAAAAATTATTGACACATAATGTAGTAACTTGGTAGGTCAAAATTCCCATGCAATATCGGGGTAGCCCCTGGTGCTGCTTGGGTTGACATCAATGACAACCACTGATCAACAAGGTACTGTAATAAAAATACTAGATCAACAGAGTTTACCCAACTGCACCACATACTGTTCTGAAATTTTGTCCATAGAATTTATGTCAGCAAAAGACATACGTGGTTTTATGTACATAAACTCGCGTATATATGTGATTTTCCTTTATGCAACCAACGTACCAAATTTAATCTTCTAATATTTAAGCAGAATTGGCAAGAGAGGCAGAGACAACTACCAACTTCTGTCTGAGATATTTGAATGCTTCCCTGGGAAGAGGTTTAGTAAATATATCAGAACTTGTTCTTTGGAGGGAACATACTCGAATTTAACCATTTTCTCAAGCACTTGTTCATGTAAGAAGTGATATTTGATAGGAATGTGCTTGGTCTTTGAATGCATACCGATATTTTTTGAGATACTGATGGTACTTGTATTATCACATAACATGGAGATAGGAGGTGAAAATTTGATTTGAATATATTGTAATGTCTGCATCATCCAAATAAGTTGTGTGCAGCATGATGTGACAACCACATATTCTGCTTCTGTTGTAGATAAGGCAATAGAACTTTGTTTCTTTCTGAACCAAGATACTAATCGGGGCCCCATATAGAGTGCACCACCACTAGTGATTTTTTGATCGTCAACATTTCCAGCTAATCCGCATTTGTGTAAGCATGAAGAGTGAGATCAACATTCTTTGGATACCATAGAACAAAGTCTTGAGTCCCTTGTAGATATTTGAATATTATATTTACAGCCTGAAGGTGAGACTCTTTTGGATTAGCTTGGAATTTTCCAACAATCCCAACTACATGCATAATGTCTGGTCTTTTCCCGGATAGATAAAGTAGACTTCCAATCATGGATCTATACTATGGTTGATTCACCATGGGAGAATCATCATGAGAACTGAGGTTACATCCAGTTACCATTGGATTTCTCACAGGTTTGCAGCCTTCCATCCCATACTTCTTCAAAATTTTCTTGAGATATTTTTCTTGTGATAGAAATATGTCATTTGTTGCTTGTTGCACTTGTAAGCCAAGAAAATATGTTATTTCCCCAAGTAATGGAATTTCAAATTCTTGTTGCATAACAAAAGAATTTTTTTGACTCATGGACTCTTCATTACTTCCAAAAATGATGTCATTAACATACACAACAATAATCAATAGTTTATCATTCTCAATTATTGTGTATAATTTACTGTCAGCAGATCCCTTTGTGAAACCTTGTTGTTGAAGATATTTGTCAAGATGATAGTACCATGCCTGAGGAGTCTGTTTGATACCATATAAAGCCTTTTTAAGTTTGAAAACAAGTGTTTCATCATTTCCCAGAATGAATCCTTCTGGTTGTTCTATATAAACTTCTTCTTCTAGATCACCATTGAGAAAAGCAGATTTCACATCCATTTGATAAAATTTGAATTGTTGAAAACTTGAAAAAGAAAGAACCATTCTTATGGCTTCAAGTCTGGCTATAGGAGAAAATGTTTCTTCAAATTCTATCCCTTCTTGTTGAGCATACCCTTTACAAACAAGTCTAGCTCTATTTCTAATAACATCTCCATTTTCATTTAACTTTTTTTTTAATATCCATTTTGTTCCAATAACATTTTTATCATGAAACACATATTTCATTAAATTTTGAATTAAATAATGGATCTAGAATTTCAAAATAACCAAAAAAATCAATTCTGGTGGTGTCCTTGTGATAAAAAATTTCCAAATTTAATGAAATATGTGTTATGAGGTCTTGGAACCAAATCCCAAGTTTGATTCTTTTCAATCTGATCAAGTTCTTCATTCATGGCTTGAATCCAACATTCATCTTTACTAGCTTGATTTACATTCTGAGGTTCAATAGAATATAATAATTCCAGATAACTAAGGGATCCTACAAGAGTTCTTATTGTTTGGACACCTGATCCCTTTTCTCCCAGAATTTGAGATTCTGGATGATTATTTTGAACATACCTGGATGGAGCCTTTTTTTATATATCTTCTTCCAGTGCTTCATTTGATTCTCCTTCTTTATTGTTGTTATTTGATAAAGGGGAAATATACATCATCATCATCTTTATTTGTTGTTGTTTTTTCCGTTTTAGAAGCTCTAAGAGACTCATCAATTACAACATCAATACATTCAACAATCTTCTGAAGTTTTTTATTGTAACATTTATATGCTTTACTAATAGAATAGTATCCAAGAAATACTCCTTCATCTTCTCTAGGCTAAAACTTACCAAGTTTTTCATCATTGTTCTTGATAAAAAAATTTCTTCCAAAAACTCTAAAATGCTTTACAGTGGGAAGATTACCATACTAGAGCTCATAAGGAGTTTTATCACTGTTCACACAACACATGAGCCTTGTTAAGAATACTTACTGCAGTATGTGTTGTTTCTCCCCAAAAGGTATCGGGAGTTCCAGATTCATCCAACATACCACAAGCCATCTATTGAACTATTCTATTCATTCTTTCTGCCACGCCATTTTGTTGTGGGGTTCCAGCAACAGAAAACTATCTTTTTATGCCATGGTGTTCATAGAAATCAAAGAATTCATTTGATATATATTTTCCTCCTCAGTCAGATCTAAGACATTTTATTTTTAGATCTAATTCATTTTCAACCAAATATTTTAACATCTTAAATTTTTCAAATGCTTCATCTTTATGTTTTAGTAAACCGATCCAACACATTCTAGAGAATTCATCAATAAATAGATTATAGTATTGTTCTCCACGAGGTGACTTTTTCCTTACAGGACCACATAGATCAGTATGTATAAGTTCAAGAGGCTTACTCATTGATCCTTCTTTGGCATTGAATTGTACCCTAGTTTTCTTACCAAATTGGCATGATTTTCATATGGTACTTTCAGGAAGAGTGATGTTGGGAAGATCACGAACAACTTTGAGCCTGCTAGATTTTCTTATTTGAGAGAATCTCAAATGTCCTAGTATTATGTGCCATAACCAATTTTCTATAGATTTTCCTAAGTAGCATTACTTTTGGCCACCTTTCAATATATACAGATTGCTTGGTGTTCTAGTTCCTTTTATTACTATTTTTCCTGTGTCAAGTTCACGAACTACACATTCTTTTGAACTAAAGACAACTTCATTTCCTTGATCACACATTTGAATTACACTCAACAAGTTCTACTTTAATCCATCCACAAACATAACATTGTTAGATTTCACCTTTTATTTTAGAAAAATAGAACCTTTACCCTTAATGGCAGTAGGAGAGTCATTTCCAAAAGTAACATTATTTTCCTTTTCTAATGAATTGTATGAAAGGAGTTTATTTTTATCACCTGTCATGTGTTTTGAGCATCCACTATCAATGTACCATTAATTTTCTTCCCCTTCTGCAAATAAAGTTATGCCATAGCTTTCATCCTGTAAGTCCTTCTTTCTCCATACCTTGGAGTTTGAGGGTATATGCTCTTTTGGTTGAAGTTTTCTCCCGCATTCAGATACTTCATGTCCAAATTTATTGCAATAAGAACATTCAATTTCATTTTTAAGAGGATAAAAGTTGCTATAAGTATTCTTATTTATTCCAGTCTCATTTCTTTGCTTTCTTGCTTCTCTGGTCATGATTGTTTGGTAAGAAACACATTGAGTAGATTTATGACCAAAGTTATGACATGAGAAACATTGTCTATTAAAGAAATAATTTCTGCGATCATGAAACCCTCTATTGATGTTTTCCTGCTGATTAATACTTTTGTTATTGTTCATCCTTGAATTTAAGTGTTCATGTTTTACCTTAGTATTCTCTTTTTTCTTTTTTTGAGTGATGAAGTGTTGTTGATTGGCTTTAGCCACATTTAGATAGCTTGGAGTCGAAGATTGATAAGATTCTCCGATATATCCAAGACCTATCTTTATAAGAGGAGAGCGTTGAATCTTGATAATTTCATCTAAGGTTTCAGATCCTTTAGAAAATCTAAAATTTAATTTTTTCACTTTCTCAATTTCCTTTCTTAGACTTACTATTTCACATTCTAATTTCTCATTGTGCTTCTCCTTTGCTATAAGTTGATTCTTTAGAGTATATATGGCTATTTTATTTTCTTCTAGACATATTTTGAGCAGATTGATTTCTTCAAGAAAATCATTTTCTTAGAGAGCATCCATAAATGTATCTTTAGGCTCACTAGAGTTCTTTTCAAATTCCATGATTAATCTAATATCTTTATCAGATTCTCCTCCTTCTTCACTAATTGATAGATCATCACTATCTTCATGAGTATAATAATTTTTTCCATTGATGAAATGTTTCTTATTTCTTTTTGCCAATTCATTTCCCTTTTCATGATTATCTTTATGAGTACATTTAGCAACATAATGACCAACTCTTCCACAAGAAAAACATTTTAAAGGAAGCTTACCTTTGAACCTCCCAGTGCCTAGTTTTAGTTTCTTTACAAAATTTATCTCATGCTCTTCTGAAACATACCCTGATTCTTCTTGTTCTTCTATATCTGTACCTTTTGTAGAAACTCTAAACACAAATTCTTTGACTTCATATGGACCTCCTTCTCATTTCACATGCAGTTAGGATCCCATGAAATTGAACAACAGTAAGAGTTTGTAGATCATGCTTCTCTTCAATAACAGATACTTTTGACTTGAATTTGGGAGTTAGAGATCTTAAAACCTTTTCTACAAGAGTAGTATCAGTTATAGTTTCACCAAGATTTCTCATACGATTTACAATCTCACCTAGACGTAAAAAAAATCTAGCAATGCTTTCATCATTATGCATTCTGAGTTTTTCATATTGAATTCTGAGAGTTTAGAGTTTATCATTTTTTACCTTGGCATCACCTTCCTAGCTCATAATGATTTTGTCCCATATCTCCTTTGCTGTATTCAACTGCATGACTTTGAAAAATTCTGATTCAGTCAAAATCCCTAATAATGCATTGACCGCCTTTGCATTAGTTTCATAATTCTTTCTTGCTGCTGGAACTGAAGCTGGATATTGATAACCTCCTTCAATTATAGCCCATACATATGCTCCAAGAGATTGAATATAGTATCTTTTCCTTGTCTTATAGAAGATTAAAATGTTTCCGTTGAAGAGAGGAGGCCTGATAGATGATGTCCCATCTTGATTGATCTTCCTTCTAGCGATTAAGCTTCTTCAGAAGGACCTGCTCTGATACCAATTTTTGGGAAAAATACTGAGAGGGGGGGTGAATCAGTATTTTCAATAATCATAATTCTTTTACTTCCTCTTACTTATTTCTATATGCAACTTTGATTAGCCCAAATAGCATATATACATGGATACACTAATATAAATTTGCATATACTAAGATAACTTTATTATTAGATAAAATTTCAGAAACATTCTTTAACCTAGGTTATCAGTTATGCATCAAAGAGTTAAGTAGTAAATATGTGCATTAATAACATAATAAATCATCACACACATGAACACCAAGATTTAAGGTGGAAACCCAATTCAGGAGAAAAGCACTGTTTCTATCGTCTCTGTCTTCAATATTTATTATATGGAAAATTTCTTACAATATTGTATTGATGCAGACTCATATCAGTACGTAGGCATCTACCTACGGAAGGCTGCAACCTTATATTGTTCTCCAGCTACTACTAGAAGGGAGCTCCAACCCCCTGATCTCGTTTACCAACCACTACTGGAAGGGAGCTTCAACCCCCTGATCATAACACCAGCTTCGACTGGCAGGAAGCTTCTACTTCCACACTGAAGGCTTCAACCCTCAGAACCACTACAGACCACGTTTCATCAATTTTCACACTAGATCCCACAGTTTCAACACAACTCATTATAAATATCATCAATAATAAGCTTAACCCAAACTTCAATCAGAACAGTGAGATCAATGTAACCAGAACACAGTAATAAACCCAGATATCAGAATCAGCATGCAGAATCAATCTCAACCTTGATCATTCATTTTCTTGAGATGCATACACTACTTCACTTTACTGAACCCACGTGTATACGTGCTACCCTTCACACCAAACTGCGTATAGATATAAGAATACTAAATTTCCAGAATATGAACAGTCTCAGAATGAGATCTAAGGCTTTCAGTTAGATATCTTGTTAGATTTTCATAACCCTTATTCAGTCAGCATCATTATTCATATTTAATCACTCCTTGATCAGATTTGTACATATTCAACTTAGCAGCATATGCAATATTCAAACAGTCTAGATCTACATGAAGACTTCATTGACAGACATCATAAATGTAGCAGTAATAAACATATAACCTCTTCAGTAAGCTTAAAAAAACCTGACTTCCATACGTGCTTTATCTGAGACAAAGAAGTGTATATACGCACTTTCACCAAGATGAAATAGCATGTAGTATTACTGCAGAAATATTCAGATCTATAGACTTACCCATATTTCTTCACTTCACTTCAGCAGACACGCGCCAAGTCACATATCCAAAAATCTCATAAATAGATCATGCAAGTACATAGTCATTTCAGGTCTAGAGATCCTAATCCATAATTGTATCCAAGGGTGCATCATAGATTTAGATCTACCAATAAAACAGAGTCCATCCCATGCAGATATTCTTCAAAGAGAAGTATTCAGCAACAACCTTTACACTTGCACCCCCATTTGCACTATGATCTTCTTCTCCTTATATATATTTAGCCTTTCCTAATACCATGAGCCAAAACCACACAAGTGCTGATGGTATTCTTGGACAGAATCAAATAGATGACACAACGCTCAATATTGTGGGCTAAAACAAGGTAGTGCCCCCTGGTATTATAATTTTATAGCGCAAAATGCATACACGTCTTGGATCATTATTATCTGCATGTATACCTGACTTAGCCTCTACTAACTCGCGTATAGAACCTTCAGTTATGAATATTAACCAACTTCTGTTGGTCTTTACACATTTCTTCTGATAGACCTTCTGCAAACTACTAAGCTTCTCCATAAGACATATACTCCACTATTTTCCAGAAAATTTCCATCAAGGAAAACATATTAAAACATAAGAATCATATTTCCAACGGAACTGTGTGTTTAGCATTGAGTATGTCCATGAGACAGCAGATGCAAAATCATGGATATCAACATCGTTTTCATTAAGCAGCAATGATGAGATGAGGGCCCCATTATTCTTGGAGCATTCCGAGGACATCTTCACTCATGAAGCACTTGAGGGATAGATGATAGATGGTAGACATCTTGTGATGGATAGCATTTTCCATTATCAAGATGGATTTTTCTTGATGAGAATCTCACAGCTCAAAGAGGAATTTATACCTACAGCATATTCGAAACCTTATGGGTTCTATTGGGCCATTGATGAGAGGATCTCATGGAGAGACCTCAAGGAAGGTGCACTTCAACATATCATGAAGCGAAAAATTTATCAAATTGAGGAGGATGGTATTCTACCTTGGGTGGATACCAAGTTCAAGCATGATATGATTCATCACCCACCGTGGGATGGATGGATAAGGATGATGAGCAAGGGGTTGACAACCCACTTGCATATCTATGATATGGGGAAGCAAGAAGCATGGTTGCGCTGGTTTCTTTTGGGTGAGTATGGTTATTACCCAACACTTCACATATGTATGATCCATGCATGGCATAGCACTGGTGTGATGTAGCATCAGGAGGCATGGTTGCGCTGGTTATTGTTGAGAGAGTTTGGTCATCACATGACATATCTTATGTCAATGGGTGTGTTTTTTTTTTATACATTGTATGGCACTCACATGATGTGGCAGCATGGAGCTTGGTTGTATTGTTCTGATATGAAATTCTACATGTAAACCAGTATGTTGTTGCTCCATGATTTGTATTATGATGATCTGAGGTGGCAGCAAGAATCCTTGTTGCTTTGGTTACTCTTGGGAGAGTATGGGTTGACCTTCTCCCATACCTTGCATGATGATGATGGAGGATAGAAATGGGAGGCTTTATTGCGTTGGCTTCTATTGGGAGAGTATGGCCACCATACTTGGTATGATGATGATGTGCTGTGGCATCAAGAGGCATTGTTGCAGTGGCTTCTCTTGAGAGAGTATGGCTCTCATGCTTGGTTCAATGATGATTTTGCATGACAGCAGGATGCATTTTTGTGGTGGTTGTTGTTGGGAGAGCATGGTCCGACATTTTATATGTCAACCCATATGTCTCTACTTCTTATTTTTCACAATGTTGAGATGATGCTTGAAGAAATCAAGGCCAACAAGGCCAAGGATTGGAGCATGGAGAGATACAATCTACTTCATGTAGCATGGGATAGAGAGATAGTTGATGAGTTGGGACTTTCAATTTTGGGAAGGAACCACTTCACTTTATGTATTCCATGCATAAAGGAGGCTTTTTTACAGCAGATGGTTGCCACTTGGAGATTCATTGATAATGAGGGGCATCTAACTTCACATTTGGAAGCCATTCTAGACATTCAAGAGAGGCAGTTATGGAGATGGGTATTCATAACACATTGGAGTAGATGGGAAGGCCTTCCATATGAGGATGCCATTGGAAGGAAGATGGATTGATGTAGCATATGATTTTCAGTTGCTTGAGGACAAGCAACATTTTGGAGGGGAGGACTGTAATATTCCCAATTTTCCATCAGTTAATTGGAATATTAGAGTTCTTACTTTTTCTAATTAATTATGTAAATAAGAGGGTGGAGGGACCCATAAACCCCATAAATGAATAAAATCCAATTTTGGTGTGTGTATGTGGGTTATTAGATAGTGGATCTGCATTATGGAGTAGTGGAGAAACTTATTAATGAAGGAAGAGTGGATATCATGCATCATTAATGAGGAAGATCATGGGGATAGTGGAGGAGTCAAAGTAAGATCATGGAGCAATAAAAGTAAGATCATAGAGCACTAATGATCAGATGGTGGAGGAAGTGGTGCATTAAATGCACACATGATGGAAAGAGTGGAGAATAAATGCAGAGATGATGGAGATCATGGAGAGATAGCACAGTCTTCATGGAGGCTAATGGCCACATGTGCAGCGCAGTTATGAGGCGGTCCAAGGCTAGGGGAGGCTCACAAAGCATAAAAGGAAGATGAAGGCAGCCATAGAAGGAAAATTTTAGAATTTGATTTAGATATGGATTTGTCATTTGAAATTTATGTGCATGCTTTGACTGTTTAGCTAAGTTTGCAGTGATGCTTAGCACACGGGTGTTTCCAAGTGGAAATCCTACCCTTACCCACGGGGGACTTCGAGTGCCTACTCTGGGAAAGTTTCTTTGAGTAGCCATTCATCATCAGGCATTGGTGCCACATTCAGCCCCTCTCTATAACACATTCAGTCTGTTGAAGCCTAGAAAATATCTGTTTCAAACATCGGGGAAAACCACCCGGTCGGGACCTTAAGACAGCTCCTTTTCCGTTTGGAATGGTGGCTCCGACTGGATTTAAAGGACCAGTTTCCTTGTAACTAAATGGATTGGATTGGATGGGTGGAAATGAAACTAAATTAACTAAAATAAAACTATCTAATTTAAGCTAAATACTGATAATGAAATCCTAATACTAACCCGAGTAATAATATGTGAATATAACTTAAGATTGTTTCAATCCAACAATAACCATGAAAATGTATTATTAATCAAATTGAAATGTGCAGAAACAAATAAAGATAACTCTGTTTAAGAAATTAAACAGAGTTATATTAGCATATTGCATTCAACATTGTATCCCATTTACATGTAATTATGAAAAATAACGTTTCAATTATACTCAGAAATGATATATAAAAGGAAGCGTTGTCAAAACAAATACATATAAATGATAGCAATTTTAAGACGAATATCATAGAACAAAAGAAATCAACAGTAAATAGATAGAAATACCTTGCTCATCTTGATGACTTCCAGATGCAATCTGATACTCTATCCAGTAACTTATAATGCAAAACCAAATTCCAAGGTACAGAAATGCAACACTTCAAAGATAATTTCGCATAAAAATCACCAGATGTGATCCTTTTCAAAAAATATATAAGACAATGGAGTACAGAAATGCAATCTCCAAGTCCAAAAATATTAAGATCCAGGACCCTCCTCTAAATACATGAGAGGGGTTTAAATACTACTTTAACTAACTCTAAAAATAGTTTATTACAAAAATTAAGGATTCGGTTCAATGACCGTCCTTTTCCTAGGCTAAAATACAGTGAAATTAAAACTAAATCTATCTAACTATGAACTTGATCTTTGCTCTTGCAGGCATATAGCATAGTTTTGAGAAGATGCGGTTGACCGACTTCAGAATTCAGCTATCCTGAAAAGACAGAGTCGGCAAGCGTAGGAGCAATCTTCTCTGTAACATTGATGATACAATTAAGCGTGCTGTGCTGACTGTGTGGCTTCACTAAGTATGCCCAGTATGCGTCCCAATTCAATCTTGTCAGCCCTTGGATGGATTTTTCTCTTTCTTCTGCCTTTTGCCTCCATTCTGCTTGCAATTGATTTGCCTGTGGGAGATAACCTGGAACAGTTTCAGAAATCAAGTTAGCTTTGTGTAAATTGTCATTTACACAATCAGTGAGAGTGTTTGCCGCTGTAGATGCCTCCTCTGCTGCCTTTTCTGCCCTTTTCTCATATCATACTTTAGCCAAAGTAGTTTCTTTTTTATCGATTTGACCTTTTGCAGTAATTTTTCCTCTGTGTCGAACACGCTCCACATCTTTTTCCTTACTCAGCATCAAGTGCCTTGAATTTGGTCAATGTTTCCTCATTTTGTCTTACAGTTATTTCAAGTCTCTTCCACTCCTGACTTTTCTCAAGAAGAGCTTTATGTTTCTCTGAGAACTCTTGACCTCCAACAGCTTCTTCAGTAACTTCTAAAAGCTCTATAGAGGATAATTTTGGCAAACTTACATACCTTATCTTGTGGTAGAAACTGTGTCAATTTGCCCACTTGGATATTTGAACTTGTGAACAGCGTCTAAAACATCCTTTTTTGGTACTGTCCACCCGCGTTCGTTTTTCTTCAATGGTTCATCTCTTTTGGTCCATTCCTGTGTGCATTCTAAGAAATTCGCATGTTCTTTGGAAAATTCTTTCATAAATTGTTTATTGTAAGTCGCCTGAGGTTCTGGCAGCTTATACATTAATCCCACATCTTCTATGGTGAATGACCCAATTAGCTCTTCAGACGGAGTCTTGAATTGCCTGTCTGAAATATCTGTGCTATCCAATACCCATCTCACCATGTCTGTGTATGGGAGAATCCTTGGCCTTGTTGCTATTCTATGCAGAAATGAGCACGCCAAGTCTCTAAGAGTTGCTTCAGACGAATCCTTGGAACCTACTGTAGCTACAACTTTTATCACCACAGGGTTTTCATCTTCTAACAGATTGTACATTCCTTCCCAAGTGGATATACCCGCATCCTTGTTACAGACGGTGTTTGCGTATAGCGAAGCCATTTCTTTGTTCTCAGAACTTGAGCTCTTCTCCTTCTTACCCATAGTATATATCGGAAGCCTTGTATAGTGGTCTACTCCTTCGTGCCTACGTTTTACGAATAAATGAGAGTAATGATATAAGAAAGGTGATGAGACTGTTTTGAATATGAACGCGGATGAAATATAATATTTTAAATTGTGAAACGACTTTCAATCTAAACACAATCTCTTTTCACATTAATAATCAATCCAATCATTTAATATAGTCATTAAAGCGCATAACAGATTTGACATCTGGAAAGATTGCCTCGGGATAGCGCGTCTCCATGAATCTGCGACATTGCGATCTGCGATTTGCTGCACAATATCGCAATATCGCAATGTTGCAATATCGCAATATGAAGTCATCACAGTTATAAAAATAGCGCAAAAACGGGAATTGCGCAATAGCGCAAAGCGCATATCGCAAAAATCACAAAAGCGCATATCGCGAAATCGCATGATCACATATTTGAAAAGAGCGCATAACACAAAATCGCAAAAGCGCATATTTGAAAAGAGCGCAAAAGATATTCATTAACCAATTCTGTTTTCTGCGCTATGCGATCTGCGACCAATGCGTTTTATCAAAGGTATATATTATTTATGGATGCGCTATCTTGTTTAAAGAGCAGTTTTATTAAAATCTATCATAAACTTAAGATTTTCGCAATATTCTTTCAAAGGGATTTTTATAAGTTTATGATAGAAAGTTTTATTTTCTAAGGAAAACAAATCCTAATTGATTTTTGGATTTTAACTAAGGGTCCCCATTTTATTTAGTATTATTACTAATATTAAATAAAAAGGGGGGTTGTTGCTAGCCACAACAATTGGCGATTCACTGGAAGAAACAGTTATCTCTGGAAAAATAAAATGAACATTCTATCTTTAGTAAGTAAATATTTTTAAAGATAATGAAAACTATCTTAGGATGATTCAAATAAAATGTAACTATGAAAGGGAAATAAAAATCATTTCATAATTTCTTTCTAATTCTTCAAGAAAAATAAAAACATTTTGGGTTATCTCAAGCTTTGATTGGTGTTAATAATGAAGTAAGTGGATCTCTCCAAGTTTTGGTTTTATAATATACTCTATTGCCATAGGTATTGCCTCTGCTGCCAGCAAATGTTTATAGTCTCGACAGGGTTACCTTTAAACCATTAACCATTCATTGTCCCATCCAACTAAAATTATGACCTTTTAAAAGATAAATTCATAAGATCTATTATCTCATGTTTTTGTCTTTTATTTATCTTTATTTTAAGAGCCATTGTTCTGGTTTGGTGGCCAGTTGATAACAATGCCATTCACTAGTTATAATTAAACTGAACAAGCTGGCTCGTGATGAGACCCCTTGTCTTATATTTATAAGCCATTACCTTATTTTGGTATGCAGTATTGGTAATGTCAGTTTTATTACTCCTTATGAACATGGTAAGTCGGCTCGTAATGAGACCTCTTATCTCTAAAATTTTTGTATAATTTCTTAGAATTACATTCTAAAAAATCACAACTTAAATGGATGGGGTGAAATAGTTTTATCCTTAAGAACCAATGGATGACAATTTTCAGAGTTTTTTGAGTTCCAAAACTTTGAAAAATCTTTACTTTTAAAGATAACCTTTCTCTGCTTGATAAACTTCTGATGATTTACATTTTCCTCAAGTTTTCAAAAGATCATGTAAATGAAATAATCTTTTCAAAGTTTAACATCTTATTTTAAACTATTCAAAAACTGTGATCATTACTTTAAAAATTCTTATTTACACAAAAATAAATATTTACAATTTTTTTCAGAAGAAATTTTCTTAAATAGTAAACAGTCAATCAGAGACTTATAAACAACCTTTATTTGCAAAAACAAAAACAATCAAAATTTGCAGAAAGAAATATGTACAGTTTAAGAAGGGGTTACCTCCTTAGGAAAATAATTTCTTCAAGATAAGCCCATTTACAGGAAGAGATTCTCTCTTACCTGTTAGATCTTGGAGTATGTATGTATTTGAACCTATCTTCTCAACGATCTGAAATGGTCCAAGCCACATTTTCTGAAATTTGGTATGTTTACCTTTTTCTTCATGTGCTTTATCCCATTTCAAAACGAGATCACCAATTGACAAATTTTTTGAGCCGGTAGAACTTGCATCAAAAGAAGATTTTACGAGCTGTTGATGTTTTTCATGAATAATTTTTGCTTTACCCCTATCTTCTTCTAGTTTAAGAATTTGATCATATCTCAATTGAATGGATGATGATGGATTTTCTTCAATAAACTGCACTTGGGCTAATGATGGAAGAGTTGAATTTGATGGTATCACAGCTTCTTTTCCATAAACAAGATTGAAAGGTGAAGTCCCTATTGAAGCTTTTTCAGTGATACGATCAGCCCATAACGCAAAGATTAAAGATTTGTGCCAATTCTTTTGATTTTGATCAACAGTCCTTTTAATGATTTTGATAAGGTTTTTATTAGTGGATTCAACCAAACCATTACCTTGTGGATAATAATTTTCTGAATATTTTAATTTAAAACCTCTTTTGACTGCAAATTCAATTAAAATGTTACCAGAGAATTAAGATGCATTATCAAAAACAAGAGCTTGAGGTACACCAAACCTGGTTATGATGAATTGATCTATGAAATCAATAATTGCATCAGAATTGGCTACCTTCAATGGGATTGCCTCTACCCATTTTGTAAAGTAATCAGTTGCAGTAAGGATGTACTTGTGCTGTTTGGAAGAATGGGGTACAATCTCACCAATAATGTCAAGCCCCCATTGTTCAAATGGTTGCTCAATAGTTACTGGTTGCAAAGGAAAAGCTGGTTTCCTTTGTCTTCCGCTTGCAGTTTGACAAATTCTGCACTTCCTTACGTAATCATGTGTATCTTTAAAAAGGGTAGGCCAATAATAACCAGCATGAATTATTTTGTGAGCCATGGTATCACCTCCAAAATGACCTCCTGTTGGTCCATCATGCAATTCCTGCAAAACCTTTTCAGCTTCAGTCCTTTCAAGACATCTTAATAAAATTGAATCATAATTTTTCCTAAATAACACATTATCAATGATTTCATATTTAATAGCTTTTAACCTTAAAGCGCGTTTACTCTTATAGCTGAGATTAGAAGGAGCATACCCATTCTTCAAGTAATAGATGAGATCAGCATACTGAGATTCAGCATCTGTAACACTTATTTGACTTACTTGAATATCTTGATTTGAATCTTGATCTTCTGGTATGTTATGAGCTCCTGCCAATAATCTGCAAAAACCTTGTCCTCTAACAATCTTAGCTGGTTTAATATCAATATCATATTCTTGCAAGGTTGTTACCCAGTTAGCTCTCTTTTCTCCTACTTCTTTTTGAATTAATAATTGCCTCACCGCAGAGAATGGGACAATGATTTTTGTATGTGTTTTCAAGAGAAAAGGTATGAAATGTTTGATTGATTTAAACACAGCAAAGGCTTGTTTTTCAACATCGGAATAATTAAGCTCAGCTCCTTGCAGATTTGAGCTAAAGAAAGAAATTGGTGCTTCGATTTCTTGATCATTGAGTTGTGTTAAAACGGCTGCATAGGATGTTTCAGTGGCCAGAGTATACAAAATAAAATCTTTAGAAAAATCTGGGGTATTCAATGTTGGTGCATTAATGATAGCTTGTTTGATTGAATCAAAAGCTTCCTTTTCTTTATGCGTCCATTTGAATATTGAATTCTTCTTGATCATATTTTGCATAGGTAAAACAATTAAAGAAAAATCAGGAATGAATCTTTTTACAAAATTGATCTGTCCAAGAAATGATTGCATGGATTTTTTGTTATGTGGTAAAGAAATATCAAAAATTTCTTTCACTCTATCTGGATCAATATATATACCATCTTTTGACACAACAAATCCTAAGAGTTTTCCTTCATCTAAAGCAAAGAAATATTTCTTCGGATTTAAGGAAATACCAAACCTTCTACATCTTTCAAATATTTGTTTTAAGTCATGTATATGATTGGTTCTCTTTTTTTAAAATACTGTTATGTCATCAAGATAAACAACAACTGATTTATTGATCAGACCTTTGAATGCTATGTCCATGGCTCTTTGAAAAGTTGCTCCTGCATTTATTAGACCAAAAGGCATTTTCTGATAAGCATAAGTTCCCCATTTTGTTCTGAAAGTTGTTTTCAATCTGTCATCTGGGTGAACTAGAACTTGATTATAGCCCGAAAACCCATCGAGAAAAGACATAAGTTCAGAACCAGCTACCTTTTGAAGTATCTGTTCCATGGTTGGCAATGGGAAATTGTCTTTTAAACATGCCCTGTTTAGATTTCTGAAATCAATACAGATTCTTATATCACCATTCTTCTTCCTTACAGGTACCATATTGGAAACCCAATTAGAGTGCCTGACTGGAAAAATAATTTTGGCTTTCAAAAGTTTATTGAGTTCTGATTTGATTTGGTTTTCGAGATTTGGATGGATCTTTCTCAACTTCTGTTGAACAGGTTTAATATCAAGAAGCATTGGAATCGTGTGTTGAATAACCGAAGTATCATACGTTTTTAGATCATCATAATTCCAAGAAAAAACGTTTTTATACTTGTTCAGCAGTTTAATGAATGCATTCCTTTCCTCTGGTGTTAAATTGAGTCCTAAGTTAACGTTTTGAGGTTTAGAATCAGAACCAAGATTTACTAATTCAAACTTCAAAGTGGAACTCTGAAGTTTTGTATTAACAACTTTCTTGAATCTGTCTCTAATGTCATATAAATCTTCTAATTTAACAACAGATTTTGGAATGGGGTTTTCATTACCTTTTGAAGCAATTTGTAAGTCATGATCTTCTTTGTCAATAATTTGATCATCATATGATTTATTTGAAGTCATGAAATTTAGAATATCTTGATCATGATAGAAAACTCTCCAATTTGTAACATTATCTGGGACAGATGGACGAAAAATCAATTCTACAGAAAACCTATCAGGACTGCAATCTTCAGCAGGTAGGAGTTTAGATACAACATTAGCTAAAAAGTCAGCTGATGTATTCTGATTCCTAGGAATAGGAGAAATATTGAATGCTAAAAAATGAGTGGTGAGATCTTGCACTAGGGTTTGATAGTGTTTAAGATGTCCTGAAAGGCAATGAATAGTATTCCTAACTTGTTTAATCACAATTTCGGAATCACCAAAGAGTTTCAAGTATTTAACATCTAACCCTATAGCTTTATAAAGTCCTTGAACCAAGGCTTCATATTCTGCGGTATTGTTAGTGCACTCAAATTCTAATCTGTAAGACAGCATGGTTTTCTCTCCATTTGGATCAATTAAAATGCATCCAGCTCCAGCTCCATCACTAGACTTCGATCCATCAAAATATAATGACCAAAATAAAGACTTATCTATTGGATTATCTACAATTACATCTGAAATATTTACAATTCTAGAAGTATCAGATTGTGAAAAATTTTCTATCTAAGAAACAAAAGTATTTACAGAAAAAGGTGACTGAGGAGCTTTGAAATTTCCCAGAAATGATTCAGCAGAATAACCTCCAAGAATATTGTTGTTGAATGCCATAGGTTCATTAGGTTGTTCAAATTCAGTGACAGTGTGCGTCATATGTTTTTCTCGTTCAATTTTGATTTGATTTGGTTTCCCTTTGTAAGGAAGCCACATATGCGAATAATCAGTCGAGATATAACCGTTAAGTTTCGCAGACCAGTCCCTGCTCAAGATTAATCCATAGAATTCAGGAATATCAGCAATCAACATATCAATTCTTTGGACAATCCTAGGATCAGAAGCTAATCTGATTGTAACTGAATTGATCTCTCCTACCACTTGAACTTTAGAGCGATCCAACTGAACGATATGAACTGCTGATTTCTGTGGTTCAATATTCAATTTAGCACAGACAGAAGTAGGCATTATATTGGAGGAAGCTCCAGAATCAATCAAACAATTGTGTAGATTTTTATTATACATCTCATAAGTCAAAAGAAAAGGAGGAGTTTGAGAATTTGACTTTTCCCCAATGAGCACAGTATCAGTAGCATATACCTTATCTGGCGGCTTACCAGTTCCTCTTGCTGCTTTTGCAACTACACCGCTTGGTATAGGAGCAATTGGTGTAGCGTTAAGTTCTTTTAATAACAACTTTTGCTGGTGTTTTAGTTTGCTAAGTTCATGTAAGGAAATTTTGGCTTTGATCTTTTTCATGTCTTCGACAATGTTGTATTCCATGGGTTCTGACACTACTAAAGTTTTCGCTGTTGATGTGAGAGGATTAGAGGAAGATGGCTGATTTTGTGTAGGTAATGGAGAATTTTTCTTCACAGTGGGTTTGTCTTTGGTACTTGGAGTTGTAATTTTCTTTTTCGGAACTGTTTGCACTGGTTCTGCTGTAGATTTACTCCTAGTACTTACAGGCATAGCTTCTTCACTATCGGAATTAGGGAGAATGAAATCCCACATTCCATTTAATTCAGCTATTTCCTCATTTTCGTCTTCTTGATCTGATATTATAGATGTGTCTTCTTCTTCTTCCTCTTCTTCTGATTCTGCATTAGAAATTGCATTAGGAGGTTTAGATTCAACTTGGTTTCTTCTGAAATTACGGAATGGTTTCTTGGTAGAAGTTTCAGCCACCTGTTTTTTAATTTCAACCATTTCATTTGACATGGTTTTAAGAACTTTCTGTAAACCTTCCATGTCATATGGATCTTTGGCCTTTTTCTTTGAATCATCTCTGAAGCTGACCTTCTTTGATTTCCTTTCTTCAATAGCATTTTTCTTTTCCAGAGAAGTGATACGTTTTTCTACTGCAATAGCTTCCTTCATATTCTCAGCTAATGTGGGCTTTGCAGCTCTGTCCACGAAAATTGCTATGTTTGAGGGTAAGGCAGTTATATACCATTCGATTCTAACTTGTTCACTGGGCTGTGAATCTACGTGAATTTCGTTCAAGAGTCTGTTGAATCTAGTGTTGAATTCTTTAATGGGTTCATTAAGTAAAGTTGCAATTGATCGGTCATCTCCAAATTTGGTTAAAAAATGATCTGCAAAAATGTCCCAACTCGTTATGGATCCTGATGGTAATGAAAAGTACCATGATCCTGCTACTCCCTGAAGAGTATATGGGAATAATCTAAGTACAACATCTTCATGTATGACTCCATTCAAATTAATAGCCAGCATAAAATTATTGATATGTTCTTCAGCTTGAATGTTAAGATCTGGGCTAAACTTTGGAAGCCATTTTCCAGGATTGTCTGGTAAATCGTGTAAAGGTGCAGCCATGTTGACTGCTCCTAGAGTAGACCATGGTCTCTGTGCCATTGTTGGGATGACTATTGGAGGGATAGTAGAAACTGGTGGTATTTGAATAGAAGTGGTTGGAATAGATGATGTTGGGATTGATGAGGATTGAGGAGAATATGTTTGTGGAGATGGTATGGAAACGAATGTGCTTTGTTGAGAAGGGATTTCGGAAACAGGTATTTGAATATTAGAGGTTGAACTTACTGATTCCGATTGATTTTTTCTTGTCTTGACTCTACTAGGTAAAGGGAATTCTTTGGGAGAAATACCAATTTTTTCACTTTGAAGCCTAGTAAGAGGTTTGGAAGAAATTTTTTTTGAAGTTACACTACCTTCAGATATTTCAGACTCTTCAAGAGATAATGAGAATCCTTTCAATTTATGAATTAGATCTTGAACTTCAGGAGACTCAGGATGTTGATTGTCTAATTGTTTTGAGATTTTGGTAGTGGGTGTATGAATATTTTCTGCAATTTCTTCTCTAGGATTTTGAATTTCAGAAGAAATTGAAGAAGTTAATGAGGGTGTTTTGCTCTCAGAATGGCTTGTGGATAAAGATTTACTTGCCATTCATAGCTCAAGCCCTCCTTCTAGCGCCAAAAATGTTGAAGCCTAGAAAATCTCTGCTTCAAACATCGGGGAAAACCACCCGGTCGGGACCTTAAGACAGCTCCTTTTCCGTTTGGAATGGTGGCTCCGGCTGAATTTAAAGGACCAATTTCCTTGTAACTAAATGGATTGGATTGGATGGGTGGAAATGAAACTAAATTAACTAAAATAAAACTATCTAATTTAAGCTAAATACTGATAATGAAATCCTAATACTAACCCGGGTAATAATATGTGAATACAACTTAAGATTGTTTCAATCCAACAATAACCATGAAAATGTATTATTAATCAAATTGAAATGTGCAGAAACAAATAAAGATAACTCTGTTTAAGAAATTAAACATATTTATATTAGCATATTGCATTCATCATTGTATCCCATTTACATGTAATTATGAAAAATAACGTTTCAATTATACTCAGAAATGATATATAAAAGGAAGCGTTGTCAAAACAAATACATATAAATGATAGCAATTTTAAGACGAATATCATAGAACAAAAGAAATCAACAGTAAACAGATAGAAATACCTTGCTCATCTTGATGACTTCCAGATGCAATCTGATACTCTATCTAGTAACTTATAATGCAAAACCAAATTCCAAGGTACAGAAATGCAACACTTTAAAGATAATTTCGCATAAAAATCACCAGATGTGATCCTTTTCAAAAAATATATAAGACAATGGAGTACGATACAATCTCAAGTCCAAAAATATTGAATCCCGAGGACCTCACTCTAAATACATGAGAGGGGTTTAAAATACTAAATTAACTAACTCTAAAAATAGTTTATTACAAAAATTAAGGATTCGGTTCAATGACCGTCCTTTTCCTAGGCTAAAATACAATGAAATTAAAACTAAATCTATCTAACTATGAACTTGATCTTTGCTCTTGCAGGCATCTAGCATAGTTTTGAGATGATGTGGTTGACTGACTTCAGAATTCAGCTGTCCTGAAAAGACAGAGTCGGCAAGCGTAGGAGCAATCTTCTCTGTAGCATTGATGATACAATTAAGCGTGTTGTGCTGACTGTGTGGCTTCACTAAGTATGCCTAGTATGCGTCCCAATTCAATCTTGTCAGCCCTTGGATGGATTTTTCTCTTTCTTCTGCCTTTTGCCTCCATTCTGCTTGCAATTGATTTGCCTGTGGGAGATAACCTGGAACAGTTTCAGAAATCAAGTTAGCTTTGTGTAAATTGTCATTTACATAATTAGTGAGAGTGTTTTCCGCTATAGATGCCTCCTCTGCTGCCTTTTATGCCCTTCTGATTTGTGCATCCCAATTATTAAACAGTATTTCTTTATGATTTTCATTAACAATGGGCGCACCAGCTTTTCTGCCTTCTTCTGTCTTTTGCCTTTTTCTCATATCATACTTTAGCCAAAGTAGTTTCTTTTTATTGATTTTACCTTTTGCAGTAATTTTCCTCTGTGCCGAACACGCTCCACATCTTTTTCCCTACTCAGCATCAAGTGCCTTGAATTTGGTCAATGTTTCCTCATTTTGTCTTACAGTTATTTCAAGTCTCTTCAACTCCTGAATTTTCTCAAGAATAGCTTTATGTTTCTCTGAGAACTCTTGACCTCCAACCTTCTTCAGTAACTTCTAAAAGCTCTATAGAGGATAATTTTAGCAAACTTACATACCTTATCTTGTGGTAAAAACTGTGTCAATTTGCCTACTTGCATATTTGAACTTGTGAGCAGTCTAAAACATCTCTGTCTGAGTCACATCACCGCGTTTGTCAGTCTTCATTAGTTCATCTCTTTTGGTCCATTCTGTGTGCATTCTATTCTTGCAGCATGTTCTCGGAAAATTCTTTCATAAATTGCTTATTATAAGGCGCATGAGGTTCACCTTCCATCCATCGGCCTCCGTCTTAGCTGGAAGGTAATGCAATTGGTTGCAGGATCAGTCCTTGAATTGCACCTTATCCTTAGCTCTGTTTGTCCATCACCCATCACCACTTAACCATGTAACTGGAGGGCTCTTGGCCTTCACACTTTGTTCTATGCCGTGAAGCAAGTGGGAGTCTCTACGAGTTGCCAGACGAATCCTTGGAACAGCCCCATCAATTCTGACTTTTAACACCACAGAGTTTTCATCTTCACGTTTATACATTCCTTCCCAAGTGGATATGCCGGCATCTTTGTTATAGGCGGTGTCTGCGTATAGCGAAGCCATTTCTTTGTTCTCAGAACTTGAGCTCTTCTCCTTCTTACCCATAGTGTATAGCGGAATATTTGTATAATGGTCTGCTCCTTCGTGCCTACGTTTTTCGAATAAATGAGAGTAATGATATTAGAAAGGTGATGAGACTGTTTTGAATATGAATGCGGATGAAATATAATATTTAAATTATGAAATGACTTTCAATCTAAACACAATCTCTTTTCACATTAATAATCAATCCAATCATTTAATATAGTCATTAAAGCGCATAACGGATTTGAGACATGGGAAGATTGCCTCGGGATAGCGTGCTTACGTGAATCTGCGACATTGCGATCTACGATTTGCTGCGCAATATCGCAATACTCATAATGTCACAATATTTATGTCAAATCATCTGATTATAAAAATAAGCAGCAGGTCTTGCCAATAACGCTTCAACCAGCATGCTCAGCAAAAATCACAAAAAGCGCCCATATCGCGAAAATCTTGATCACATATTTGAAAAGCATAACGCAAAATCGCAAAAGCGCATATTTGAAAAGAGCGCAAAAGATATTCATTAACCAATTCTGTTTTCTGCGCTATGCGATCTGCGACCAATGCGTTTTATCAAAGTTATATATTATTTATGGATGCGCTATCTTGTTTAAAGAGCAGTTTTATTAAAATCTATCATAAACTTAAGATTTTCGCAATATTCTTTCAAAGGGATTTTTATAGGTTTATGATAGAAAGTTTTATTTTCTAAGGGAAACAAATCCTAATTGATTTTTTGGATTTTAACTAAGGGTCCCCATTTTATTTAGTATTATTACTAATATTAAATAAAAAGGGGGGTTGTTGCTAGCCACAACAGACGCTTGCTAGCAGCGAGACTAGGCTTGTATGGTATAAAAGACAACTTCGTCGGAGTACTGTTCAGGCTCGCTGGTAGTGAAGCAATGTTAGAGACAATCACAAAATGGATATATGCTTTATCAAAAACTTCTATCTGTACCTTATTCTATTTTTCACATGAGGAAAAAAAAAATTCTCCAAATTTGGATTCATCACTTTTACTCAAGCCCGTTTTAAGTACTTATATTTAGAAACTCATATTGCTTATTCTATTTATGTGGGACCTATGGAAATGTTTTACTGTTAGACGATTTCGTGATTTCCATTATTTTTAACCTTTGGGTAAATTTAAGTTCATTATCTTTAATCAGAGATAACTGGTTCTTCTCCCGCATGTCACCATTGTTGTGGTAAAACACAACCCTCCCATTTTTAACTTATGTACTTCAAAATAATGGGGACCCTTTCTACAAAATTTTTGGCTAAACACCTTTTAGGATTTTGATTAAGTTAATTGTTTTGTAATTTTGTCATTTTTTATTTTTATTAGAATTCTATTTTGATTGTTTCATTGAATATGGTTTTCCATAAGTTTCCCAACGATACTTGTTTCACTTCATTTGATCAAACGATTTGTAAATGACACTCCTTTAAAGTTTTGATCATTTTCTCGCTTAGGTTAAAAAATATGTATAAAGTGTACCAATATTTTAATTCTTATAGTTAAAATAGTCATTTATTATAAATATTAACCTCACTTCTTTTTTATTATTTTTCACCTTTTTCTCAATATCCAAACACTTCATAACTAGAACTATATTTAAAACCCATAGTTAAATGCTTTAAATCCCATTTAATCCCCAAAACCCACTTATTTTAAAATTTCGAAATTTCAATGTTATAGCTCCGCCACCCATCGAACAACCACATTATACATTACAAACCACCACTTAAAACCTATTGGTAGGACCCCTTACCTTTTCACATATCGGCCATCGCAGAAATCTTCAACACAGTCATGTGCTATTCTTCCGAAATGCCGATGTGATATCTGTGGGACCCTTACCTGCCTACCGTCACATCACTCCCATCGCGCATCACATATCTTACTGTTTTATTGTGAAAACATTTATGACTAATCATTTATGACTGCGATTT
The DNA here is from genome assembly GCA_034641835.2 of Pinus albicaulis. Classification (NCBI taxonomy): domain Eukaryota; kingdom Viridiplantae; phylum Streptophyta; class Pinopsida; order Pinales; family Pinaceae; genus Pinus; species Pinus albicaulis. The sequence goes on from CM076572.1 coordinate 567,937,857, forward strand.
GCAGTAAGCATTTAATTGTGTGATTTGCGATTGACCCCTTACCTTTTTACCTTTCTTCCCCTAATATCAGCAGGTGCTACACTCCTGGGTTTTTTAACTATTTCTACTTTTTGACTTACTTCCAGGCATCATATTGGAAAAAATAAAGTATTCATGGAAAGTAGACATCCTTATCTTTCTAATGAGCCATCACGGGACTCATTTCGACATCAGGAAGTCTTCCAAAATTGTACTGCAAAACATGTTTTTTTTTTTGGTGCTACGCTCTTGTAGATTTTGTTGAAAATTAGTTTTTTGAGTGATCACTAGGCCAAATGTGCATTAAGCAAGTTTATCTTATGTGTTAGGCCTTAAAAGTGATTCTTTTTTTCTATTTTGGTCCGAAAATATATTTTTGAAGGATATGTTGTGCCTTGGACCTTGTTAGGCCTCAAGGACAGTTTTAGATATTTATTTTTGGCCAATGGCCTTCTAGTTGCTCTGGGTGGGTTTCCTCCTCTTTGGCTTATATAAAACAAGAGGATTCATTGTAACAAACGGGAATAACTTGATATATTGAGAGAAATATATAGCATTATGAGCTTGGAAGAAATACTTGTTTTATGAAGTAGATGATGTCTTGCTTGGCTTAATGGTGGAGGAGCATTGTGTGGAGGATTCCATGGCTTGGTTAATGGTGATGTTTCTCTGATTTGTTTATGTTTAATTGTTTTCATTAATGTTCCATACTTCTCATTTGTTGTAGATCAGAAAAATATATGTTGAGACATGCTCATGGAAGCACCTCAAACATCCTGCATGTTACAGCTTTGATGTTTTCCTCTTCTTGATCATTTCTAAAGGATTCTTAATTGCCCTTTAGGTCCATCAAAATATTGTTATTTGTTTCATTTATGGTCAGTATGTTTTGCTATCTTGTATGATTTAAGGTATGCCCTGCTTACTTATAGCTTATCAAAACTCCATTTCTGAAATCTTTCTATGAAATATTGGTTGTTTTAGTTAAGTCAAAGAGGTCTCGTTCGATCTTGCCCTTTGTCCATGCTTGCAAACTTATTTCAGAGTTCCCAATAGCTCAATATATATTGTTTAGGAGTTCCCTCTTCATAGATTGAGTTTTTTTTTGTCTTATTTGTTTTCTCAATAGCTAAAGTGATTTTCTATGTATCACCGGATTTTTTTATCTTTCATATGTATCAGTTTGAGTTTTATTCATAGAGATTCATGGTTTCCCCTACCTCATGAATACCTTCTTTAAAACTATATATGTTTAAGATCTCTTTGTCTTTCACAAACTTAATGTTCATTTCACTTCACTTTCACCTAAAGAATTCATTTACCTTGACTAAATTGACCTTGCAGTAATACCTTGTCCACCATTTAGACAGTCTTGACTTTATCTGACCCCGTAGCCCTATTGGTTTGATGAACTCTCTTTCTATTTGTCCTTTTTGATCAGTTTACCTCAAAAACCAAAAAAAAAAACCAAAATATACTTAACAACTAGCCTAAAATCACACATACAAAGCAAACAAGTTCACATCCTTTGCATAATAGAGAGAGCCTCCTCTGAGTCCAGGAAGGCTAGGTCTTATGACTCCAAATATTGGTCTGATGTTGCCCTCTCATTTGGTTTACCAATCTGTAAAATCATGGGACTCCAACAAAAGGTTGTTTCTTATTTCTATTTTGTTTTGTTTGCAGATCTTCATTAACTTGATTATGCAGATCTAAGATAAGCAAGCAATCAACCCTTGTTTCCAAAATCTGCAACATGTTCAGGGAAGTATTTATGATTTTGTCTGAAATTTGAAGGGTATCTAAATTTGCTTATATTTATTGAAATCCTTATAAGACTTGATAAATTGTCGGAAGAATCATATTAGATCATTTTATTTCACAACTCTCTTTATAAGAAAGTTATGATAAAATTAATTTCCAATAAAAAAATTCGACATATAATTAAATTATTAAAGGATTATTTATTATAAAACAAAGTTAAATCAATCATTTTCTTTTTGAATTCAATACTTTAAATAAATCATCGACCCCACATATGGCTCATCATATATCGCAATTTGCATATTGGAGGCTTTGAAATGAGCATACACCAAATATCTTTGATCTTCCGATATTTTCATTCTCTTCGATTTCTGATTATTCTTCTCTATGATATCACATCATTCATATCACAACTATCAGTGTCACAACATTTGATTAGAGGCAACTCTTAACAATTACTAATAGGAAACTTCGATGCATATCTTCTGAATCAATTTCAATACTCTCGCTCATTTTCCGATAAAATTATTTCACCAAAATTGCATTGTTCATCTAACCCGGACCCGATAGTACATTTAAATTCTCTTTATATACAAATATCGCGTCCGTTTATAAATCACAAATTTGGTAGAGGTACATGTTGGTCGCTTTAATTGTTTTCACAATTCAAGCTCCACATAAATTGTCAACCCGAGGAAGTCTGTTTATTCCAAAGACAATCACGCACTGGATATGCTCAATTTCAAAAGCAAAAATAATGTTGTAGTAAAAAGACACACAATTATCAAGCATACAAATCTAATTATTCACACTCTGTTTAATCAAAGCTGAAGTCACTTATGTTATAGCAGAAGTAATTCCTATATTGCAGTTTAGAATCCAAATAATGGGAAATCAATCTGCAGGAAAGGAAACCAATCAACCATAACAGGAACAGGACCCTATTCCTTTAAATAGGAACTTCAGCACCTACTGCCTGACACTAATCACTCTTTAGAAAAGATAACTCAAGAGAACAGGACCCTATTCCCATGAACAGGAACCTTCAGCACCTGTCTCCTATTTCTAATCTCACTGCAGGAAAAGAAAGGCAATCAGTGGGAGCAGGACCCTATTCCCTTGTACAGGAACCTTCAGCACCTGCTTCCCAGCATTATACATTCAAACAAATAGCAGAAATAGATCTCTCAACTTCTTAAGAATGAATGTACTAAACTCATGCAGTGTTAAGGAAACAGAGTACTCAATAAACTACAGAACTGTGTAACTGGTGTTCAGCAAACAGAATTAAAGTGAAGTGCAAAGAGAATAAAGAAATTAAACAAAATACAGAGACATTTGGATGAATCTTGTGAGGAAGGCGGGCCCTTTCCCTCTCACAAGATTCCCCAGGGAAAGAATTAAATTGGAGCGCTCAAAAGAGAATTTTATTCATCTGTTAAAAGAAATGATACATTACAGATGGAGTCTAGTTCCAGTTCTCACACACAATGTTCTCCTCTAGCTTTCAAACTCGAACTCCTTTCTAATGATGATGTCTCCTCTTTTTAAAGAGGAGACATCTCTTACAATTACATGAGAGCAAATCTACATTTATCCCGAATCTGTTCTTCTTTCTTAAAACAGGCTATTATGTTCTTCCATAAAAAGATATTGTTACAACAGATACAAAAAGAGTACTATCTTCAGAATAATCCGTGTAACCACGTCTTCATGTTGTTCCCATTGTTCCACAAAATGCTCTTCCAGAATCGCAAATTACGAATAGTGGCGGAATTTGCGTGTCGGCTGGCTGTTTCAGCAACGAAGTCGACTGTTTCAGCAACGGAGTCGACTGTTTCAGCAACGAAGTTTGACTGTTTCAGCAACGGCCGATTGTTCCAGCACAGCATATAACTTATCTGCGATCTTTTAGACTTATTTTAGCAACAATATACTTCGATTAATGATAAAATATAAGAGTAATATGGAATTATATGTAAACAGATTAAACATATAATAAAGAAGAGGATTTTATATACCTTGGGATAAAGTAAATGAAAATGATGATGGAATCCTTTTTAAACATGGTTATAAAGGTAAGGTGGTGTCAAAGTATATAGTAAAAATGATACATAGTGAGGTCCTAACATCCCCCCCAGCTGAAAATGTTGCATGTCCTCAGGCAACTCCTAGTCTGAGTCAGAGTCTGAGTACTGACTCTGTGCATGCAAGTTGCTCAAGCAGTAGCTGGAGAAGGTGGCTTCAGTCGGAGCTCGGAATCCTCGATTGTTCTGCAATTGCTGCCATGCTACAGCTTCATCTCTGTCAACCAATTGATAGTGACACTGATATTTCTCTGAAGGCATCCATAGAATTGGAAAATGAAAATGGTAACCAATCCAGTTTTCTCCACAATGTCGAATGCATCTGATGTAATTAGGTACCCTGGAAAGTGCATCTTGAAGATTATCAGGGCTAAAAGGGTGATAGTCTTGTCTTTCTTTACATGAATGCTGCCAAAACATAGTGTTGGCCTTTAATGCAGCAGCCTCCTTTACTCTGATTTGCTATTGACACTTTAAAAGAGTTTAAGCCTGTAGTTGTTGCATGTACCTATGCATTCCTGGCTTCTGTAGGAATTGGTGATATTGTGCTACAAACATAGCCGGACTTAAAGGTTCCAGTCTAATCCAAAGGAGCCTATTCTCCTCATTATGACTACTTGCGATAAACGCAGTTTTCCAGGTGAGCTGATTGGCCAAAAATGAAACAAATGCCCTTATTTGTATATCACCTGCAATTGGAATGAGATTGACTCTTCTATTCTCGGGAATGGCTTCGTTATGGAGATAAAGTTCGCACAGCAAATGTTGGTCACTTTCAGGGGCTTCAGCAAAAGTCTTAACAAATTGCTCCGCAGTAAGAAATTCATGAGGTCTGCAATCCTTTATTGCCTTCAATTGAAAATAAACCAAACGTTCAGAAAGGAAGAGAGAGTATTTTACAGAGGGTTTTCGGGTAGCCATCAACTTCTGCACTAATGAAAACATCAAAACCATCTTTTCCTTTGATTCCTTGACTTCCTTCTTGGAATCCCTGAGCTGTTGCAATGTATGTTCCCAACTATCCCAGTTGGCATACATGTGATTCTGCCATGCTAACTTATGCTGCTGTAATATTGTATCTTGTTCTTCAGCATATTGTTTCTTCCATTTGTTCATAAGTTCTAATTGGTTCCATGGCAGGGTCTGTGTCCCGGCATTAGAAGTACAGGGTTGGGACATTGTTTGAGTGGCCGAGCTGACTAGCTCAGGGCAAGATATCTGTGCTTGTGGTAATGTCTGAGTGGCTGAGCTGACTAGCTCAGGGCAAGATATCTGTGACTGTGGTACTGTCTAAGTGGTTGAACTGACTAGCACGGGGTGAGATATCTGTGGTTTGGTTTCTTTTTCTAAATTTATTGAGAGCCCTACTGGTTCTTGTGGAGCAGTAGGGCATTCTTCTTTAATTGCAGCTGATGTAGATGCCTCAGATACCTGAATTTTGACTACTTTGTAGCCTGCCTGCTGGTAAATATTACCACACTCATGGCACATGTATTCTTTGCATGGCTCCCTATTTTGTGCTGATGTTGTGTGTGCTAGCATATAGAGATTCAATTCTCTATCAAAGGCTTCTCGTGCCATGATTAATTCATTCTTATAGGCTTCTAGCTCAGACTTCAAAAACTCATTTTCCTCCAATAAAGATGCCATAGTATGTGAACCCTGTGTGCTGGTTGATTCTGCTGGGGTTGTCTGCTGATCCACAGCTGTAGCTGGTTCTTGTGGAGCAGCTACAACTGGTTTCCCTGTATTATCATGCTTGGTGTATGATTTTTGTACCACAGTGGCTGGTTCTTGTGTTTCAGCCTCTGGGTAAGTGACTGGTTCTTGTGTGGCAGTCACTGTTTGAGCCATAAACGATGTCATGTTATCCCGGGGCACTGGTTCTTGTGTGACAGTGCCACTGGACGAGACGGGTTGGGGAATTTGAAATGGGGGTGAGGAGTGAAGTTTTAACAGAATAGTGGCGGGGTCAGGGGAAATGGGAGTAACTCCTGTTTCAACAGTCATTTTTATTTTCCTTTTTGGTAGGAAAGCAGAGAAGTCACTGTCTTTCCTTTTCTTTGTAGGGGAAGATTCTTTTCTGGGGGAAGGGCTTTCGGAAGAAGTGAAGATTTGGAATGTGGCCCTTGTTCGTCGTTTTGAGACAGAGACTGTTGGGGTTCTTTTCTTCCTTTTATGAGTAGGTGGGGATGGGGGTGTTGCAGAGTCATCGCTAGGGATAGGAATAGTGGGAAGGGGTGACTCTACTAAGTGGGATGAACTTGGGGGTAGGTCAACTGGTTCTGAGGACGGAATTACTGGGGAGTCTGGGATATCTTCCAGTTGCCTTTCATAAGAACTCTCAGGAGTTTCTTGGGAACTTTCGGCTTGTTGGGGGATTTCGGCCTGCTAGGGAATTTTGGCCTGCTGGGGAAGGAGGAGTGGATTATTCAGAGGGGGGTTTTGCTGAGCAAAACCCCTCTGAATTAATAATTGGCATAAACGGTGATGGGTGAGGGATAACAATGGGAATTTAACCCGTCTGCAATAATATGACATGTTTTTGATACAACCAAGCAAATAATAGGGAATATTAACTAATCGACCATTCCTCAAATGATTCATCAAAACGAAGTCGTGTTGGTAGACTACCTGGTAACGCCCTTCACATGTCAAGTAGTGTTTGATGAATTCTGCTACTGTTGGACATGGTCGAGGAAGTGAATGCAGACTTATTCCGCGGCCTTTAAGTTCAACTGGTTCATCTGGAGGAAGAAAATCTTGCTGTGCATTTAAAATCACTTTCTTCCTACTGAACCAGCGAGCCCCTATAACCAGAAAACCTGAAACTTGAGCTATGTCCTCCTCTGTAACTGAAATGCGAACCCCTTGAACCACTGAGAAATTCCCCTGAAGGTTCTGTGCGAACTCTAAAACTTGCTGCTGATCAAATTCTCCTAACCTTTCGAAGTATGCTGTCCATCCTACTTGTTGAAAAATTTGATAGGCTTCCGAAAACATTTGAAGAAGATTTATCGAACCAGGCTCATGTCTGATAGCCGACCCTCCCATGGCTACTAGCTTGAGTTACATGCAAAGGCACAGAAGACAGAAACACAGGCTTTGGTCAAGCTAATTGTTGCAACAGAGGATGCGGAGTCTCAATGACGGCGAAAATGGAATGAAGAATGATGGAGGATTGGTTGATGTGAAATGATTATTCAGTTTTCGAAATCCCCCCCCCCCCTACGTATGGTGCAATGATGATTGAGCGTGTGGAGATTACAATCATTATGAGCGAGATCCTCTCTTTAAAATATAATTTAACTGCATTACATTAAAACCACATACCTTACATTTTTACCTTTGGTTTAATAATTCGAAGTGTAGAGTGCTTCATAATGGCTTGATATTTAATGGAAGAATCTGTAGATTTCTCTGAAATTTAGAACAAGAGCGTAACAGGATCTGCTCAGTACTGAATAATTTTCACCCAAAGGATCTGAAGAGTAAAAGTGGAGAACTAAAAAGCTTGTATCGCAGAGGAAAGAAATTATATTTTAATGATGACAGGTTGCTGAAACTGGTGTTTCGGCAACGGAAAAATGAATGACGCGTTGCTGAAACTGGTGTTTCAGCAACGGGAAAAATCAGGAAAAATGGGATATAATGACTTGGGTTTAAAACAAGTGGGGGAAGTGTTTGATAGGGGATAACTTCAGCAGTAAGGGATAGGAAATACTAGCTGAAGGATGATATTTCAGGATTGGTAGAAGTGGGAAAAAAAATGGAAAAAGGGCAATAATGTAGAAATGGGATGAAGGGATATTGCTAGGAAATGGGTTGAAATGAAGGGAACAAGCTTCTGTGATTGAAGCTTCAGATCTTGTTATGATGAATCTGTCCTCCTTAATGAGCTTTTCCAAAATCTGCAAAATTCAATTGTAGTATGCCAACCCTTGACAGGGATTATTAGTTTTAAATCTAATCTAATCTAGTACTAAAAAAAACAGTGCAGAAAATTAAATGCTGTGAGGAGCAGAAGACTCCCCTAGAAAAAGATAATGAATATCAGTCATGCAAGTAGTCTTGAAATCTTCTTTAGAAACAGGGCGCTAACACAAACACAGCCTATGACCATTGACTAGTAGAGGTGTTTTAGAATCATCAATTGTTAAAAGTCTTACAGTTCCATTAGGAAAAACAACATCTACTTCATATGGTCCAAGCCAACGTGTGCGTAGCTTACCCTGAAAATTTTCAAACCGAGAGTCATACAACAAGGCCCAATTACCTTTTTGGAACTGCTTGTGTTTGATAATTTTATCATGCCACTTCATTCTCTGTTGTTGAATCATGGTTGTTTGGTGAATGGCATCTAATCTCTTCTCATCCAATTCAAAAAGCTGCTGCAACCTAGCTGTCTGCACATCAGTCAAATCAAGATTAACAGCTAAAGCAGTTCTTAGAGTTTTGATTTCAAATTCCACAGGAAAAACAACATTTTTACCATAAACCAATTCATAGGGAGAAAAACCTGTAGTGTTTCTCCAAGTAGTTCTGTAAGCCCATAATGCTTCAGGGAGCCTTTGAGACCAATCCTTCCGGTTGTCTTTCACTATTTTAGTTAGAATGGCTTCTAATACTTTATTTGTGCTTTCGACCTGTCCATTGGCCTGAGGGTGGTATGGTGTAGTCATTCTACGATGAATATGATATTTCTGAAGGGTAGACTTAAAACCATGAGAATTGAATGGAGGTCCTCCATCTGTAACTAGCTCTCTAGGAATTCCAAATCTAGTGAAGATTTCTTCAAATAAGAAAGCTAGGACAGCCTATTCATTGGCTCTAATAAGTGCTTTGGCCTCCACCCATTTAGTCATATAGTATGTAGAGACTAATATATAAGTTCTTTGATTGGATGGAGGATTAATGGGTCCTATGAAATCCAAGGCCCATCTTTCAAATGGTTCAAAAACTACCTGGGGGTTTAATGGCATTTGATCTCTATGATTGGGTTGACCCATTCTCTGGCAGCTGTCACAAGCCCTTACATATTTCTTTGCATCCTTAAATAATGAGGGCCAATAGTAACCCATCCTCAAAATTTTGTGTGATGTTCTTTTATCTGCAAAATGCCCTCCACAAGGGCCATCATGACAAGATTTCAATATGTCATACACTTCATCTTCCCTAATGCATCTTCGGATTTCCTGATCAAGCCCTGTGTAGAAAAGACACCCACTTATCCAGCTATACCTGGCACTTTGTTGAACAATTCTTCTCTTTTCTCTGTATGACAAGTGTGATGGTAATTTTCCTGCAACCAAATAATTAGCAATATCTGCATACCATGGAGAGTGAGCAGAAACTGCAAACAAATACTCATCAGGAAAAGAATCATCTACTGGAATATCATTGTCAGTTTTTAACCATGAAAGGAAATCAGCCACCACATTTTCTTTACCGGGCCTATCTACAATTGTGATATCAAATTCCTGCAGTAATAATAGCCATCTGGTAACTCTAGCATTTGTAACAGATTTGTTCATTAAATACTTGATAGCTGAGTGGTCAGTGTGCACAAAAGTAGAATAACCAGTGATATAGTGTCGAAATTTATTAATGGCATAAATTACTGCAAGAAATTCCTTTTCGGTAACTGTGTAATTAAGCTTAGCAGGGGTCATATTCTTACTAATAAAGTAGATAGCATAAGGAAGATGATTTTCCTCTTGTCCCAAGACAGCTCCAATTGCAGTGTCTGAAGCATCAGAAGATATATGAAAAGGGAGGGCCCAATCAGGCCCCCTCAAAATAGGAGCAGTAGACAACTGATGCTTGAGTTCTTCAAAGGCTTTCTGACAAGAATTAGTCCACTTAAATTCAGCATTTTTCATAAGCAACACAAATAATGGAGAAGCTATCTTAGAAAAATCTTTAATAAATCTTCTGTAGTATCCAACATGTCCTAGAAAACTTCTCACATCAGTTTGTGTTTTAGGAACAAAAAGATTCTGAATGACCAATATTTTAGATGGATCTACCTGAATACCTTGAGATGAAATAAAATTTCCAAGCACTACTCCTTCACTCATCATCATATGACATTTTTCAGTACTTAGGGAGAGGTGAGCTTGTATACATCGTTTAAGTACTTTATCAAGATTTTGTAATGCATCTTCAAAGACACACCATAAGGAGTAAAATCATCCATAAATATTTCCATAGAGTCATTCAACATATCAGAAAAAATTCCTATAACAGCCCTCTGAAAAGTTGCTGGTGCATTACATAGCCCAAATGGAAGAAATCTATAAGCAAAAGTTCCCCAAGGGCTAGTGAAAGTGGTCTTGTCTTGGTCTTGGGGTGCAATTCTAATCTGATTATACCCACTGAATCCATCTAGAAAAGAAAAGAATTTCTTCCCTGCCAGACTATCGAACACCTGATCAATGAAAGGTAAAGGGAAGTGATCCTTTTGAGTAGCTTTGTTCAAGGCTCTGTAGTCAACACATACTCTCCATTTCCCGTTTTTCTTAGGGACAATTACCAATGGGGAAACCCATTCACTGTCAGATATAGGGTATATAAATCCTGCATTAAGCAATTTTTGAAGTTCTTCTTTAACAATTTCTCGTAAATTAGGATTCATTCGTCTTTGGGGTTGACAAACAGGCCGGCATCCCTCTTTAATGTAAATTCGATGAGTACATAATTCAGAAGAAATACCTTTCATATCCGTGTAATCCCATGCAAATGCTTCCTTATATTCATGCAATAACTTCATTAACTGCTGTGTTTCATCAACTGTTAGATCAGGATTTATGTTTAATGTCTTGCCAGGTTCAATTTCAATTGTTATGCTTTTAGATGAGATGGTGGTTAATGTCTGAGATGAGTCTTCAGATTCAATCTTTTCTTGGGTATCTGTTTCAAAAATTGCAGTCAATTGATTGTGTGTTTCAGTAATTACAGAAGAAGGTTCACAAATAAAATTATTAATTATTTCATCCTCTGTATTGTCTTTAAGAGTTAAAGCTTACCCAATAGTTAGAATAGGCTGAACAACATTATCATCATAATCCATCCACATAGAATCTTCATTATTAATTATGGGTGTAGCATGAGGATAAAGAGTAAGTTGTTTGGTTTCATAACCATTAGAAATTGTCATTGAACCAGATCTGCAACTGATAAAGGCATCAGCTGTGGCCAGCCATGGCCTTCCTAGAATTAAGGGGTGTCCCCCCAGCTTTGTTTTAGTCTGCAATACAACAAAGTCAGCTGGGTAATTCCAGGATTCAACTGAGATAAGTAGATCTTCAACAACTCCTTCAGGTTTAATTGTAGAACGGTCAGCCAACTCTAAAATGGTGGGTGTATCTCTGATTGTGTTATTCAGCTATAATAATTGTGAAGTTTCAAGAGTCATTATGTTTATTGAAGCACCTAAATCTACCAGAACTTGAGGAATCATTGTTTTACCAATCTGAACTGTCACGGTAGGATGGTCGGGATCACCATATTTCACAGGAGGGGTTTTTCCGGACATTAATGCAGATAAGTCACCCATCACATGTACTGTAAGGGGATCTTTAGTTTTCCTACCAGGTTTCTTAACACAAATATCCCTTATTGTTATGGCATAAATTGGTACATCTCTTAATGCTTGTAAAAGTGGAATTTTAACATACAATATTTGCAATTCCCCTAAAAGATTAAAAGCAGGTGTTTCAGGCATTCTAGTTAAAACCAAACGCTCGGGGAATGGTGGTTCTGTTATTTCAACACTCTTGTTAGAAGGTGGTTGTGCTTTCTTATGTTTCTCAGTTTCATCTTTATCAGAATCAGAAGAAGTTATGTCATCAATAATATGCTCTACTATTTTCCCAGATCTTAAATGAATATCATTACATTGCATAGTAGGAAATATAGACTGATTCCGAATATCAATGACTTGCACAACTTTATTATTGGGGTTAGGATTTGGTTGCACAGGTAGCTGGGGTCTCATTTGGTTATTTGGCGGAGCATTTGATGGCAGAGGAAGTGGTTGTTGGAATTGAGGCAATTGATTTGGATACGGGAGTTTTTGGCTTCTCCAATTTGAATTCCAAGGGTTAAAAGAAGATGGCTGCTGTGGAGGCCAAGGAGTCCACATTGTAGGATCAACAAAGGGAGGGTTTGGTTGCTGCATGGGTGGGAAATTAATTTGATTAAAGGGTGGGTATTGCATTTGATTAAAGGGAGGGTAATTTGTTTGACTGAAAGCAGAATAATTGTTCCAACGATTAAATGGCATACTAGAGTTCATACCTTGTCCTTTTGGTTGCAATTGTCTTCTTTGAGTTAGCAGGTAAACTGCTTCAACTTCTTCTTCCGTTGGCTGTAATGTTGCCTTTATTCCTGGTAGAGATGAACATTGTTTTGTTTCATGATCTTTCTCACAAAGGGTGCAGATTGGTATTTTGTCCAATGGGCATTCCCTTAGTGGATGTTTGTCTCTACACTTCGGGCAAAAGACAGCCAGAGTTGCTTCTGCTTCAGCCTGCTTCTTCTTAACCTGCAAAGTGTCAATTTGTGAAGCAAAAGAACTTAACATCTCAGTTTTAAATTCTTCAAGTAAATTACCTATTTCAGCTCTTGTTGCTCCTCCACTGGCTGATTTCTGCACTCTTGAATAGGTGGGGTCTCTATTACTTACTCTGTTCCTTGCAGCTCCCCTTGAACACCTCTTAGAAAGTTCAACAATCTCATCATATGATTCCTTAGATATATCTCCCTTTCCAAGCATGTTTAACATATCTAAACAATCATCCCTTAAACCTCTAAGTAATATTGTTTTGCGAATTTCCTTACTTATATTCGGATGATCAGATCTCTGTATATTGTACTGCAGCCTTTCTATATAGTCCTCTAGATTCTCGTCCGGCTTTTGTGCCATATTGAATAGTTCATCCTTATTTTCTCTCGTCCGGCAATAGTCCTGATATTTAAGCAGAAATTTCTGTTTCATCTGCTCCCAAGTTGTGATTACCTGACTTCCAAGGCTCATGAACCATCTTAAAGCGTTCCCTTTTAAGGTGGCTGGAAACAGTTTCAACTTTTGAGCATTAGCAACATAATCATAACTTCTGCATAATATATCAAATTCAAAAAGAAATTCATCCGGATCTTCAGAGGATAAACCATGAAAGTTAGGTAAAGCAGACAATGGAATGTTTTTCATAGGAGTTGTTCCTATAGGGAGATCACTGATAGGAAATCCCAAGGTAGAGAGAGAATTTTCATCCTTTCCTTCTCCTTCGGGATCTACACGTCCTCCACCAAAGAAATCTTCATTGTTTCCTTCCATTGTCTGTCCTCCTACTGCACTTGCTCGATCGTCAAGATCTTCTACTGGCTCCTCAATGTTTTCCACTGGTCGTCCAACACTCTCTATTATTTCCTCAATGTGCTCTGCTGATTGACTAACACTTTCTTCTGACTCTCCAGCACTGACTACTGGTTCTTTAATCACTGGCTCCTCTATATTTTCAGGACCCACAACTTCCTCTATTTTGTAATCTGATTGAGGGGAGTGCTGAAGTTTTGGTCTTCGAGAACTTAATCTATGTGATGATTCAGCCTTTGATACAATCTCGTCAATGGAAGTCTTTCTTCCTCCCCTTCCTTTGCCTTTGCCACCTGTGGGGTTAGTTTTCTTCTGGTTTCCACGTCCTCTCATACAATCTGCACATTTAAAAAGAAAAGATTAATGCTTTTGAAATCTATAATTTCCTTCCTCGGCAACGGCGCCAAAATGTTGGTCGCTTTAATTGTTTTCACAATTCAAGCTCCACATAAATTGTCAACCCGAGGAAGTCTGTTTATTCCAAAGACAATCACGCACTGGATATGCTCAATTTCAAAATCAAAAATAATGTTGTAGTAAAAAGCCACACAATTTCCAATCATACAAATCTAAGTATTCACACTCTGTTTAATCAAAGCTGAAGTCACTTATGTTATAGCAGAAGTAATTCCTATATTACAGTTCAGAATCCAAATAATGGGAAATCAATCTGCAAGAAAGGAAACCAATCAACCATAACAGGAACATGACCATATTCCTTTAAATAGGAACTTCAGCACCTGCTTCCTGACACTAATCACTCTGTAGAAAAGATAACTCAAGAGAACATGACCCTATTCCCATGAACAGGAACTTTCAGCACCTGTCTCCTGTTCCTAATCATACTGCAGAAAAAGAAAGGAAATCAATGGGAGCAGGACCCTATTCCTTTGTACAGGAACCTTCAGCACCTGCTTCCCAGCATTATACATTCAAACAAATAGCAGAAATAGATCTCTCAACTTCTTAAGAATGAATGTACTAAACTCATGCAGTGTTAAGGAAACAGAGTACTCAATAAACTACAGAACTGTGTAACTGGTGTTCAGCAAACATAATTAAAGTGAAGTACAAACAACATAAAGAAATTAAACAAACTACAGAGACAGTCGAGTGAATCTTGTGAGGAAGGCGGGCCCTTTCCCTCTCACAAGATTCCCCAGGGAAATAATTAAATTGGAGCGCTCAAAAGAGAATTTTATTCATCTGTCAAAAGAAATGATACATTACAGATGGAGTCTAGCTCCAGTTCTCACACACAATGTTCTCCTCTAGATTTCAAACTCGAACTCCTTTCTAATGATGATGTCTCCTCTTTTTAAAGAGGAGACATCTCTTACAATTACATGAGAGAAAATCTATGTTTATCCCGAATCTGTTCTTATTTCTTAAAACAGGCTATTCTGTTCTTCCATAAAAAGATATTGTTACAACAGATACAAAAAGAGTACTATCTTCAGAATAATCCGTGTAACCACGTCTTCATGTTGTTGCCATTGTTCCACAAAATGTTTCAACCGCAAATTACGAATAGTGGCGAAATTGCGGTCGGTCGGTTGTTTCAGCAACGGAGTCGACCGTTTCAAAGAACGAAGCTTCTGATCAAGCTTGAAGAACGGCCGATTGTTCCAAAGACATCATATAACTTATGCCTATTGTATCCTTTTAGACTTATGTTACAAACAATCGTTTCGATTAATGATAAAATATAAGAGTAATATGGAATTATATGTAAACAGATTAAACATATAATAAAGAAGAGGATTTTATATACCTTGGGATAAAGTAAATGAAAATGATGATGGAATCCTTTTTAAACATGGTTATAAAGGTAAGGTGGTGTCAAAGTATATAGTAAAAATGATACATAGTGAGGTCCTAACAGTACATATTTAAAATTTCCAATGTACCGGATCCGATATGAAATTAAAATTCATATAATAAAAACACCGGGTCTGTTCTTCATCGCATATCGGCGCATCAACGAAATTACATTTCACATATCGACAATTTTAGCAGTTATTGTTAAAAACCTCACTAGGTAAGTTATATTAGTTGCGATGCGATAAATGACAAGGTAAGGAGATTGCGATGCGATGATACACATATCGCATATCGCACGAGATAAGTAATATGTTAAACGATAAAAGTTGCAACGAGTGATGTGGAGTTCGCTGCGAATTGCGAAATCACAAAATTGAAAAAAATAAAAAGTTCTAAGTTTTGAAATTTGCGAGAGCGTAAACTATAAAAGGTGTGAAGTGAAAACATGTGTGATTGGTCACCATTAGTATGGGCTATAAAACCAATGTTCCACACATATCTTTTGATATTTGCAGCCACGTTGCATCAATCATCTACCGCATTTTCATTATCGCAAGAATTATATCGGAATTTCATTTCATTCATAAGCTTTAATCTTCCGATATTATTATTCTCCAATATTGCATTCATCCCTTCGCATTTTCCCATCGCACATGCTCATCTCGTGACATTGTCATCACAATAATTATATGGCATTGCTAAACTCAAATGAAGCTTTGTCTTCAAGATCTTTTGATGTGATAAACTTCAATATTTGACTTTCCACCATTTTCTTTTGTTATATATATAAAATTTTCAATCACATATCGGCAAAACTGGAAGTCACAGATTTTAAGTTATGCATTGCAAAGAATCTCGTGATGTGAAAAATTTAGCAAAGTAATGTACCGATGATTAATTCAATTTTTTAATTTTCTTTTATTCTGAATTTTTCTCCATACTTGTCATGTAGAGATTCAAATCCTTTTATAAATTATTACATTATTCAGAATTTTGAATCAATTTTAATACTTTGGGGCTGATATAAATTTAGAATGGAAGAATAAAAAAGAACATTCATCATTTAAATTCATAAAGAAGCACATATTCACCCTCATTTCTGATGGATTCGATTTATTTCTGATTCCTTGAACATGAAACATTGCTTTCTTTTAGTTTACTGCATGTTTTACTTTAGATTTAATAAATAATGATTTTGGGTTAGTAAAAATTCTTCATGCTTTTAATTCTAATTAAAGAAAGAAGTTAACTTGCATTGGAAAAAAACATCTTTTTCAGGTAAGAGTAAATGTAGTTCTTTAATGGTAAGTTTCATATGCTCACTTTCATTTATTCACATTTCTTCATTTTTGTTGTAGTCTTTGATGATCTTGAACACTGTTTCTACAGGTATTCATGAATCATTCGCAACTCTACCAGATCAGTTTAAAAAAAATAAAATTCAATTTGCTCTTTGAGATTCTTGAGAGAAGCAGAAATGATCCTCATAGAATCAGCTAGACTGGGGAGTTTCTGAACCTTTAGTCTGTTTCTTTAAAGCATTAATTTTATTATAAAATAGTTAAGATTCTTTTATGCAGGTTTTTCCTTGAAAAATAAAATCTGCAACGAACAAAAACTTCTCATTTAGCATATTATCTATCATAACTATTATTCACCTTCTACATTTTGAAAGCCTCATTTTTATATAACTTTGCAAGATAAAAAAATTTAAAATCTCAACATAGGAATGAATGTACATATGCTTATTTTCTTTTATAAATATTTGTTGAGAAATTCATATAAGTGATCTTGTTAGAGTTATCTTTTAAATTTTGTTTTTCTTTCAATTTTTTCTTTCTTCATTTTTATTTGCTGATTTCCTTTCTTACTTTAGTTTAGGATTTTTTTTCCTTTTGTTTTCAGTTTTGATTTGATTTTGGTGACTTTGTCGTGATTTATGTGAAAGGAATTTTTCTTACCTTACAGTTGTTGACATACATGGGAAATATTTTACTCTATCCATTTAAGTGAATTTCATTTATCATTAAAGACATTTTTATGGAACAATAAAGCCATCTTGCTTTAAAATATTTTCCATGGAGGAACACACATCATTTCTAAGTGATTGAGTTTAATTTTTCAAGGAAAACACTGATTTGAGTTTAATTCAATGAATCTCTCCCACCCCTCCACTTAAAAATCCTCTGGTTGGTAGTTGCAGGGAAATAATTTGGAGCAAACATTATGAAAGTACTATGTCCATTAAACATAAAATCTCTATCACCATCTTACCTCTTTCACTCAAATATATCATAAATAAAAATCTTGCAAATGCGCTTATCAAAAGAGTGATAAAAAGAGGAAGCATGGGAAATACAAGTAAACCCGTTGGGGCTATGGACGCTTGCTGGCAGCGAGACTAGGCTTGTATGGTATAAAATACAACTTCGTCGGGGTACTGTTCAGGCTCGCTGGAAGCGAATCAATGTTAGAGACAATCACAAAATGGATATATGCTTTATCAAAAACTTCTATCTGTACCTTATTCTATTTTTCACATGAGGAAAATTAAAAAAAAAAATTCCAAAATTTGGATTCATCACTTTTACTCAAGCCTGTTTTAAGTACTTATATTTAGAAACTCATATTGGTTATTCTATTTATGTGTGACCTATGGAAATGTTTTACTGTTAGATGATTTCGTTATTTCCATTATTTTTAACCTTTGGGTAAATTTAAATTCATTATCTTTAATCAGAGATAATTGGTTCTTCTCCCGCATTTTACCATTGTTGTGGTAAAACACAACCCCTCCATTTTTAACTTATGTACTTCAAAATAATGGGGACCCTTTTTACAAAATTTTTGGCTAAACACCTTCTAGTATTTTGATTAAGTTAATTATTTTGTAATTTTGTCATTTTTTATTTTTATCAGATTTCTATTTTGATTGTTTCATTGAATCTGGTTTTCCATAAGTTTCCCAACGATATTTGTTTCACTTCATTTGGTCAAAATATTTGTAAATGACACTCCTTTGAAGTTTTGATCATTTTCTCGCTTGGGTTAAAAAATATGTATAAAGTGTACCAATATTTTAATTCTTATAGTTAAATAGTCATTTATTATAAATATTAACCTCACTTCATTTTTATTATTTTTCACCTTTTTATCAATATCCAAACACTTCATAACTAAAACTGTATTTAAAACCCATAGTTAAATGATTTAAATCCCATTTAATCCCCAAAACCCACTTATTTTAAAATTCCGAAATTTCAATGTTATAGCTCCGTCGCCCATCGAACAACCACATTATACATTACAAACCGCCGCTTAAGACCTATTAGTAGGACCCCTTACCTTTTCACATATCGTCCATCGCAGAAATATTCAACACAGTCATGTGCTATCCTTCTGAAATGACGATGTGATATCTGTGGGACCCTTACCTACCTATCGTCACATCACTCCCATCGTGCATCACATATCATACTGTTTTATTGCGAAAACATTTATGACTAATCATTTATGACTACGATTTGCGGTAAGCATTTAATTCTGCGAATTGCGATTGACCCCTACCTGCCGCGTCACTTACTTTTACTTCCATCCCTTTGCAATCTTCTGTCTTATCCCTCTACTCCTCCTCTCTCTCTCACGTGGTGTACATTTTTTATATATTGTGAATTATTAATTAAAATAAACTTTATTATATAATATTATAAATTAATATTATATTTTAATTATAATATTTTTTATAATTTTAATAAAATTTGAATTATAATATTACTATAATATTTTAAATATTTTAATTAATCAATATTTTTTTAATTAGTTTATTTTATTTTTAATTAATTTCGTAATTATAATTAATTAATAGATAATTATAATTTAATTTAAAATTGTATTATAACTAAATTAGATTAATAATATAATTGCAATTAATTAGAATTAATTAATTAAATATTATAATCTAATTTAGGATTAGAATTTAATTTGAAATTTTGATTTTTTTTAGCCCAAACAACAAAAATTTCAGATTTTTGGCAATTTTAATATACCAACTTTAGAGGCTCATAAATGGAGTTTTACTTGGCCAAATGAGACCCAGGACAGCTCATTGGAAAGATAAAATAATGGAGATTATTCCTAAAAAGGTTTCATTTCCAGATTTGATCATTTATTGAGTCTAAAATTCAACAAAAGATCAAGCAATGCATTTTTCAACAAAACTAATTTTCTAAGTTTTATTTTTTGCATTTTAATTTGCCACAACTTCTTATGAGTGTAGATCCATTCGTCTATGTTCTCTTTGGCCAATTAAATCAGCACAGACATCAAAAGAAAGCTTATATTTCCTTTCAATTATTTATTTAATTAAGTTTTAATTGGATTTTTTTTAATTTCTAGATTTAACATTTTAATTTTATTTTTGCATTTTAATTTTGTTTTTGATTTGTTTTCTAGGAAAACATTGGAGGAGATGAGAAGAAGAAGATTTGAATCAATGAGAAGACTCCAATAATTTAAAAATATGATTTTGAGCCAATTAAAATTGATGAAGCAAAACCACTCTTCAAACAAACTTTCCTATGAAGAAATCCTTTTGTAAATTGTATAAATAGCAGATTACAAAATGTAATAAAGGCTTCTCTCGTTTGCAATTCTGGAATTCTTGATGGCACCATTATCTAAAGGATTTAGAGGTGTAGGGTGAGAGGAGAGGAATCTCAGATCTGAAGATTATTGAGGTTTTTTTTTTTTTTACATTCTGAGTTATGTATAATAAACAGAGTCTCGCACTACTGTAGCTTTGATTTTGAAAGTAGAAGTTCAGGTATTGTAAAAAACTGTCAGAGACCGGAGCTGGAGAAATGGACTTAATGAATTAGTATTTTTAATACTATTATTTTAAATGTTGGTTTCATTTTTTTGATAACAGGATTGTGTCAATTTACTTGCATACTTGTGCACTTCTGTCGGTATGAGTAATTTGCTTCAATTTATGTTATTATTTGTCTCTACTCTTATGGGTTGAATTATGATTTCTAAGTAACTATTTACTAAAAAATTTGTCTTATAAAACTAATTTATCGAATAGTGATATGCTGTGAACTAATTTCTGCATGTTATTTTTGAATTATTCAAGTTACTGATTAAATGATCAATATCATTTTGAGAACTACTTCCTGAGTGCTGTTGATTAATTATTCCAGTTAAGAGGTCTCTAGATAGAATGTGTTTGGTTTTCACAATATCAATTAATTGAACTACTTCGTTAGCTTGATATTCATTTAAAACAAACATTTAAATCTCAATTATTTAAAACATCTTTCTCTTAGTTGGGATAGATCTATATCTGTCTAATTGAGATAGGATTAAAATAGTTTCTTTTACTTGCATCTTATAATAATATTACATTTAGATTAAATTCTACATCCTTAAAAAGTCATCTTCCCAAAGAGAAAAAACTTTAATTGTGGCTTGGCTAAGCACAAATTAGCTTAAGGATCACTTTCTTGCCTGATCAGCAAGAGAATTTATTTGATGTCTCTTTCCCATTGGTAGACAAAAGTCATATTTTAAGCCAATGGAGATTGAGAGAAGGTAACTGGACCTAGTTAAACCAGTCGGAGCCACCATTCCAAACGGAAAAGGAACTGCTTAAAGGTCCAGACCGGGTGGTCATCCCCCATGTTGTTGCAACAAATTTTGAGTCCTGAACAGGTTGGTAAGGGAAATGTGAAAAATCCTATTAATGATACTAGAGAGGGAAAAAAATAATTAAAAAATAAAATCAAATTCCCATGCAAGTTATGCAGTGGAGATCATCTGGGGATCATTTAACCCATATTTTCCCTAAAATTCAGGATGCTCAGTGCTTGTTAGCTCAGCAGGGTTCTTCTAGTTCCCAGGATGTGTTGACCAACCCTTTTCCCCAAGGGAAGAAAATGCTTGCTAGTGCGGATGCAAGTACTAGAACCCCCTAAGGGGGAAACCAATATGGGGAATCCACACCAAATGTATACATAGTGATATGTCATGTTGATTTCGCTACAATATCACATAATTATGGTGAGCCATAACCTTTTAAGGCTAAGGTTGCTTCCGATACCGAGAGCCACTCTGATGAGGCCCATTATTAGGTATATTTTAAGGGGTTAAAATATCATCCTTCAGCCTATTAATTTACCTATCTCTCACTTTTATTTACATTTTTTTCATATTATGCTTTGTGAGAAGGGTGAAATATGTTTGTCATACATTTTTCCTAATTTTATTTAATTGCAGAAAATGAAGCCATTTTTGAGATATTTTCAACCTAAGGGCTCAAAGTAGACATCAAGGAAAGATTGTAGGAGGGTTTTCCACCTCCGTAACTCTATAAATTATCCAATATCGCAAGAATATCTCTCCCAACATATTGAAGGCAAATGAAACCAAGAAAATTGCAATTTATGAGGAGCTGATCTCCACTCTTCCCAAGATCAAGGAGACCTTATTCCTACTTTTTAGGGAGCTATGATAGATAAACATTTGTATAAATAAATATTTGCAATAGATCATTAGGATTCTAAATTTGTATTCAGCTAGGTAGCTTTTTAGCTATGATTTAGTGCTATTTTTTACTATCATATGATGTATTAGAAATTTTTATGCAATGATAATGAGAAGTTATTTGTTCCATCACTAATTTAGTCTCAGAAGGCTGATGATTTGGGGTTAGGGCCCAATCCATTAGGTATTTCCCTCTTTTGTATTTATATTCTATTTTTATGTTTCAACACTTTTTTTAGGTTCTTTTCATTCTAGGCGCAAAAAACTCTATCAAAATCCTACATGTAGCCTCTCTCCCTCACTTCTCTCATGGGAGCATGAGGAGAAGGATATCCAACCATAGATAAAAAATAGTTTTTTTATGATTCCTTGGAAAGTGAGATAGTGTGATTATCATGTTCATATTTTTATTACTATAAGTTATAAGTTGGATTTGTGCTTAGTTCATATTTTAGCACATTTTAAGTAGATTTCCTATTCAACTCATCTTTTCCACCTTTAAACATTATAGTTTGTCAATGATCAATGCATTAATGAGTGTAGTGGATTCAACACTTTATACAGCTGTAGGGAAAGGACCCCTTTCATCACTGTCATCTTAGACTTTTTCCTTCTTCTCTCCAACCTTCAATTTTGCCACCAAACCCATTTTTGTGAAACCACCTTCACCACCACCGTGAGCTACCCTCCAAGTGAAAAACATGCCTTCCAAGGGTTCCGAGTTTGGATGGAGGTGTTTCTCAACTTTCCCTCACCTATTTCCACCTTCTCTTGCCTTTCCACAAATATCTTTCACCCTTTTCATCTTTAGTTCCCTCTCGGCCTGTTTCCTATAGCACTTCAGGACTTCTTGCAGCAGTACAAAAGATCTTATAGCAACTTCTTGTAGCAGCGCTGCAAGTCACCATTTTCTCTCCATTTTTGTTCCTTTTTTCCATTTGAACCTATAATAGGATGCATTTGACCCCCAAATATGAATTCATGGCCAGAAGAGACCCCTATGCCACTCCAAAGCTTCTTCCTTCTTTGCTGCAAAATAAGAGTAAGCATCAGTGATTTATTTCATTTCATAATTTGCTTGGAAAGGAAAATAGTTTACATGCAAGTACAAGTTGAGTGAAGTTAGTTTATGGTTTGATGAAGTGTGTGATGATATAATAGTTTCTTTATTTCAAATGAATGGATAGTTAGATAAATTATTTCCCATAACATAATTTCCTTTTCTACAATTAGGTTAACTATTTAAGATTTGCTTTCACTGTCAATTGCAAGTACAAGTTTGATAGACACTCTCTTTGTCTTAGGTTAGAAGTAATTATCTACAATTACATTATCTAATTTCACTTTAATCATGTAGGAGGAATGGCCTAGAAGTACTACTGATCAGAAGAGCTACTTGAGGGTGGCATGAGTAGAATCCATCTGTTGTGCATATAGCATTGTCACCTCTAAGTTTTTACGAACTCTAGGTTGATAAGTAAAGATGGCTATCCCTTAGGAGTTGCAAAAATCTTGGTTCAATACCAAGGCTCAACACTTTTTAGCATCGTTGTCAAGGATGTGTCTAAGTATATGATTATTTTTTCTTAAGCAATATTTTCTGTTTTTGTTTTTCATATAGTTTGAAAAAGAGAAAAGAATCAAATAAAAATTTATTTCATTCCTCGTAGGAGTAGGGGAAACTAAGGAAAATTTATACCAAGAATCCCCACATCCCCACACAATGAACTTTCACTCTTCTTCAATGTATGTGAGTTAGAATACCATTTAGGTGAGTACCCAGAAAACTTTGAAGAGCCTATTGGGAAGAATAAGAACCTACATCACCTGTTCAAGCTATGGATGAAAATAAAAACAAAGAGGTTTTTCCCATCAGAGAAACTAATGGGGAGACTAAGATGAAAAACATCAGCCCTTCAACCCTTCCACATTTCCCTGGCCTAACTTCTAAGGATCCTGATACTTTCATGTTTGATTTTGTTGTTGTATGTAGGACTTATGACTATTCCTCAGATGAAAAAACATTGAAATTGTTTCCTCTACCCTCAAGGATGAAACCTTGCGCTGGTTCATGAGTCTTCCTGGGCACAACATAACTACCTAGGCCCAAATGCATTGAGTCCTCCAACAACAAGTACAAAGAATTTTTTAGTTCCCAAGAAACCAAGGAAGAAACATTTAGGATGAACCTAGGTCCTGATGAATATTTATAAGATTATGAGGAAAGGTTTCAGTTGAAATACAAGAGGGAAAACTGCACTTTTGATCCTCGATCACATAAATTAGCTCTTATCCAACGGATTATAGACAAAGTTTTGGAAACCATCAACATGCTATCTGGAGGAGATATCTATCAGTTGGCCTATGATGAAATCAAAACTATGTTCATGAACCACTCTAGGGAAGCCAAAAAAAAGGGTAGAAGTAACCAAGGCTTGACAAGTACCTATTTCTCCACCTCCTCCATCAAAAGTAAGATAGGGAACATGTTAGAGGATTTCAAGAGTGAAATGTTGCATACCTTTTCCTTGAAAATTGATAGCATTCAAATCAAGAGAAAACAAGAGGAGGTGGAGAGATCCCAAACTATATTTTTCCCTAGATGCACTAGAAGACACCCTAGGAATGAATGCCCAATGAATGCCATAGAAGTTTTCTTAGTTTTTGAATAAAAATATGCAACAGAAAAGTGCCCTTCCTTACCTGGCCTAAAAGTTGTATACCAAGGGGTGCAATGTGGACCATAGAAACTCTGCTTTATAAATCAAAGGAGGCCTCAAGAACCTTGGCCATAACAACAAGGAAAGCAAGGTTCTCCTTATTCTTACTACAATTCAAACGAAAATGCACCCTTGCAACCTTGGTATTACTCTACTCATACATCATTTCCCACACCTGATTCTTAGCCTATGCTCCTCCAAATCATCCTCAACCTATCAATCAACCATTTAAGCCATATTCTCCCCAACCTCCTCAATGGAGAAACCCATCACAAGGGTGGAGGCCTCAAATAAACCAACCTCTTGCTTTACTTCCTCCACCCCAACCTAAACCACAACTCGTTCATCCTTATCCACCTAAGAAACCTCAAATTCCCACTCGACCTAATCCAAACCGAAACCAAAAACATGCAAAACATGTCTATAGTGGAGAGACATCTTATCCTACCTATGATGTGGAGATCCATGAGATTAGCCTTCGGTCTGATAGAGTGCTCCGAGATAACCATCCTCCATATCCACTTGAAGAGATTAAAGAGGAAAAGGAAGAGAGTACCCCTCAAGTAAATCCACCTCTTTTTCATGAGAGGTTGATCCATCCTAGCCAACACACACCAGAAGAGACTGAACTTGTGGGAGAATTGAATAATATGTGTGTCAAGATACCCCTTCTCCAGGATATTAAGGATATACCCATATATAATAATATTATCAAGGATAAATTGTTCAAAAAATCTAAAAGAAAGAAGAGAGACACCCCCACCATTAATGTTGTTGGTAAATTATATGATTTGATGCTGGGGAGAGTGATTTTCCCAAAATACCTAGACCCTGGAAGTCCAATAGTGGTTGTGCACATTGATGGTATCATTTTCCCTCATACATTGACTGATCTTGGGGATGACATCAATGTGCTGACTAAAGAAACCATGTTGAAGCTCAACCTCCAAGGAGCTTTGAGAAATACCACTATTGTGTTGCTACTTGCAGATAGATCCACAATATCTCCTGAGAGAGTTGTTGAGGATGTTATAGTCTCCATTGACTATTGGGGGTATTCAAATGACTTCCTAGTACTTCAACTAAAAACCAAATTTAATTGTTTGTTGAAGAATGTAACTAGGTTAGGTCTTCATTATTGTTTTTGTCAAAATAATTTATTATTATTATTAAATGACTTATTAAAGCATGGATTTCATGCTGGGGTCATATTTCAATTAAGGTCCCAATTTTGGACTTCTAGGTTAGTTGTTATAGATTTAAATTGATCTTATTTGGTATTTTAAATCATGTAATATTAATTTGGTCAAAAGGCTCTTCCATCAAGTCATCTCCTTCAAGGTTATCATCCTCGGTATCTTCAACAAAAGTATTCAAGAACAGATCTCAAGTCATCCTCCTTCAAATGATACAAAAGACATTAAATCAACCTTCGTCGACCTCAAAGCTCCCTTTAAGTTGGCTCAAATACAAGACACCACTTTTCACTATTAGGTCAACTTATTTTATGAAGAACGACTATAAATAACCCACTGTAATTTTTCATTTACACATCTCAAGAATTAAGACTCCTACGAAATTTCAGATCACTATATAATTACAATGGTTCGGTAACATGATATGATGCATGACTGTGACAACTAATTGGTAATGTAATACAATTTTATAGGAAGGAAGGATCAAACAACAATACAATGGCTTGGTAAAGGGGTGCTATGACATGCTATTTGTGGCTATGAATATCGATGTTACTCCATGATGTTATCTCTGTGATGTTATAATCAATACCATTATGATGATGCATAATCAATGTTGTTTTGATACTTGATGATATGATGATGTTGGATACTCGATGCTATATCCCTCGGTGTTATGATGCTATCTCAGATATGATGTCTCGGTAATAACAATGTGGTTACAATTAAGAAAGAATGCCATTAAAATTCAAAATATCACAATGAAAATTCCATCACATTTTGGTGAGAAGGATGCCACTTTAGTTTTGTGGTGTCACATTAACCTTGGTGCAGTGATAATGTCTCACAATGTATACTACAGTAATAAGTCTTGGTGCTTCCAACATGAATGAGGAGCTTTGTACTACCATAATGATTAGGTGTCATTAATGTATGAGGGGTTCATTGCATTAAGAAGGAATGGAGCATGGTACAACTGCCTATGAAATTTTATCAAATACAAGCAGAAGAAAATCAAGTAAGCATCACAACTAGTCCACAAGAAACAAATCAAAGGTATGTTACTACGAAGTACAGATGAGCTTCTAGATTTGTATAAATTCTTGTAACTAGTCTAATTTGTGATAACATACATGTTAGAATATTGATCTTCAAGATCTAAAAACTAATCTAATTAAATTTATTATTGTAAATTAAATTTAAAATTCCATCCCTCATAATTTCATAAAATATCTAACTTGAAAAATGAATTCATGTTCTTGGTATCACCATTTTGCTTGAAAGTATCTACTCGAGATCACGACTTAATCTTCTAGGAAAGGAATTGCTAAAATATCAAGGAGTTGGAATGAAGGCATCACAAGAAGGTTTGTCAAGAAACAAAGGTATGTATTAAATTACATATATTTTTTAATTATCTTTGGAAAATACTTTTCTACACTACTAACATATGTTGTGACTATCTCTCTTGAATCTTAAGAGATTCTTGATTGAGGTGATTCATCATCTGATGAATCTACCCACCCTATACACCTCTAAATTTGTTATATAAATAGAACCTTAAGGAGGTTCTCTAGAAAACCCTAACCTAAGGGTATAATGATGATATGTGAAACCCTAAACCTATGTAGGGTAATTAATGAAGAATTTTTTGTACTAATTGATATATTGATAATGTATTATTTGAGATTTTAATAATATCATATAAGCTCTAATTTATGAGGTTTGAAATGATGTTATGTGAAATATTTAACCTCTAAAGTCTTGATATAATAAGGGTTTATTTTGAAAATGAACCAAAACCCTAGGTTTTTGTTTGGTCTACAAGTAAAATCTTTGCCATGAGAAACTCCTAGGAATGAAACCCTAGGTACGTGTTCTTTTGACTGAATTCCTAGCTTAGTCTAGGTAGATGTATGTATTACATATTAACTATTTTCTAATGATATGATGTGCTTACGCATGATGGTAGTCTACTAGATATATGAGTTGACCAAATTTCTAATGGTCATAAGTCCTAGGGTTTGGAGACAAGTCCTAGTCAAAGTTTGATGTTCTAGGATGATGTTTGAAAAGTATAGGGTTTTTCATATAAGATTTAGTAAGCTATGTATTCAACTTCAGCCATGGATAGAGAAATTGATGTTTGTTTCTTGCTTATCCATGCCACCAAACTCTCTCCTAGATAGAATGCACCACTGCTTGCAATTTTTCTATCATCCACACAGCTAGCCCAATTCGCATTTGTATATGATGTCAGTGTAAATTCCTTACCTCTCAGATGCCATAATTGTTAGTATGAAATATTAACTCAAGTGTATGAAAAGAGATCACTTAAGCTGCACATGACAAACAACCCTTGCAAAAAATATGGTTGTTAAACTTCTTAGATATGCAATAGACGATCGAAACAAATGAAAAATAAACCCAGATCTATGCAAATAAAGCAGCTAAAAAAAATGAAATAGGAGTTTCTCCAAAATATCTAATGGACAAGACAAGAATTATAAATAATTTTTGTATTATGTAACACCTGGGAATAGAACTGATATAATCCTCCTCAATAGGATGGGTTTTTGGATGTCCCAAATGCTTCAGATTTAGAGTTTATCTCTCAATGGTGTAGAATACCCAAGATGCGTAGAACTTAAAGGGATCTGAATAAGCAAAAGAAAACAAAAATGAAAATGATAAGAGGATCAAAGTCTGACCAAGATAAAAGGATCAAAGGTAGGGAATGAATGGAAAACCCTTGTATACAAAATTTTGAGTTTTCCTTGATAATGGTGTATAATAAAATATTAATAACCACAATCTAGATCTAAATGCTTGGAATGTTTTATTATATTTTGTTGGAGGGAAAAGGAATTTAAATTGGTTAAATCCCTTTATTTAGAAACAATAAACAAATAATATATTTATTTATTATTTCAAGGATGGGATCAAGGAATAATTTAACAAATAATGATTTATTTTAACATTCCTAAATGACTTAGTCAAATTTAACATGGAATATTAATTAAATAAGGATTTAATTAATTATCCCTAGAGAATAAAGATAAATAATTATTTATCTAATTATTTCTCATTAATTAGGTTATATATGACTAGGAATATAATTAAATGGAGGTTTAATTAATTATTCCTAGAGGAAAATTAAATAAATACAAATTTATTTAATTATTCCTCATGGGGTTTTCTGTTTGGACCAAAAATAAATTAATAAACTATGGTTTATTAAATTGTTTCTTAGTGAACGCAATTTTACTATGGTAAAATTGTCTTACATGGTGTATTTTGATCCATCTAATTATACATGGTTAGATGACCAAAAATTGGTGTAACATATTGCCGCCCAATGTGCGAGCGTTAAGAGCTAATCATATGACCGAAGTATGTTGTAAGAACACAATCACTAGACACCAAAAGGGTGCCATAGAGAGAGAGAGAGATGCATAGGCAAAGTGAAGCAAGAGAGAATAATAACCCTGAGGGGGAGAAAACAACAACCGTAAGACTCCTTTAATGGTTGAGTACCTTTATACAATGAGGCGGGGGAGGCATACCTATGTACTCCATGGTAACAATGTACAAAGAATAATTGTACACTCAGAAAAATGAAATTGAGTTATAAATTACATGATATGCTAGCGTAAACATGGGCCAGACAAAAATATAATGAATCCCACATACATATTGCGCCTGGGACAACATCCAAGAATAAATACAATAATATCTGTGTACATGAGATATAATAACAACTAGGGAAGCCCTGATAAATAGGAAAGGGCTCTGAAAATATAAATGGATCATTTAAGTGATACATGCATTCTAGAGGCACTACAAGCGACTGGGGCTGAACCCATCAAATCTATGAAGCTGCATCTGAGACTGTAGAAGAGAATGAGGTCATCTGGGCATGTGGGGGGCTACCTAAAGGGCCACCCCCTCACGAGGTTTGAAACATCTCAAACACACCCCGGAATCACTAGATCAATCTGCTGGATCTTTGAACTATCAAGTATATGAATATTGATGATGCTGACGTGGAGCGGATGATAAAAAATCAATTCAAAGGGCATCTGAGGCACTGAACAATTATGGAAGCTGGAACCAAGATTCACCACCCTCTAGATCTATCTTCTGGAATGAAGGTGTTGATGTCGACAGAAGGATGTCCGCCATAAGTGAGGCAATGAGGATCCTCAACTAAGGCACGAGGGAATATAGTAGAGTGACTAATGGACTGACACCAGGGATGATGATGGAATGGGGTAATACTGAGTAGAAAATGGGTGACTTCCCTTGTTAGGGAAAAAAAGCATGGATGACCCAGCAGTGACTGACTCAACTCCTAAGGGGATGGGGGACAGTGGGATTGGTGGAAAAAACGAGCTACATGAGAGAGGGACAAAGCATGAATGGATGGAATATTGTTACGGGAGGCAAAAGGGACTCGGGACAGACTCCATGAAGGCGATGATGATGCAACTCGTATGCTCTGAACAAGGGTGACTCGATGATGCTGCCACACAGAATAGGACCGGTGGGGACCATAAAATCATGAGCAAATGATGGTTACTCATGAAGAAAATTGAGACACACATCAAAAAATATGAATTCTAAGTGCCGCCCCAAGTACAAGTGTCGCAAGTGCATAAATTCGATTTTGAGAGGTGGCGAAGTGACCCTTCGTGGAAAAAAAACTTCCGAATGAAGTATCAAATCACCAAAACCAAAGGGGGACTCGGACTTGCCACTTCCACCCAGTTGAACATGGGGACCAGATTGTAAGTGACAAGTTGTTATATTTTGTGGTGCATTTAAAGTTTTAGAATGATGTATATCATATTGATTCATTACTTTTGGTATGCATATATAGCACTGGTGAGACCGCTTGGGTATATGGGACGACCCCAAGCGCCAAGGGCTACAAGGTGTAGTACAACTAGAGGAGTTGACCAATCAGATTCAAATGCACTACTGGAGGATGTCCCCCACAGATGTGAGTTTTTAATGATAGGAGTATCAAAGCGTGGATGGAAATATCTACATGACCACTACATTGAGGCATCTGTTGGTCTACCCTCAAAGTGGTGAGGGGTCATGTGGTGCATGGCGATGGTTGGATAGGGTATGTAGGATCTATGGGTTGGAGGAGCTGAGCCACTAGCTCGGGACCCTCCAAATAGTGACTAGATTTAGGGGCATGAGGTGCCCCCAGTTTTGGTTTTGTACATGTTACGGGCATTTCGGATGTATTACAGTAGAGGACTCCAAAACATTTATGGTTTTCTGGACACATACTATGGATATGCATCTTTTATATATGATGAGCATGTGGCTCTCCTTTTGTTTAATATTATTGTCTTGTGTTAAATGCATGTGATAAGTGTCAATCTATAATATTGTTTTCAATGCTATATACATAGTGATTTTGGGGTCTAGGTACATGACTGAAAGTAATGGTTTCAAAATCACGCATTAAGAGCTTCACTTGTAAATATATTCTAAAAAGGATAGGGTTATGCACACGATAAACACCATTCAATTGCCTAACAAGAAGAATGGAATATAAATGAACATGAAGATGAAGGATGTGATGGTCAAGGGTAGCGACTAACAAACCTATCACTGCATCATATTCGGCCTGATTATTGGGAGCAGATACAATACATACATCGTTGGAAATTAGGACTAAAGAATGTATGGGGGTAAAAATGGCCCAGGCTGCCGAGGCTAGATTCCGCAAGTAGCGACTTGCACCATTGGAATAACCAATTTATACTGTGGATAAAGGATCCATCTAAAAGGTGTCACAAGAAAATAAAGGAGAGGATGATGGAAAATGCGAGAAACTTGAATGCATGGAAAAAATAAAACATGCATGGGGATGCTATGTGTAAAATTTCTATGCCACTTACACTTGGTAAAGATATGGTCAATACAAGGTGTAGGGAAGCTATCATGGGGACAAGCTTTGTTTAGGTCACGAAATTCCATACAGACAGGGATGGTGCCTGATTTCTTGAAAACGGGATAGGAACAACCATCCTGCTTGAGCTTATCAATTGCGGTTTTGAGAGCCTATCGTCTAGAAATGTGTCTCAACTTTTGACGGACAGGGTAGGAATTAGGCCATGTGTCGATTGAACTGTCAACAACGAAATGATCATGTCCAGACCTCTCAAAATAGGATCTGGTGGAAAAGTTACTGAATCTTTTGAGTAGCTCGGTGAAGCCTTAATTTCATCCAAGGCGCAAGGTGCCCCCAAGGCAATGTTTTCTTCGTCGAAAGCATCGGGTGTAAGAATGGGATTTCTAAACTGATCGACCTCATCGGATATTAAGTCTTCAGAATCCACAACATACTAGTCAAGGGACTGTTGCGGAAGGAAGTACACACAGTGGTGCATATCATCCCAAGGAAAGTTAGGGGTGGTCATTTCTTCCATAATGTCTTCAGTAGAGTGAAACATGGGGGGACTGGTAGAAGAAATACCACATGACATGGCGGGGCTACCAAATGGATCATCATGAGAGATATGGTTCACATATGCATTGCTACGGAGAGTAGGCGAAGAACTGGTATATCAAACATCTATCGATGTTGAGCTAAAGGTGATCGTCGAAGGAGGTTCAATTGAAACAGAAGGGAACTCCTTGGAGGGGTGTTCCACCACGGATCTCATGGATGATGATAGATAGTGGATGGTGGCCGTATATTCTATCATCTTGACATAGGGAGGAGGTATGAAAATGTCCTCTGGTTCTATCGAAGTAGAACGCACAAGTAAAGGAGTACATGATCCACTACGAGTGGCCTCTATTTCGCGAACAGCTTCAAGGGTGTTGCAAAAGTGGTCGATACGGGGACAGAGGTGAGAATACTGGCTATAAAGATCACACAAAGCACAAGGGTGGTTTGTGCACAATGATTTGAGTTTCTTAGTTGAATCTAGTAAGGTAACATGGACCTCTGAGATATCGGATTCAGGAAACAAATTGTTGACCATATGTTTAACATGAGGAAGTTCAAGACAGTTACGGGAGGTGTTCCCAGAAACATCACACAAAGAACATGAAGGTGATTTATTTGGAGGCTTTATAGGAGCAGGAGTTATTTGGTTGTCCTTGTCCTTAGGTTCCTTATTTTTGTCTTTTCCCCTCTGACCAGATGCTTTCGCAACAAGAGTAGATTCCTGTTGAGGTGGCGGAGGAACTTAAGAAAAGGTAGGGTTCATGGCGTTCGGTTGGACCAGGGTCAAAGCGGTATAAGGTTTGAGCTAACCAGGTGGGGTTTGGGCTGGGGGATTGATATACCAGACTAGGATTTGCAGGGTCAAGTTGGGAAGGTTCAATGTAGCCATAACAGGTACTGAAAATACTCCGAAGGGGGGAGTGAGAAATGGTATCTGACCGAACAGGTAATGGCCTGGTGGAATGGATCCAAAATGGTTAAGGATAGGGTGAACAGTTCCTGGTTGAAAAGGAGTGGACGAGACACCAGCAGTATAGGAGGGTCCTAGAAAGGGAGGCCCTGCATGCTCCGTCGAGTGACCACTAGTAGGTTGCAGAGGCTTAGGCTGTTGGGTGGTTGAACTGGACCACTTATGGTTAGTCTGAGATGATTTCATCATGAAAAAATTTGATGAGCTGGGATCTACGACAAGAGGGGGTGACCAGGGAATGCACCAAGTAAGGTGGAATATTTATAGACTCCAAGTGAAACACTGGTAAGAGGTGTGACAGTTTTCTTATCTTCCACCGAAGAGATGATAGACTCAGGAGGGAGTTGAGACTTTGGTTCGTAATATGTCAACTGATCTATGGTGACGATATTTCCATTGTGAGGAAAGCACATCTTACGGTGAACCGCAGATGCGATGGAAGACATCACAAAGGTATAGCTATGACCAAACATGATGTTGTAATCGAAAGGGGCATTAATGAATTCAATTCCAATGCAAACAATTTTTCCCGCAAGAGTAACAGGACAATTGCAAAACATGCTAAGGGGCTAAGAAGAGTGATCGTCCCAAGCAAGCAAAGTAATAGTGGATGGTGCTAACTCAGGTGATCTGAGTTGCTTCCAAATAGAGGCAAACATCACGTAGGTGGATGCCCCCTTGTTAATGATACAATGTGAAACATGGGCATTCCAGATCTTGATAGGCATTTGGAAGGTGACAGATGAAGGTAAGGGGGGATGATCTGATTTGTCAACATCAATGATGATCAAACGATCATTTGAAGGATCCACAGTGCCCAAAGTAGATAATAGAGCTTTACATTGTGAATGGCATTACTGGAGGACTTGCAACATTGACATAACAATAGGAGATTGTGTTAAGTCATCTATTATGTTGTAGTTATGGGCAGCTTTGGAGGAAGTAGTTGTTCGGCATAATGGCCCTTTGAGGATCTTGGGAAGGACCTCTTCACATGGCTTGTAGAAATTTGCTGAATAATGATTAATTATCCACCAAGACTATCCTGATCACATACAATTCGAATTTATATGCAACACATAATCTCTTCCACTCAACTCAGATCATCAAACATGCAGAAAATAAAACAAGCGATAGCACATCAATTCATCATACACATTAACACAGTATGTATGGGGAAATATTATAGCTGAAAACCCCACAGCTATTGTGTATATTATAATGGAGAAATCAAGTAACAAACTTAGTACAATACTTCTCACAATTACTCAGTACTTTCTCATACAGTTACCCACAATCTAGCTCAGTTTTGAACAGGTTACTGGTTCAAAACTCATCGCCAATTGCCTTGCCTCTATTGCGCAATCCAGGCCTGTCTATATAGAGTTCCAAGGTTCGAATCTCCTTGGCTTGACTGCGCAATTTTCATGGAAAAATCCTCCAAGTGTGGTGCAAATCTCATGCACAACTGATGTCGCCACTGATAGCTAACTCCACCCTTTCATCTACCTCTTTCACTGGTCTCCACTGAACTGATCATGCACTGTAGTGAGCTGATGTGTTCTTGAGTTGAATAATGAGTTACTAATTAATGAATTAAATAATATTTAATTCACTCCACTCATAACTAATTGATTAGCTAGTTAAACTAATCTCAACTAGTTCAACTAAAATAAACATAACACAACTCCACTATTTGTCTCATTAACTCCACCAAACTTCTGCCATTGAAGTCCTAACTGAAGTCAACCATGCATGATGCCATCAAACCCTTGGGAACCACGTGATTCCTCTGTCAGATGCATGATCCAGTTCTGTAGCTCGAACTGAAGTGCTCCAAGAGAGTAAACTGAAGTTTATAGTCTAAATATTATTAAGGGTAAATAATATTTGACTTCCCTATTTTTAGGAGAGGCAGTCTAAAAATAGCCTTCGACCTCTTCAACCTAAAAAATAGAGTCTCATATATTTTTACCAACATGACCAATGCTCCAAGAATCTCAAACTGGAATCCCCGAACCATGCTCCATATGTCTAAAAATAGACATAGTCTAAAAATAGACTTTGCGCCAGAATTCGCCTGCGAGCCCACTTAGTGAAGGCGACTTCATTTCACTAAGATCCATCATCTTGCTGCATTTTCAACACTCCCTCTCAGCAAGATATGGATTATCTGCAACCCCTATCCTGCCTCTGTGGAATTCAAACTTGCTCCTGGTGAGCGCCTTCGTCAGGATGTCGGCATCCTGATCCTCCGTGGGAACATATGAAAGCATCATGATTCTCCGCTGAACACAATCTCTGATATGATGATACCGATGCCTGAAGCACTGCCGCCTCAACTCATCCTCTTGTCTGTACCATGATCCATATCCCGATGTGCCTCTGATATAGCGCAATACATGCTTTCCTGCCTTCCAAAAGAGCTTGGTAGGCTTAACCATAGCTTGCGAAAGCCGGTTAACTGCATAGCATATATCGGGTCGTGTATTGACCAGATACATAAGCGACCCCACCAACTGTCGATAGACAGTGGCATCCACTACCTTTGCTGAAGCAGCATCCTCCTTCCTCCAACCACCAGGAAGAGGAGTGTCAACAAGCTTGCAGCCTTGCATGTTGAACCTCTCCAGAATCTCCCGGGCATACTTGCCCTGAGAAACAAACAGTCCTCCGCTGCGCTGCCAAATCTCCAATCCCAGGAAATAATGAAGGATGCCCAAGTCCTTCATCTCAAACTCTCGGGCAAGATCCTCCTTGCATGAAAGTATCAACTGCTCATCGCCAGTCAAAATCAGATCATCTACATACAGTACGATGATCAACAGCTTCCCCTCCACCACAATATGGTACAGGTTTGGATCTGCCTCACTCTTGGAGAATCCAAGCCCGGTGAAGTAGCTGTCTATTCGAGTGTACCAAGCACGAGGTGCTTGCTTCAGCCCGTACAGTGCTCTCTTGAGTCGGCACACATGCGACTCACTGCTGAAGATCTCAAAACCTTCAGGCTGCTCTATGTACACCTCCTCCTCAATAACTCCATCGAGGAACGCAGTCTTCACATCCATCTGATGAATGTGCCACCCCATCTGCGCTGAGAGAGCAAGGATCGTCCGTATGGAAGAGTACCTTGCGACAGGTGCAAAATTCTCCTCATAATCGATCCCCTCGATCTGTGAGAAGCCACGGGCGACAAATCTTGCCTTGTACTTCTCCACACTCCCGTCAGCCGCCTGCTTCACTTTGTAGATCCATCGCGAACCCACCACTGATTTCCCCTCCGATCTTGGGACAATCTCCCATGCACTGTTTCTAACGATCGAATCATATTCTTCGATCATGGCATCAACCCATGCGGGTTCCTCCACAGCTTCCTCAAAAGAGGATGGCTCCGTCACAACACATTGACCCACAAGAGCCATGTATCCAGTGTACCGATCCGGTGAATGTCTCTGTCTGCGCTGTGCTGTAGGTGGTCCTACAACCTTCTCTGCATCCCGAGCCAGTCGCTCAGCTTCTGTAGTGCACATGCGCCCTCTGATGGTTGGCACTATCTGGGTGGTTTCTTCCACCTCCTGAACCTCCTCTTGTGGCTGATCCACATCCGGAAGCTCCTCCTTAGGAACTAACAGCTCCTCATCTGCATGCAAGTGTAGCTCCCTCTCAAGCGAACACTGCATGGCTTTCTCCTCCCGAAATTTTATATCCCGTCGCACAACAGTCTTGCGACTGTCTGACAAATACACCCGATAGTTGTGAGGTGTATCAGTGTACCCCACAAATATTCCAACCTCAGCAGTTGGATCCAGCTTCCTTCTCGCATCCTTCGTCACATGCATGTAGACAGGAGAACCAAAATCCGCAAATGGGAAATATCAGGCCTCTTGCCAGAATAAGCCTCCTTCGGTGTACTCATGCCAAGAACCTTGTGAGGACAACGGTTCTGCACATACACTGGTGTATTGCATGCCTCAGCCCACAAGTGAAGGGGTAGGCCCTGATCATGCAACATCGCCCGTGCAGCACCCACGATCGTTCTGTTCTTCCGCTCAGCCACCCCGTTCTGCCGTGGGTTATGGGGTGCGATGAGCTCTCTCCGAATCCCTTCTGCGCTGCAGAACTCCTTGAATTCAGCCGAGATGAATTCACCACCGTTATCACTCCTTAGAGAAATCACCTTCTTCCTCGACTCCTTCTCGACCAGTGCTTTAAACTCACAGAACTTCGCGAATGTATCGCTCTTCTTCTACATGAAGAAGATCCAGCACTTTCGAGAGAAATCATCAACAAAGATCACATAATACTTGTGCTTTGCTGTCGAAGCAACTGAGAAAGGACCACACACGTCTGTGTGAACTTTCTCAAGGATCGTCGTGGCGCGACTATCCTTCTCGTGAAAGGTGGCTTTCACATACTTCCCTAAAGTACACCCCTTGCACTGATCTGACTGCGCAAGGGTGCCCTTAGGAAGTCCAGTAGAAATCTGCTGCAGAATCTTCAAAGCTCCATGGTGAAGATGGCTCAATCTCCTGTGCCATAGTTCGCCCTCATCATCCCGGCTCACCACATCTCCAGCCTTGCATGCCATAGCTGTGCAGTCATCTACCTGCAACTGATAAAGGTTCTGAGTTCGAACCCCTATCTTCCGGGTCTCTCCAGTAGTCTTACTGCGCAGGAAGGCTTTTCCTTCGCTGAAGACCACATCATACCCCTTATCCTCCAACATCGCCATAGAGATCAAGTTCTTCTTCAATCCAGGTACATGCATAACATCCCTCAATACAAAGGGTTTACCAGACTCCCTCTGAAAGGATATGGTACCGATACCAGTCGCACTGTATCTACCATCATCGCCTATCTCGATGTGCACACCCAAATCTTTGTCCTCCAGATCTGAGAACAAATCCCGATCTCCCGTCATATGAAATGACGCACCGCTGTCCAAGAACCATACCGATCCCATCACACTTGAAACCAAGCATGCGATCAATGAAAATTCAAGCTCGAACTGTGAAGCCAAAGCTTCTCCATCTGCAGATCTTCCCGCTTGCTTGTTCTTCTTCTTCTTTGGACAATTGGTAGCATAATGTCCGTGATCATGGCAGTGAAAACACTTCACTTTCGCCATATCCTGCTTCTTGCCCTTTGAACCAGAATGAGAGGTTTTCTTACCCTTCCCTTCTTTGCTTTGGCAACCAAAGCGCAGTTTTCTTCATCAGCTCCCTTTGATGAAGATCCATCTCGAGTAGTCCTCCTTATCTCCTCCTGCATGAGATCCGCCCAAAGGCGCTCCCATCCTGGCAGCTTCTCCCGACCATTGACACTATCTTGATATGAGTTCCAAGCCTTCGAAAGACCAAGGAGAGCCAGGTCGACCATGTCCTCGTCTTCGACAGTCACCCCCACACTTCCCAGCTCATCTCTGCATTGAGTGAACTTCGTGAGGTATTTGGCGATACTGTCGCCTTTCTCCATCTTGATGTTCCTGAGCTTATCTTTGAGCACTAGCTTCCTTTGGTCGCTCTTACTCTGGAATAGATCCGTCAAAGCTTTCCACATTAAATATGGAGAAGCCTTTCCATGCAGGCTGGATACAATATGATCTTTGACGCCCTCCAACAGGATCCTTCGACACTTCGCCATCTTCTTTTGCCATGCATCGACTTCAGCAGGATCAGTGGGCTTTTGGACATCCGTATCTACGAACTCCTTCAGACCATTATCTTCTAATACTGCCTCCATGCGATCCTTCCATGCAACATAATTAGAACTGCCTTCAAGAGCATATTCGAGTTGCAAACCGTTGAAAGACATTTTCAACACCGGCACCAAGAAAACAAAACTGCTGCAAAATTTCGAATTCCACCTCAAAGCTCAGCTGCTCTAGATCGTGAGAAAAAATTATTTCTAGCACAGAGATCGACTGCAAGGGGCGTTTACCAGACCTTTCAATTTTCGAAGAAAGATGAATCCGGAGGCTACCTGGCCCGCATGCAGACTCTGTCTACCGAAATAAGTTTGTAATCACTGTGATGATCAATCTGAACTTCAATAGCTCCGATACCATGTAGAAATTTGCTAAATAATGATTAATTATCCACTGAGACTATCCTGATCACATAAAATTCGAATTTATATGCAACACATAATCTCTTCCACTCAACTCAGATCATCAAACATGCGGAAAATAAAACAAGCGATAGCACATCAATTCATCATACACATTAACACAGTATGTATGGGGAAAGATTATAGATGAAAACCCCACATCTATTGTGTATATTATAATGGATAAATAAAGTAACAAACTCAGTACAATACTCCTCACAAGTACTCAGTACTTTCTCATACAGTTACCCACAATCTAGCTCAGTTTTGAACAGGTTACTGGTTCAAAACTCACCGCCAATTGCCTTGCCTCTATTGCGAAATCCAGGCCTGTCTATATAGAGATCCAAGGTTTGAATCTCCTTGGCTTGACTGTGCAATTTTCATGGACAAATCCTCCAAGTGTGGTGCAAATCTCATGCACAACTGATGTCGCCACTGATAGCTAACTCCACCCTTTCATCTATCTCTTTCACTGGTCTCCACTGAACTGCACTGTAGTGAACTGATGTGTTCTTGAGTTGAATAATGAGTTACTAATTAATGAATTAAATAATATTTAATTCACTCCACTCATAACTAATTGATTAACTAGTTAAACTAATCTCAATCAGTTCAACTAAAATAAACAGAACACAACTCCACTAGCTGTCTCATTAACTCCACCAAACTTCTGCCACTGAAGTCCTAACTGAAGTCAACCATGCATGATGCCATCAAACCCTTGGGAACCATGTGATTCCTCTGTCAGATGCATGAGCCACTTCTGTAGCTCGAACTGAAGTGCTCCAAGAGAGTAAACTAAAGTTTATAGTCTAAATATTATTAAGGGTAAATAATATTTGACTTCCCTATTTTTAGGAGAGGCAGTCTAAAAATAGACTTCGACCTCTTCGACCTATAGGTCACAAAAATAGAGTCCCATCTATTTTTACCAACATTACCAATGCTCCAAGAATCTCAAACTGGAATCCCCGAACCATGCTCCATATGTCTAAAAATAGACATAGTCTAAAAATAGATTTTGCGCCAGAATTTGCCTGCGGGCCCACTTAGTGAAGGCGACTTCATTTCACTAAGCTCCATCATCTTGTTGCATTTTCAACATGGCTAAGGAATATCTAAAGGGACATTCGATGTCAAATTAAACTCTGTGGAAGCAGTGGTTTGAAGCTCGGTTGCAAAGGAAGCAGGTGGCTTGCCATATTGGCACAACCGAGTTTGAAGGTTGACATCCATGATATTAACCACGTTAAAATTCATCATTAGAATTTGGTTATTAAAGGTACGATACTGAGAGGTTTGAGGGGTGGCATGACCTTGAGGGAGTTAGGAAACCACATACCTTTGTTGAAGGAAGGGATCAGTAAAAATAGCCAGTTGAAAAGGCGCAGTATTTGGAGGAGCCAAAACCAAGGCATGTTGTCCTCTATATGTTGCTTGTGCTTCTCACAACTAAAGCATTTGGGGTAAAATATGAAAATCATGAGTATAATGGCCATGCACACCACAACAAGAAAAATTCTTATTCGTATGAAGAGGCCTGTCTTATTTGGGTTGAGTGCCCTGTTGCTGGTTGTTAGTGTTTCGCTGGTTAGGTTGATGCCCTTGATTACCTTGTGTTGGTTGATTTTGGTTTCCTTTCATATTTTTATTATAGTTTGGAGGATCAGTCGCTCTTTTCTCCACATACAACTGACTCGGAGGGGGAGGTGACTTCTGCGATAGAGGTTGAGAAGGAATAGGAGGCTGGGGTGCTAATGCCAGAGGGGTTGGAGCACCAGGCTGTTGATACGGATAATAAGGAGGTTGAGAAATATTGGGGTAAACAGGTTGAGTAACCACAGGCCCTGGCATCAGATGATGCAATGGGGAAAATGTGTCGTGTCCTAGATACATGTTGTCGGGAGGGGGATAAGTGCTAGAGGAGTTGACCCCTCCCTGAGGGAAACCATAACCCATGGGAGGATGAGTATACGGATGTGAGAGACCTCCAATGATACCTTCAATGGCATGATATGCCCCCGATGCGTTGGCACCACCAGGTCTAGGAAGATCCGGTAAGACGGTATAAACATAACAAAGCTTAGTGTGGAGAGATTCTTCCTCTTTTTAAGGAAAGTGAGATGCGAAATATTTACCAATAGAGGGAAAAAGTGTCCTAAGAAACCAATCCATATAGACACGGTCGTCAAATGTGGGAGCTCGACATAAGCTCCACCTTTTACACCATTCCTGGACATGGTCAGAAAGACGAGTGGCAGAAGTGTGACAGAATGTGGTCAATAATTCGGTACTCGTATCATATCAGAGAGGTAACTGGAAGTATGATAGGAACACTTTCGTGAGAGTCACAAAAGTGGAATGAGAGGCAGAGGCCTGGTTGACATACCACTTAGCAACGTCACCCATGAGTCTATGCTAGAATAATCGAAAATGGATAAAGTAATCAATAATGCACTTGGACGAACACCACATGTGAAAGTAGCGAACGTGATTAGTGGGGTACTCTCTATTGTTTCCTTCAAACTTAGGGATGTCAGAAGGAAGCTTAGTTGGCATAACAGTCCAACTAGGATTATGGTGTATAAGGTCGTTGATTAGCTGGCTAAAATCGGGGAGGCTCAAACCTACCATAAAGGGTAGCAAGGGATTAGTTGGGATGGTTTCGGTATTGGTTTGACTACTAGTAGCTCCAGAGTTGGGTCTGGGGCTACCACCATCATTAGGACCAATACCTTCATTTGCACCTGACATGGTGGGAGAGTGAGGTAGAGGGGAATCAAGTTCGGAATCAGAATGAGGGCCCGATGGACCAGAATCAGAGACAGTATAAGGACTTGGTGGAGCACTGATTTGGCAATGACGAGGTGCAGTAAGTCTTTCTAATAGAAACCAAGGATGAAGGCCTAGGATATTCCAAGATAAACACCTTGGGGGTGCAATGATTGCAAGACACATATACCCAAATCAGATGGAAGAGAAATATACAAAGGCACAGAGGGGCAGATAAATTAATTATGATGTTCAAGTCTTGGCTTGGTGGTGTAAACCAAGTGCTCTTCACTTTATGTGTGCGTGTGTGTTATCGGTGTATTAATTTTAATTTAGCCTAGATGGTTTTGTATAAAGAAAAATAAAAATGTTGTATAACTATAAATAAAACTGAAAGCGACACTGAAATAAACAACTAAAGATGCATAAAATCTAACCCAAAAACAAGGGCTCCTAAGAAACTATTCTAAAGGCGGGTGAAATTGAATCAGAACACACAAAAAGGAAAAAATATCTAAGGTCTAAGGGAAGGGGATCTAATGACTCAGATCTGCTAAAAAGAGGTGTAGAAAACAACTAAAAACCAGAGGGAAAATTGCTGCAAAAAGGGAGGCGACAGGTTAAGACCCTAAGGGAAACAAGAGGGACCCTAAGGGAGAGGTCAAACAAGACTCAAGAGGGATTTTTGGATGATATAATAATCGATCTAAATGGATCTAAAAGAAAAAGGGATCAGACCCTGAAAAATGGTTGAAAGTGCTGCAAAATCTTAGACTACCTACTCAGCTAAACCCTTCTTAAAAATGTGGAAGCGTACTAAATCCCTAAGAGGCTTGTTCCCACTTTAAAAAGAAAAAATGAGCATATATAGGTCTAATACAGGTGGAAACAGATGTCAATCAACCCTGAACAGTACTTGCAGAAAACCTTGAAATTTTCAAAAAAAACACAGCAAAAAACTGCAGCTCGCAGACACTGACCTGCTGACTGGTGATCTCACATTTTTTGGCCCAAAAACTACTATATGAGCCCTGAACTCATAGGTTTTGGGCTGAAAAGTGCAAGCTGCACTTCTGGAAGTCTTGGTTGCAAGTTGCGGACAAACTTTTCCGTGTGTGTCATGAATGATTTCTGTTACCTGTGGAAAACACCTAGAAACATGCGGAAGTTAGATTTTTCATTGTTTTAGGGCATAAAAGGTAAGAAAAAACATTAAAAAGCTAAAAATAAAGCTGAATAAAAAACCCTAAGTACTGAAGCGGATGGCCACATAGGAAAATCTGAATAAAAGCCAGTGGAGTCGCCAATTTTTAGTATGAAATATTAATGCAAGTGTACAAAAAGAGATCACTTTAGATGCACATGAAAAATAACCCTAACAACAAAGATGGCTATTAAAATTCTTAGATCTACAATATACTATCGGAAAAAAATTCAAAATAAACCCAGATCTATGCAAATAAAGAGCTAAAGAACAAAATGAAATAAGAGTTTCTCCAAAATATCCAATGGACAAGACAAGAATTATAAATAATTTTTTGTATTATGGAACACCTGGGAAGAGAATTGATACAGTCCCCCCTCAATGGGATGGGTTCTTTGTTGTCCTCAAACGCTTCAGCTTTAGAGTTTCTCTCTCAATGGTGTAGAAAACCCAAGACATGTAGAACTCAAAGGGAGATCAATAAGCAAAAGAAAATAAAAATGAATCAAAGATAGACAATGATAAGAGGATCAAAGCCTGACCAAGATAAAAGGATCAAAGATAGGGAATGAACGGAAAACCATCATATTTATTAAAAAATATTGACTTATCCTTGATAATGGTGCATAATAAAATTTTATTAACCACAATCTAGATCTAACTGCTTCGAATATTTTATTATATTTTGTTAGAGGGGAAAGGAATTTAAATTGGTTAAATCCATTTATTTAGAAACAATAAACAAATAATATATTTATTTATTATTTAAAGGATGGAATCAAGGAATAATTTAACAAATAATGATTTATTTTATTATTCCTAAATGATTTAGTCAAATTTAACAAGGAATATTAATTAAATAAAGATTTAATTAATTATCCCTAGAGAAGAATAAGATAAATAATTATTTATCTAATTATTTCTCATTAATTGGGTTAATTATGACTAGGAATATAATTAAACACAGGTTTAATTAATTATTCCTAGAGGAAAATAAAATAAATAAGGACTTATTTAATTATTCCTAATGGGGTTTTCTGTTTGGACCAGAAATAACTATGGTTTATTAAATTATTTCTTAGTGAAAGCAATTTTACTATGGTAAAATTGGTCTTACATGGTGTATTTCAATCCATCTAATTATACATGGTTAGATGACAAAAAATTGGTGTAATAGTAGTCCACAATTTGTAGTTCCTTTCAAGTACCTAAATATCCTCTTGGTTGCTAACAAGTGACTTTGTTTGGGTGTTGATTGATATCTTGCCACTAATTCGACTACCAACATTATATCTGGTCTAGAAGCTGTTAGATATAACAAAATTCCTATCATAGACTTGTAAAGTGTTTAATCTACATCTCGTGATTCATCCTCTGCACATAGCTTGTATCCAGTAGTCATGGGGGTTGAGACAGGTTTACATTCTTCCATTTGGAACCTTTTTAACATATCTCTTAGATATTTTTCTTGTGAAATAAATATGCCTTTGACCTTCTATAGGATTTAAAGTCCTAAGTAGATGGTAAGTTCTCCAATCATTGACATTTCGAACTCCAAATTCATCTGTTCATAAAATCCTTTTACCAAAACATTTTTATTGTTGCCAAACATGATGTCATATACATATACAATCACAATTAATAATTTGCCTTCATTAGCCTTTATGTATAGATTACTATCCACTCCTCCTCTCTTGAACCCCTATTTTTTAAGGTACTTGTCCAACCTAGAATACCATGCTCATGGTGCTTGTTTAAGACCATATAGTGGTTTATTTAACCTACAAACATAGTTAAGCTTATTTTATAATGAAAAACCTTCAGTTGT
This sequence comes from Pinus albicaulis, assembly GCA_034641835.2. Taxonomy (NCBI): domain Eukaryota; kingdom Viridiplantae; phylum Streptophyta; class Pinopsida; order Pinales; family Pinaceae; genus Pinus; species Pinus albicaulis. The sequence goes on from CM076572.1 coordinate 567,982,754, forward strand.
TCCATGTAAACTTCTTTCTCCAGGACACCATTTAGGAAGGAAGACTTCATGTACATTTGATACACCTTGAAATCATTATAGCATGTGAAGGCCAAAAACATCCTAATTTCTTCCATTCTTGTGACTGGTGCAAAAGTTTATTCATAATCAATACCTTCTACTTGTGAGTACCCCTTACATACTAGTCTAGCTTTGTTTCTAACCACTTGACCCTATTCATTCATCTTATTCTTGAATACCCATTTTTTGCGAATGACATTCTTTCCAATAGGTATTGGTGTTAGATCCCAAGTCTTGTTTTTATCAATTTGGTCTAACTCTTCATTTATAATATTGATCCAATATCTGTGTTTACTTACCTCATCAAAGTTATTTGGCTCTATTTGTGACAACATAGCTATAGATGAAATTCCTCATAATTTTCTGCTAGTTGTCTTCTTGTTTGAACTCCTTCACTTTTGTCTGCAATAATTTGATTTTCAAGATGATTCTTTTGAGTGTGTCTTGAGGGTCCTTTTGAATGCATCTCTGTATCTCTTGATGTTTCAACTTTCTCTTCACTATCTTGATTGTCATAATAATGATGATCTCGAGGGTTAATAAAGGTCGTGCTTTTGGTTTTATCCTGTAATTCTTCATCGAATCTTACATCGATGCATTCCAAAATATTATGAAGCCTCTTATCATAGCACCTGTATCCCTTACTTTTTTATGAATATCCTAAAAATATCCCTTCATCAAATCTAACATCATACTTTCCTAGTTTTTCATCATTATTCTTGATAAATAATTTACTACTAAAAACAGTAAAATGCTTGATTGATGGTGGTTTCCCGTGCCACAATTCATATGGTGTCTTGTCATAGTTTGTTTTGAGATGTGCTTTGTTGAGGATATGTATTTCTATATGTACTACTTTTTCCCAATAGGTTTGAGAGATGTTTATTTCTTGCATTATAGCTCTGGCTATTTTCTTAACATACCCTTTTTGCCTCTCTGCAACTCCATTCCGTTGTGGTGTATTTGCAACAATATATTGTTGTTTTATCCCAAATTCATTAAACATGTCTACAAAATCATTTGATGTGAATTCACTTCCTCTGTCTAATATGATGCACTTTATTTTACACATTATTTGGTTTTCTACCAGTGCCTTGAATATTCTGATTTTTTAGAATGCTTATGACTTGTATATGAGAAATGTCATCCATTTCAATCTCGAATAATCATCAATTATTAACATGAAATATTTTTCTCCTCCTGGTGCATCTATTCTCGAAAGCCCACATAGATCCATGTGAACTAGTTTTTTGGGTCCTAAACTTCTGCAGCCATTTTGAGGCCCTAAACAACATTTTTTGGGAAAATCAAGAGTAACATGGGTCCATGGACCGACGTTTCTCACACCAAAAGTCTTATTCCTTAGATAGATCTTTCTAATGAGCTATTGAGTGCATCAAACAAAGATCGGATGCCAAAGTTATGTCCCCGGGAATTTGAAACACAAATTTACCCAAATGGGGCCCACAATTTTGGCGCTTCATCTTCTAGGGTTAGGTTTTTGGACGTTTACGGTTTCACATTGTTTCTCAATAATAAATAGGCCTTCGAGCCTAATTATAACACAGTTTAGAGGCCTGAGTACACCACATCTCTTCTTAGAGATACGCTTCCAACACCCTAGCTTGCTTCCATTATGTTTGTAAGCTTATGTCTGTAATAGTGCCTCATCTCATGGAGGATATCAATGCAATGGGGACCATTGCTTCTTAAGGAGGGAGGAATGATCCAGGTGGATATCGGTGGCCACCCAACTATTCCATTTGGATCCGCACCATCAATTCTTGCAGCTTTTCACTTTCACAACTTACTATTTTTAGCAGGTTTTCAGGTCCTGCACCTTCGAAGCCATTTTGGGGCCTTAATGATCCAGGTGGGAATTGGTGGCCACCCACCTATTCCATTTGAACCCACACCATCAGTTCTTTCAGTTTTTAAGTTGCAGCACAACTTACTATTTTTAGTAGTTTTTCGGGTCCTGAACTTCCAGAGCCGTTTTGAGGCCCTAAACGACGTTTTCTAGGTATCATTTGTCCGACGAATATGATTTTGTTCCAAAATTAATATTTGTAGCAATAGTTGTAGTCCTTGGATAGATATTTTTAATGATGTATCATGTGCATCAAACGGAGATAGTATGCCAAAGTTACGTCCACGAGAAGTTGAAACACTAATTTACCCAAATGGGGCCCATAGTTTTGGTGCTTCATCTCCTAGGGTTATGTTTTTGGACGTTTAGGGTTTCCCATTATTTCTAAATAATAAATAGGCCCTCGAGCCTCCTTGTAACTCACTTCAGAGGCCTGTTTGCACCACATCTCTTCTCATAGATAAGCTACCAGCGCCCTAGCTATTTTATTTCCATTTTGTCTATAAGCAAATTTCAGTTCTTTGATATTAATGAAATGAAGCATTATTTCTACTGCATCTCTATGTTTATGGTTATTTCTGTATTCTGTTGCATTCTTGAATAAATCCGGATCAGTGCGGGAACACAACAGAATACACATATAATCATAAATACAAAGATGCAAGAGAAATAACACTTCATTTCATTAATATCAAAGAATTGAAATTTTCTTACAAACATAATGGAAATAAACTAGCTAGGGTGCTGGTAGCTTATCTCTGAGAAGAGATGTGGCAGCTATAGGCCTTTGAACCATGTTACATTGAAGCTCGAAGGCCTATTACAGACATAACGGAAATAGATGAGCTAGGGTACTGGCAGTGTATCCTTGAGAAGAGATGTGGCAGCTACCAACCCCTGAACTGTGTTACAGAACTGAAATGATGGGAACAAGCAAGCTAGGGCACTGGTAGCGCTTATCTCTGAGAATATATCTGTGGGTTCCCAGCCCCCTGAACTATGTTACAATGAGGCTCAAAGGCCTATTTATTATTGATAAACAATGTAAAACGCAAAACGTCCAAAAACCTAACCCTAGGAGATGAAGTGCTAAAGTTGTGGGCCCCGTTTGGGTAAATTGGTGTTTCAACTTCCCGGGAACCTAACTTTGGCATCCAATCTTCATTTTACGCGCTCAATAGCTCGTTAGAAAGATCTATCTAAGGAATAAAACTTTTTGTGTGAGAAACATTGATCCATGGACCCATGTTTCTCCCGATTTTCCCAAAAAATGTTGTTTAGGGCTTCAAAACGGCTCCAAAAGTTCAGAACCCGAAAAACTACTAAATATAGTAAGTTGTGCTGCAAATTTAAAACGGAAAGAACTGATGGTGGGGGTTCAAATGGAATAGGTGGGTGGCCACCGATATCCACTTGGATCATTAATGCCCCAAAACAGCTCCAGGAGTGTAGGACTCGAAAAACTGCTAAAAAGAGTAAGCTGCTGGAAGTGAAAATCTGCAAGAATTGATGGTGCGGGTCCAAATGGAATAGGTGGGTGGCCACCGATATCCACCTGGATCATTCCTCCCTCCTTAGGAATAAATGGTCCCAATTACTTTAAGTTCCTCCATGGGGGGGGGGGGGGAATTCTCTAGAACTTAGTATTGGATTTGTCCAGGATTTCGCGAACCTTTTGGCGGATGTGCTCGATGTAGATGTGCTGCTAGTGGGCAGCCGTTGAAGGATCTAGGTAAAGTTAGCCATCATCGCATTCCTCTATTTCTTGAGGGCCTCCATGAGCAATATTTTGATAGGATCTCCTACTCCCTCATATTTCTTTCCTTCCGTAATGGGGGGTTGTCGGGGTTTGCGAGGCTGATCTTGGAAGGGTGCAACCAGATCAAGGCTGAACTCCTTATACCCTGAGTGCATTGGGGACATGAAAATAAAAATAGAGAAAGAGCAGACCGCTCTGATACCACTGATCCATATTTATGTAGGAACACAACAGAATAAACATATAACCATAAATACAAAGATGCAGCATAAATAACACTTCATTTCATTAATATCAAAGAACTAAAATTTTCTTACAGACAAAATGGAAATAAACTAGCTAGGGCACTAGTAGCTTATCTTTGAGAAGCAATGTGGCGGCTACAGGCCTCTAAACTGTGTTACAATGAAGCTCGAAGGCCTATTTATTATTGAGAAACAATTTAAAACCCGAAACTTCCAAAAACCTAACCCTAGGAGATGAAGCGCCAAAACTGTGGGCCCTGTTTGGGTAAATTGGTGTTTCAACTTCTGAGGGGCGTAACTTTGGCATCCAATCTCCATTTGACGTGCTTAATAGCTCATTAGAAATATATTTTTGAGGACTACAACTTTTGGTGTGAGAAACATTAGTCCATGGATCCATGTTGCTCCCGATTTTCCCAAAAAATGTTGTTTAGGGACTCAAAACGGCTCCAGAAGTTCAGGACCTGAAAAAATACTAAATATAGTAAGTTGTGCTGCAGCTTGAAACCAAAAAAGAACTGATGGTGGGGGCTCAAATGGAATAGGTGGGTGACCACTGATATCCACTTGGATCATTAATGCCCCAAAATGGCTCCGGGAGTGCAGGACCCAAAAAATGGCTAAAAATAGTAAGCTGCTAGAAGTGAAAATCTGCAAGAATTGATGGTGCAGGTCCAAATGGAATAGGTGGGTGGCCACCAATATCCACCTGGATCAAACCCCCACATCCCCACACAATGAAACTCCACCGTTATTTAGTTACTGTGAGTTAGAATACCGTCTAGGTGAGCACCCTAAAAATGTTGAAGAAATTATTGGGAAGAAGAAGAACCTATATCACCTATTCAATTTATGGCTGAGAATAAAAACCAAGAGCTTTTTCCCATCTAGAGTAGCCACTGTCCACATACCATTGACTTTTTTGATCTTGAGCATATAGAACTAGATCACACTTAACTCTCTCTTATTCCTTCTTCTTTCTCCATTACATGCACCCATTTGTTTTATGATTAATCCGAGATCAAGGTTCATTAAGATGACATTCATACAACTTGTGTCTAAACCTGTGACAATAAAAACATTCAATAATATTACATAGAGGAGAATATACACACGTGAATCCATTATTATCCTTAATTCCTTTTGAATTTTCAAAATCAAATCTTCTGACATAAGCTCTACAGTCTATGGCTTTATGTCCAAATTGTTTACAGTAGTAGCAGTACCTGTAGTAGAAATATATGTACCTGGTAGTGGATGATGTTTGGGGATATAACCATCTAGACATTTGAAAAAATTTTCTTCTGGAACAATATGGTCTATGCTCGTTTTTTGTTTTGTTGTTCACTCCTTTTCTCTCCTGGATTTTTCCAGTAGTGTTTCTTTGCAGTTGTTCATTTGATGTTTAAGTTTTTCCCGGTTTTTTGTTCTCAGATTGATGAGAGCTATCATTGTCTCCCATTACAACTTTTACAAAAGTGATTTCCCTATTATACTCTGCCTTAGGCTCACTAGATTCTCCTTCATAGCCTAAACTAGTCTTTACAAGTGGAGATATTTGAGCATTTAATATCTTATCCAATTGTTTAGAACCTTTTATCTATTGAATGTTCATAGTTAATTTTGTTTGAGCCTTTTCTAATTTCTTCCTCAGACTTACCACCTCTTCTTCCAATATTCTAACACACTCCTGATTTTTCTTTTTTATTTGTTGCATCAGAATATCTTCCACCTTATTTTCTTCTTCAAGTTCAACTTATAACTTAATAATGTATTTATAATTTGATTCTTCTTTTACATATTTTCATAAGAATCTCTTTATGTTTTCTATTCTTGAGTTTAAGCCTTTCTTTTTCATCTAGGGCACTGATCAACTCCCCTTCAAGATCTACCTCACCTTCTTCTTCATATTTGAAACAATATTTTTCAAGATCTTCCAAGGCCATCAAAATGAATTCAGAGCTTCCCTCTTCACTAGAGGATTCATCAAAGATTTTAGATCCACTGCTACCGTGTTGAGCATAATATGTTTTTCTATTAAACTTTTTCTCTTTCTAGATTTGTTTGGATTTTTTCTTCTCTTTTTCTTTTGGATGATTTTCCGATATCTTATAGGGACATTTTGAGGCATAATTCCCCTCTCTTCCACAATTAAATAACTTAAATGTAAGTTTCCCTTTGTACTTACCTGTGCCTTTCTTCAATCTTCTAGCGAATTCTTCTTCTTCATCAGAACTTGAGCATGATCATTCCTTTTCTTCTATTCACTTGTCTGCCTTGAAGGATGCCTCCCTAATGTTTGATTTCCCTTTTGGAATTCTCATCTCATATGCTATCAAGGACCCAAGTAATTGGTCCCTGTTCAAAATTTCGAAGTCTGTCGTTTCTTCTATGGCTGAAACCTTAGGATCAAATTTAGATGGTAATGATCTCAATATTTTTTGAACTATTACACTTTCTTTGAATATTTCCCCTAGACCTATCATGATATTCATGACTTCAGTAACTCGTAAGAATAATTTAGCTATATCTTTATCTTAATTCATTTTTAATGTCTCAAACTATGTTCTATATATTTTCAATTTGACCATCTTTACTTTTTTATCTCTCTCATGAATATTTTCTAATTTATCCCATATTTATTTGGTTATCTAAAAATGCATTATTTTGATAAATTTCGACTCACATAGACTACTCAAGGGTGCATTCATAGCTTTTTCATTTGCTCTGAAATATAGTTTGGCATCTCTGTCACTAGTCCCTTCCTTTGGTTCTTCATAACGTACCATCATCGCATCCCATACTTCTATTCCAAGAGACATTAAGTATTTATTCATTTTGAATTTATAGAAAGCATAGTTTTTACTAGTAAATAATGGGGCTTTATTTGTTGAGCATACTTCTAGACTAACCATTTTGATGACTTAGGATATCCTTCCAGTTGTTATACTATTATTGAAGGAACTTAGCTCTGATACCAATTTATATTTAATATTGGAAATTACTGAGGGGGGGGGGGGGGGTTGAATCAGTAATTTAATATTCTATACTTTTTATCATCTATACTTTATTATGCAACTAATATCTCATGTTCATGTTATGTTGAATTCATTTTGAAGGTATCAAGAAGAGCAATTTTTAGATTACTTATCAAGAGTTCAATATCATTCACATAGCATTCATAATCAGCACACTTAGACACAAGATATGAGTGGAAAACGTGAAGGGAGAAAACCACGAACGTTAGACTGAAAGTGGTGTGAAGGCAAGCTGCTACTCCTTATTACATCAAATTTTTGTAGGCTTCAACCTACAAGAGGGTACTACCTCAAAGGAAGCTCCAATCCCACAAATATTCGATACGCTACAACCCACAAGAGGCTCCTACCTCAACATGGAACAACATGTTCTTTTTTGAACTGCAACATATAAGAATAGAAATTTATCAGTCAGAACATCAGGTTATAGATGCCAGTTACCTCATAGACCTTTCTGCTGTCAACTTCATTGTTGAATTTTTTCTCCTCTTCCATTTTCTCTTTCTCTTTAGATGTTTCCCATGAACGTCCTTGTTCAAAACCCTTCTCACTTCACCAAAAAAACTCTTTATTTCCACTTCATGTTGTGCATTTTCTAAGTAATCCCTCTTGGTTTTTTGTATTCCTTGCAGAATATGAAGTGAATCATTGTCTCTTGGGCTTCCAAAAAATTCTCACTTATTTTATTTTCAGTTTTGAAAATATTTGTAATAGAAAATGATATTGTAACATATCAATAAGAAATAATGACAAGTGACAAATTGGATTTGTATTGTCTATATTTTTTGTTTAATGAAATATATGTATTTCAACTTTGTATTGATATATTATGTCCTGCTTGACAACTTTTAGCCTTCATATTGATTAGCATAGCCTTTGCACTTCACATCACTTTCAGACTTTTGCAATAATAACATTCAACATACATTATCATTATTACAGTTAATGACATCAATGCCAATATTTCCAACATCCTTCCCATTAGAATCTTTGGAACCACCAAATGACTTAATTTATTCAAAAAATAAGTGATGGTACTTCCTCCCCACTTTTCCAATATTTAAACCTCATGTGCAGATAATGGACATTTGACTCATCATGACAAGTTTTCCAACAAGGATGAAAATTTTCATAACATTTTTGACATAATTAATTATTCGCTTATCTCTATAAACATTTGTATTCATTGTCACAACTGTCAGCCATACATAATAGACTAGTGGTAAAAATGAACACATTGTTGGAAATGAAAATGAATCAACAAAATTCTTGATCTTCTTAACATGAATAACATTGACCAATGCATATATTTCACCCTCAACCATAGGCTATAAGTTTGGATCTCTGATATTAGTATGCAATGAGCCCTCATGTTGTAATTCTTTTGAATCCTAAAACATTTGATTATAGTTAGCATCGATTTTAACTATTTCATTTTTAGGATCACATTCCTTAGTTATTTTTTCTGTATAAAAAATGATGTCTAATTTTATTCATTCTGAGGATAAAAAATTACAATTTGCATATGCAATATGCATTCCAAAAAATACAGATAGAAAAATGGAAAATTTCATCCAGAGAAACCCAAAAAAACTAGTGTGAAAGCCATGGAGAATCCATACAAGCCCAAGAACAAGAAAACTACATTACAAAACAAGTAAAAAATCCCATAAAAAAAAACCAAAAAAAATGGAAGAGATATCAATTAGGAAACAAGGCACAAGTCACCCTGATAGCCACATAAATAAGCCCATAAATGGGCATAAAAGAACAAGACATAAAATCCCCTAGAAAATTGAGAAAAAGCCCCAAAACGTGCACTAACAAGGAGAGACAAATAGGGAAAAATAGCATCAAAAAATGGCTGAAGCCAAGCACAAAAATCCTATAGACAACAACAAAAAACCTAGACTGGAAGGCCCATATTGGTCGACACCCACCAAAAATCTAGCACCTGAAAATGAAATGAAAGAGGGATGAATACGATGGTGAAATAGCAAAAAAAAAGCCTAAAATATGACACCTACAATGTATTATTCCAAAATGGAAAAGATAGGAATATAGAAAATCTATAGCATTCCAAATAAGAAAAATAAGAATATAACACTAAAATCTAGAAAATGTCGGAAATATAATACAACATCAAGACATTAGAACCATCAACAGAAACAACTGATTCATATATATATATATGTGTGTGTGTGTGTGTGTGTGTGTGTGTGTATAAAGTACATAGTGCTCCAAAGAAGATGCACTAAAGACAACAAGAAGTGGCTCAAATACACTAATGAAAACTAGAACTGGAAGTGTTGTGTTGTTACTATTGCTCCTGCTGGAAACTACTACTACTAGGAAGAAGAACCATGTTCTATAGGCTTATGGAGTCCTCAAAATGATTCGGAATTTTAACCACGTATTCTACTCACAGCCCAGAAAAACCCAGAAATGGTTTGGCCAGATTTTAATTTTGGATTTTCGGCCCTTTTTGGGTTGCCAACTGCACCCCTGCTGGCTGACTTATGCAATCCTCCTAGGTAACTGCTAAGATGGGGCTGAATTGATGATATAACTGCTGCAATATCACCCAATCATCTCAATACATGAAGTGTTCGTCCCTTCTCTTGATATCCAAGTTAGAAGCTTGGGATCTAGCCCCCCCTTCCTCTGCTCAAGTTGTAGTTGCACATTGCACAACTATTGGAATGAATTGTGCTATCAAGAGGGTTGAAGCTATATCCTACTGCTAGGTGATGGAATATATCTCAAAACTGATGGAAATAACCTCTCCAAAGTGAGGGGATGATCCCTCACAGTATTCCAAGCTGAAATACTAGGAAATTCCTTCCTCCACTAGATCTACCTAGATGGACTGCGCAATTCTTAGAGGAACTGCTAATGCATGGAGGTATAAAATCATGGCCTAATGCCAGATATCACAATGCTTCTCTTGGACGACTGAAATGGAAACACAAGATGAAAGGATGAAACCTCCATTGGTTTCTTAGCTGAAATGCTAAGAACTACCTTCCTCCTCTCAAACCCTAAGACAGGAATGCGTAATTCCTGAAGTTGTATATGCAGAAGAGATGGGATGAATGTGGCACCAATGCTGAATGATGAAGAGCTGCTCAAAATAACCTTCCTAGAGTAGGCACTCGAAGTACCCCATGGGTAAGGGTGGGATTCACGCTCGGGAACACCCATGTACTAAACAACACTGCAGACTTAGCTAAATAGCTGAAGCGTGCAAAGAATGTCAAACGACAATACAATATCAAATTCCAGACTGCTTTGCTTTTCTTCCCTTATCTTCCTTATATGGTTGCGAGCCTTCCCTTGCATTGGCCCACCTCATAACTGCGCTGCACATGTGGCCACCAGTCTCCATGAAGACTGTGTTGTCTCTCCATGATCTCCATGATCTTTGCAATTAATCTCCACTTCCTTCATCATGTGTGCATGTAATGCACCACTTCCTCCATCATTGCATCATTAATGCTCTATGATATTACTTTTATTCCTCTAGTATCTCCATCATATTCCTCATTATCACTCCATAATCTGCACTCTTCCTTCATTGATGAGCTACTCCAATACTCCATGATGCTAATATACTATCTACTAACCCACATTTACACAAAAAAAGTGGATTATATTTATATATGGGGTTTATGGGTCCCTCCACCCTTTTATTTACTTAACTAAGTAAGAAAATTAAGAACTCTAATATTCTAATTAACTGATGAAAAATTGGGAATATTACAGTCCTCCCCACCAAAATGTTGCTTGTCCTCAAGAATCTACAAAACTAAATGTTACAGCAACCCCTCTCCCTCCAAATGGAATCTTCATATGGAAGGTCTCCCCATCTGATCCAATGTGTAATGAATTCCCAAATCCATAGTTGCCTCTCTAGAATGTCTAGAATGGCTTCCAAATGTAAAGCTAGATGCCTCTCCTCATCAATGAACCTCCAAGTGGCAACCATATGTTGTTCCAGAGCCTCTTCTCTGCATGAGACATATGACGTGAAGTGGTTCCTCCCCCCAAAGGAAAGTCCCAACTCATGAACTATCTCTCCAATCCATGCTACATGGAGTAGGATGTACCTATCCATGCTCCCATCATTGGTCTTGATTGCTCCAAGAATCATCTCAGCACTGTGAAAAATAGGAAACAAAGACATATGGGTTGACATGTGAAATGTTGAACCATACTCTCTCAATAACAGCTAGTGCAGTAATGCTTCTTGCTGCCATACCACCCGATCATCATACCAAGTATGGTGGAAATACTCTCCTAATAGAAGCCAACGCAGTAAGACCTCCTGTTTCAACCTCCTCTCCTCCTGATACAAGGTATGAGAGAAATTCAACCCATACTCTCCCAAGAGTAACCAAAGCATCAATGACTCTTGCTGCCACCTCACATCATCATCATGTAAGCCATGGAGCAACAACATACTGATTGACATGTAGAATTTCAGATCATCCCAACATAACCAAGCTCCATGTTGCCACATCATGTTAGTGCCATGCAATGTCCCAAACAATAACACACCCATTGACATAGGATATGTCATGTGATGGCCAAAATATCTCAACAACAACCAGCACAGCCATGCCTCCTGCTATTGCATCACACCAGTGCTATGCAAGGCATGGATCATACATATGTGAAATTTTTGGTAGCAACCATACTCACCCAAAACAAACCAATGCAACCATGCTTCCTGTTGCCCCGTGTCATAGATCTACAAGTAGCTTTTCAACCACTTGCTCATCATATCCATCCATCCATCCAACTGTGGGTGATGAATCATATCATGCACCAGCTCGGTATCCACCCAACAGAGAAGCTCCTGCCAAAAAATGCTCGTAAAATAATTGTACCCATCACTATCTATGGCCTTGGGAATACCATTAAGCATGAAGACATCCCAGAAATATAAGCCGGTCACGGGTGAAGAGATGTACTGTGTGAAAATTTTGAAGCAATGTGCAGCCTCGACAGCAGATTAATGTCGACAATACCATCCTCCACAATCTGATGACAATATTTTCACTCCATGATATGTCAAAGTGCAGCCTCCTTGAGGTCTCTCATGATAACCTCTCTCTGATGGCCTGGTAGAAACTATGAGGTTCTGAATATGCTGCATGTAGAAACTTCTCTTTGATTTGTGAGGTGCTCATCAAGAAGGCTCTGTTCTGATAATGGAAGATATTATCCATTACATGATGCCTACCATCTACCATCTTCCCATCCAATGCTTCATAAGTGAAGAAGTCATATAAATTCTCAAATAATAGCTAGGCCCTCAAATCATCATTGATCCTTAGTGACAGCGTTGCTGATCTCCATGATAGTGCATCTGCTGTCTCATGGCCCTCTCCATACACAATGCTAAACTCATAGTCCTACATTGTACTGATCCACCATTGTTGCCTCTTCTTCAGCTGCTGCTCCTCCTCAAAAAGATGTTGGAGACTATGGTGGATGGTCTTCACTGGAAACCTACTGCCAATAAAAAAATGTCGGAATTTGACCAATGCATGCATAATGGCCAATATCTCTTTGTAATTAATATAATACAACAACTCATACGATAGTAACTTCTGGTTCTCGAAATCTATGGAATAGCTTCCCTGCATTAGGACTGTGCTAATCCCATCCTCAGAAACTCCACACTCCAACACAAAGTGTTGTGTGCAGCTCAACAATGTCAAACTGGGATAGTTATACATCTTCTTCTTGAACCAGTCAAGGGTCCTCTACGCAGTGATAGTCTACTACTCCAAATCAGCAATGTGCTCTAACCCTTGGTCATGCAATTGCCCTGATTGCATAACCCCAAAAATCTCAAGATGATGTGCTGAAACAATCTAGGGTGGAAATTTTTGCATACCTTGGATCAACTGATGCTTGGGAACAACTTGCAAAGCTACAAGATTTCCTCCAACTGGTGCAATTTCTTCTCCAACTACTAGTGATGGTGATGGTTGCTCCTCTACTGCTATACCAACGCTAGTATCTACTTCCTCTTCCTCATGCACCTCCTGAATCATTCCTGGGACTCTCAATGTCGAATTCTTAGGACCATCTTGCAAAGATGCAAGTGCTCCTCCCATTGATGCAAGTACCTCTACTGTAGCAGGTAGTGGTGGTAGTTGCTCTTCTCCCAAAGTATCATTGCTGACATCTTCCTTTTGCTCCTCATGTACTTCCTCACCAATGTTGGAAAATGTTTCAATGGAAAGTGCCTCTGTTTTTCTTCTGTCAAACCTCTTTACCAATATTTGAGTGAACTCTTCATACGTGGTCACTCTTGCATGTTTCAATCTATCGAATGAGCAGTAATTTTCTTCACCCTCAAGGCATAGCACTGCAATCTGAATAAATTCCTTTTCTGGTACTAGGTGTAGCTATAATAATTCATCTAACTTCTCCATCCAATATTTTGTCGTGCTTTTGGATGACCCATCGAGTGTAGGCAGAAACAATCTATTCTGCATATGCCCTCTTTTTCTATTGTTGCTGCGGGGTTTCTGGTTCTCTTTAATCTGGAAAAACTGTTGGAAAGTCAGATTCTCTTTGAATGCTCTAGATTGAGATTTTTACTTTGTAAGATAATAACTAAGAGTCTCATGCTCCAAATATCCTCCATATCCATGCAATTCATTTCCTTCTGCAAGAAAAGTGGGCATAGTAAGGCACTGTGGAACTTTTTGCACTGCTGATTACTTATACTGCTGATAGGAAGTGCTCGAACCTTATCCATTCTAAAACCCTATTGTGGTTTCCTTTTTCCTTTCCCTTCTCATTTCTTTGATCTCCATGGTGAGATCCTGCATAGATCTGAAGAGAAGTTTGGCAAAACTCAATCCTTTCGCCATTATAGATTTATTATTTTTCTTCTTCCTCTTCTTATTCTTTTGATGTCATGAAATTCCCACAAGTTGAGCCAAATATCATGCTATGATACCACTGTAATATTCCAAAATGGAAAGACAGGAGTATAGAACATCTATACCATTCCAAATAAGTAAAACAGGAATATAACACTAAAATATGGAAAATGCCAAAAATATACTGCAACATCAAGACATTATAACCATAAGCAGAAATAGCTGAGTCATATCATTATACACAATAGAAAATATGAAGTACACAGTGCTCCAAAACATATGCACTCAAGCCAACAAGAAGTGGTTAAATACACTAATGAAAAGTAGCACTGTAAATGTTGTGCTGCTACTACTGCTTGCTGGAAATTGTTGCTATTGGGAAGACGAACGATGTGTGAGAGGCTACTAGAGTCTTAGAATGATCTGGCATTTTAACCATGGATTCTACTCCAAAAACCCAGAAATGCTTTGGCTAGATTTAATTTTGGATTTTCAGCCCTTTTTGGGTTGCCAACTACACCCTTGTTGGTTGACTTGGTAACTGCTGAGATGGGGCTGAATTTTTGATCTAAACGTTGCAATAGCACCTAATCATCTCAAAAAATGAAGGGTTGGTCCCTTCTCTTGATCTCCAAGCTAGAAGCTTGGGATCTAGCTCCTCCTTCCTATGCTCAAGTTGCAACCGCACATTGCACAACTGATGGAATGAACTGCACTGTCAAGAGGGCTGAAGCTATAGCCTACTGCTAGGTGATGGAATATAGCTCACATCTGATAGAAATAATCTCTCCAAAGTGAGAGGAATATCCCTCACAGGATTCCTACAAGCTAAAATACTTGGAACTTCTTGCTCCACTAGATCTAACTGGATGAATTACACAATTCCTAGAGGAATTGCTGCTACATGGAGGTATAAACTGATGGCTTGATACCATATATCACAATTTTTCTCCTATAAGACTGAAATGGAAGCACAATATGAAATGATGAAATCTCCACCGGTTTCTTAGCTGAAATGATAAGAACTACCTTCCTCTTCTCAAACCCTAAGACAGGAATGCGTAATTCTTGAAGCTGTATATGCAGAAGAGAGGGTATGACTGTGGTACCAATGCCAGATGATGAATCGCTCCTCAAAATAACCTTCCCAGACTAGGCACTTGAAGTCCCCTATGGGTAAGGGTTGGATTCCCACTCGCGAACACCCGTGTGCTAAATATCACTGCAAAATTAGCTAAATAGCTAAAGTGTGAAAATAATGTCAAACGCCAATACAATATCAATTTCCATACTGCTTTTATTTTCTACCCTCATCTTCCTTATATGTTTTTGATCCTTCCCTAGCTTTGGCCCACCTCATAACTATGTTGCACATGTGGCTACTAGTCTCCATGAAGACTGTGTTGTCTCTCCATGATCTCCATGATCTCTACAATTAATATCCACTCCCTCCATCATGTGCACATTTAATGCACCACTTCCTCCATCATTGCATCAATAATGCTCTATGATATTACTTTTATTCCTCCACTATCTCCATCATCTTCCTCATTATATCTCCATAATCTCCACTCTTCCTTCATTAATGAGCTGCTCCACTACTCCATGATGTTGATCTACTATCTACTAACCCACATTCACACAACAAAAGTGGATTTTATCCATCTATGGGTTTTATGGGTCCCTCCACCCTTTTATTTACTTAACTAAGTAAGAAAATTAAGAACTCTAATATTCCAATTAACTAATGGAAAATTGGGATACATACATTAGTAACATGAAAAAATCCCACACACCCTATGCAACGACAAAATAAGGCACAACAAAAGACATTGAATCAACGATGGAAAAGTGGAAGACATATGGAAAATGGGAATGGAGGCATGAGCCATGGGCCGTGAAAGCTAGGGTTCAGTCGCCTTTCCCCCGATCCCTAAACTCCCCCCCCCCCCCATACATTATTTAGTTCTTACAAACATGAGTGAAAAAATTGTGTTTTCATTTACTAGCATTTTCAGTTGTCCTATATTAATCATAGATATGTTAGTATTTATGCAATGTGTTCTCACAAGAAATTTAATCGCACATTTAATGAGATGGTACATGTTCTCCTCCTTGTAGAAGATGGCCTTCCTATTGTTATAACATCATTTATCACTCATATAGTTCTGATGCTCTTGCATGGCCTTGGGAATCTCTTTCCCATTCAGAGTTGATCATTTATTAAAAAACAATATTTTGAATTCCATATGCAACTTTTCCCTTCAAAAAATAGGTACACACACGGGTACCATAATATAGAACCCACATATATTATTTTAAATATGAAAAAAATATAAAATATCCCATTTTTTGGGCAGGGTTCACGGGTTTTACCAAAAGCCCACCTGCAGGAGCCCATGGGATATCTGAATCAAATAATTTCTGGTGGTATTTATACACCTCATGGGAAGACCTATTTACACCAAGGATATAGGATATCGACATTATAGTATTTCAGTCCCCAGGTCAAGTATGATTTTCCATGTGCCTCCTACACTCGCAGTCATAGTAAACCCTTGTTTCCTTGCATAGACGTTCATTCTTCATTATATGAAATCCTTTTGCATATGCTCGAGAGGTGATCTTTGAGGCTTGGGATGGATGGATCAAGAGGAAGGTTTCGTTGGTGCCGTGGTCAGATAAGGTTGTATCTCTCCACTACTCCTTGCTGATATCAATAAAGAAGCTTTGTATTGTTCTTGAAATTTTATGATCTCATGTTTTATGATTCATTTTGAATATGTCATGATTTATATGCTTATGCTTGATGATATAACATGATTACTATGCACATACTTTGAACTACTAGCTATGTATATGATTCTTTGAACTTTGTTGCAGGTCTGATTGCTTTGGAGTAAGCAGAGGGTTTGGACCCTGTGAGAATGACATCAAATGTAGGACCTACGAGTACTCCTATCAAACCTAAATTTAGTAGTTTGTATATTTTTCTTTCTTGAATGTATGCTTCTTGTTGATTGTCTATCTTCAATTTGTTGAGGTTGTCAACCCTTACCTTAGGGAAGTTTTACCCAAAAATAGAATTGGTGACTCCGCTAGGGAATACAATCATGTATTTACTAGAATGGTTTTTTTCTTCTTGATTTGGGTTTTCCTGTTTTGTTTCTTGACTTTTCGAGTATTGTTGGCTTGTTTGTAGTCTGGGAAATCAGTCTGATCTTCTAGATCAAGACTGTATTTTTTATTTTTCCCTGATTTTCTATGTATACACTCCTTTTTTTGTAAATTGGAGCGTACATACACATTTCATTTCAAATAAACCAATATATACACCAGTTTCTTCAAAAACAGTCACTTATATTTGGAAAAATTTGAATTTTTCAAAATTTTCCTTCAGTCAGGGGTGTGGATTTTTTTTCTTATTTCTCGAGGTTATATACAATTTGGAATAGTATTTCTTCTTGTTGTTGTCATTTTTTCCATATCCTTTTGCAAGAATATTTTTTCAACCTAGGGTTTGCATTTTTGTGAAGTTTTGTACGTGAAGTTTGGGCTTTGGGCCTTGTTTGCGAAGAGCCCGATTGTTCTATGCTTTTAGGACAGTGAGTTAGTTATCAACTTGATTATAATCCAATATTTTCATCACTTTCTTTGAATTCTTGTAGTTGACTCATTTAGTTTCATTTTAGTTATTTGAGAAGAGTATTTGCAATTTTGGTTCAGTGAAGGATTTTGGGTTCTCTAAAATATTTCTATCTTTTTGAATCTTTTATGTATCTTTTCAGATCCAGTTGTTCAAGTGTTTTTATCTCTTATTCAATTTAGTCTTATCATTTTAGTTATTTTTAATGGCTTGTGAAATTTGGAGTCTTTTCTCTTGATTTTGATCTTGGAGTGATTGATTGCTTTGCCTTCTTGAAACTTTTGTTATGAGTCCTTCAAAAGAAAAGAAAAAATATTTGTTTTTTGCCTTCCTTTTCTTTGGTTTTTTGGTCGTTTTGTATTTCCAACAAGTGTGCAAATCTTTACTTAATATTGAAATTTTCTTTATTGGGGAGATCTTTTCTTGCATATTTGTTTCTCCTTGTTTGTCAAATTTTGACTTTTGGTTCTTGAAAGGACACATTTGTTTTTTTAAAATCATTCCATACAATCTTGAATCTAGGAATTCTAGTATGCATTAAGGTAGTTTTCATTTTAGGCATTGTAGTTTCTTTCTTTCATCAATTTCTCATAGAACCTTGTAGATATCACTTTTCATTGAAGAAAAATAAGTTGCATTTGCATGTAGTCTAGTTTTCTATTGGTTTCTTTTTGCGTGAGAACATCATAAGTTTCACTTTTGTTACCCGTGACCTAAATAAAAACCAATAAAATCAAGCACTTAATCTAAAATGAAATAGATTTTGTTTTTTGTCATAGATACATCAATTAGTGTAGGACATTTAGGGCGTTGGAATAGGTGTGTGGAGAGTAAAATATCCAAGGAAACTCTAAACTAAAACATAGAAATTGATTAAAGAGTGTAAATATAGTATCGTTAGGTTTTCTGATGCAGGAGCATCAAGTTCAATTTTTATTAATTAATTGTGTGAAATAGGGGGTGAGACTTTTTAATTATTTTATTCATTTTCATAATTTAAGAGAGAAATATGTAAGGAGAGGATTAATGTATATATTCTTTTAATAATTAAAAGGATATGAGTTAGGTAACCAATTTAGGGAGTAGGAATTCTATGTACGGGATTTTGTTGAGTCCACACCCAGAATGAAACTAAATTAGATTTAGTTGAGGATTAGGTGGAGAAATTTGTGGGGTGAAATAAATACATTATTTATGTATAAATAGGAGTGTTTTTTGAGGAAGAACAAGAGCTGAGTGTTGTGAGGAGTAAAATAAGCGTGAGAGATGGTTTGGAGGGCCAAGATCCAAGAGGCCACCCAATGTAATATTTGGCCAGAGAAATTTTATATTTTTATATCTGTAGTTGATTTGAATGGCTCTTTCTCCTTCATGTGAATTTTAAGCTGAATGTTTTTATGGTTTTATTTGAAGAAAAATTGAGCATTTTCATATTGAGTGAAGCAGTGAATTTTTATATGCTAGGATCTGCTTTCTAGTAGCATCCCTGCATTATTTTCTGGTAAATATCTTCTAACACAGGAGTTAAGCACAAGGACACGTAAAGACGTGGAAATATAGATACCCCCTCTCCTACTTTTTGGATCCCGCGCCCACAAATATTTCGCCCGACCTCTGATCACGAGATGGTGGTATTAGTTTCCTATCCTAGGGACCACACAGGTGACTGCAGGGGGAAATACCTATGGTATCTGAGAAAGGTGTTGCATCACTTTCATAGTACTTCTAGAGGGTTCCCTTGCGAAGTTCGGCTACTTGCACCAACAAAGGATATTATCTAGAGGTCAGTGTTACTATTTCCAATACCATCGCTAGTAGGATTGGGTCGTAATTATCCTAAACTATATTAAGAAGGTCCTTATCTTCTCTTTCTTGTATTTTTGTGTCTGGTCCTAATCACCTAGAGCAGAAATACCTGGAAGCTTTTTGTTTGGTTGTATCTTTAGGGACTTTTTAGTGAGTGCTCTTTCCTCCTATCTTTCCATAAGTTTCTATTTTTTTAATATTTAAAATTTTTCTTAATATTTAAAAATGGATGATAGATCATTTCGTTGGTCCAAGAGGCTTCGTGGGCTTTCACGTGCAAGTGTCGATCCTTCATCTAGAAGGCATAGGAGAAATTCTGCTGGTGGTTTTCAACTAATAGTAGTTAAGGCATCGAAGATTGATCCTTCTCCAACGGCTATCATTTCATATGTTTAACCTAGTAGTTCATGATTTGGATGGAAACGCTCTGGTCCTTGTTAGGGTGCTCTTCCAATCGAAAGACGAGGTTGATATTAAAGATGTCCTTGAGCCCCCTTCGACTCCTTCAGAACCTATTCCTTCTGATCTTTCCTACATTGTAAAATACGTGGGTACCCCGACTCACTGGTCAGCAAGCCCTGTTAACTCTCCTTTTTTTCCAATGGCCAATGTAGGGGAACCCAACCTTCTAGGGGAACCCAACCTTCCACCCCTTTCAATGGTGCATATCCTTTTGGGATGCCATCAAATGGGATTCCTTCAGTTCCTTCATCCTTTTCCTTTTTTGTTTCCACATCAATGACTTATATGCCACGTGGTTCAACATATTTTCAGGGCTTTTCTTCTGGAAGTGGTCATATTCCTCCTTCCAATCCATCTTTGAACTTAGGATCAATTCCTTTCTCTCAACATGCCCATAATGATAACACTTTCCAAGGGAGTCAAGGATGGGAAGATACTTCCATTAGTGGTTTAGGGTTTGGGAAAATACCCCATATATTTGGTCAATAGGAGAGTATGCACTTCCCTTCCGTGAGGGCCTCACATGTCTTTCCTCCTCTAGCTAGTGCATGGAATCCTTATCAGGGGCTTTCCCCTTTTTTTAATGTTTCGATAGGAAGAAGCTACCCTATGCATGGTCACCTTATGGCAGGGGGTGGACAACCTCCGATTACTTCTGGGCCACGAGGATTTACTCATGGTTTAGGTTCTTCTACGAGTAACCCATGGCAGCCATGTGCCTCTCAATAAATAGGATACTCTTTTTCTAATGTTCAAATTTCTTCTCTTGGTGGGTGGAATTCTAATGTTCCTCCATGCTTACCATTCCTGGAAAATTTAAACTTGTTAGATATTTTGAAGTTGACAAAAAATATGATCCTATAATATTCGGTTTGGCCTCCGGTCCCCAAAAAAATTCCATCTGATATTCCAAAAATTTAAGGGAAGTATGGAGAGGATTTGGCTGATCATATAACCATGTTCCATTTGTGGTGATCATCTAACTCATTTATTGTTGATTCGATCAAGTTGAGACTATTTCAACACACCCTAATTGTAAATGCTGCAAAATGGTATATTGAAATAATATGGGGTACCTTTTGTACGTTTGGTGACTTGGCTACTATGTTTCTAAACCATTTTCAGTTGCCTATCCGATATGATGCTAGAGTTGAGCTTCTAGTCAATTTTGAGAAAGATAAAGCAACTCATATTTCTGACCACATCCAAGAGTGGTGCAGAAGAAAGAGGCTTATCAAGGCATATATCCCTGATGAGTTCCTTTTGGAATGTTTTTTGAAATATTTGCAACCAGATATTTTTAAGGATGTATCATTCTCTAGAGTATTCACTGAAGAACATGCCATCTTCAGAGCCCAACAATTAGAATTCAACTATTTTGAGTATGGATTCCTTTACAATATTTTTTCTGATGCTCCTTGGTTGAAGATCAACCTAGCCAAACCTAAGCCAGGACCCCACACTGATGGGATTGTAGGGTCAATTGATAGCAATACGGCTAACTTATTGAAACAATTGTAGTGTTTGTCTTTACAATATACTTCTCTGACACATGATACATCGTGATTGTCTATTCCTTCACAACCTTCAACAATAAATTTTGTCCAATATTCAAATCGAAAAGGAAACCAACAATTCGATGGTAAGAAGAAGGGACATGGTCAGAAGAAAGATAAGGTTGGTAAGGGAAATGTAAAAAAGCCTAGTAATGATACTAGAGAGGGAAAAAATAAATAAATAAAAGAAAATCAAATTCCCATGCAAGTTATGTAGTGGGGATCATCTGGGGATCATCTAACCTATATTTTCCCTAATATTCAGGATACTCAGTGCTTGTTACCTCAGCAGGTTTCTTCTAGTTCCCAGGATGTGTTGACTAACCCTTTTCCCCAAGGGCAACAAATGCCTGCTAGCACGAATGTTAGAACTGAAACCCCCTAGGGGTGAAACAAAGATGAGGAATCCACATCAAATGTATACATGGTGAGATATCATAATGATTTCGCTACAAGATCACATGATTATGGTGAGCCATAACCTCCTAAGGCTATGGCTGCTTCCGATACCTAGAGCCACTCTGATGAGGCCCATCATTAGGTATATTTTAAGGGTTAAAATATCATCCTTCAACCTATTAAGTTACCTATCTCTCACTTTTATTTACATTTTTTTCATATTGTGCTTAGTGAGAAGGTTGAAAGATGTTTGTCATACATTTTTTCCTAATTTGATTCAATTGCAAAAAGTGAAGCCATTTTTGAGATATTTCCCACCTAAGGGCTCGAAGTAGACATCAAGGAGAGAGAATATCTCTCCCAATAGATCGAAGGCAAAGGAAACCAAGCAAATTGGAATTTATGAGGAGCCAATCTCCACTCTTCCCAAGATTAAGGAGACCTTATTCCTTCTTTTTAAGGAGTTGTTGGTAGATAACCATTAGTATAAATAAGTATTTCCAAGAGCTCATTAGGATTCTAAATTTTTATTCAGCTAGGTAGATATTGAGCTATGATTTAGTGTTATTTTTTACTGTCATATGATGTATCAGAAATTTTTATGCAATGATAATGAGAATTTATTTGTTCCATCACTGATTTAGTCTCAAAGGGCTTATGCTTTTGGGTTAGGGCCCAATCCATTGATTATTTCCCTCTTATGTATTTATATTCTATTTTTATGTTTCAACACTTTTTTTAGGTTGTTTTCATTCTAGAACCAACAAAAATCTATCAAAATCGTCCTTGTAGCCTCTCTCCCTCACTTCTCTCATGGGAACATGAGGGGAAGGATATCCAACCACAGATCAAAATCAGTTTGTTTATGATTCCTTGGAAAGTTAGATAGTGTGATTATCATGTTCATAATTTTCATACTGTAAGTTATAAGTTTGATTTCTGCTTAGATCATATTTTAGCATATTTTAAGTAGATTTCCTATTGTACTCATCTTTTCCACCTTTAAACATGTTAGTTTGTCAATGATCAATGCATCAATGTGTGTAGTGGATTTAGGAATTTTTATAGTTGTAGGGAAAGGACCCCTTTCATTACTGTCATCTTAGACTTATTCCTTCTTCTCTCCAACCTCCAATTTTGCCACCAAAACCATTTTGTGAAATCACCTTCACCGCCACCCTGAGCTGCCCTCCAAGTGAAAAACATGCCTTCCAAGGGTTCTGAGTTTGGATGGAGGTTTTTTTGACCTCTCCCTCACATATTTCCACCTTATCATGCCTTTCCACACATCCCTTTCACCCTTTTAATATTTAGTTCCCTCTTGGCTTGTTTCTTGTAGCGGTACAAAAGATCTTGTAGAAACGTCCTATAGCAGCGGTGTAGGTGACCATTTTCTCTCCAGTTTTGTTCCTTTTTCCCATTTAAACCTAGAATAGGATGCATTTGACCCCCAAATCTGAATTCGTGGCTAGAAGAAACCCATAGGCCACTCCAAAGCTTCTTCCTTCCTTGCTATAAAAGAAGAGTAGGCATCAGTGATTTATTTCATTTCAGAATTTGCTTGGATAGCAAAATAGTTTACATGCAAGTACAATTTGAGTGAATTTTGTTTACAGTTTGATGAAGTGTGTGATGATATAATTGTTTCTTTACGTCAAATGAATGGATAGTTAGATGAATGATTTCCCATAACCTAATTTCCTTTTCTACAATTAGGTTAATTATTTATTATTTTCTTTCATTGTCAATTGCAAGTAAAAGTTTGATATACACTCTCTTTGTCTTAGGTTATAAGTAATTATATGCATTTACATTAGCTAATTTCACTTTAATCACGTAGGACGAATGGCCTAGAAGTACTACTTATTAGAAGACCTAGTTGAGGGTGGCATGAGTAGAATCCATCTGCTGTACATATAGCATTGTCACCTCTAAGTTTGTACGAACTCCAAGTTGATAAGTAAAGCTGAGTATCCCTTGGGAGTTTCAACACTCATGGTTCAATACCAAGGCTCACCAGTATTTGGCGTCGTTGTCAGGGATGTGTCTAAGTATATGCTTGTTTTTGCTTAAGCATTATTTTTTGTTTTTGTTTTGCATATATTTTGAAAAAGAGAAAAGAAACAAATAAAAATTTCTTTCATTCCTCGTAGGAGTAGGGGAAACTAAGGAAAATTTATACCAAGAACCCTAATCCAGGTGGATATCGGTGGCCACCCACCTATTCCATTTGGACCCGCACCATCAATTCTTTCAGATTTTCACTTCCAATAGCTTACTATTTTTAGAAGTTTTTTGGGTCTTGAACTTCTGCAGCCGTTTTGAGGCCCTAAACAACATTTTTTTGGGAAAATCGAGAGTAACATGGGTCCATGGACCGATGTTTCTCACACCAAAATTCGTATTCATCAGATAGATCTTTTTAATGAGCTATTGAGTGCGTCAAACAAAGATTGGATGCCAAAGTTATGTCCCCGGGAATTTGAAACACAAATTTACCCAAATGGGGCCCACAATTTTGGCGCTTCATCTCCTAGGGTTAGGTTTTTGGACGTTTACGGTTTCACATTGTTTCTCAATAATAAATAGGCCTTCAAGCCTCATTATAACATAGTTCAGAGGCCTGCGTACACCACATATCTTCTCATAGATACGTTTCCAACACCCTAGCTTGCTTCCATTATCTTTGTAAGCTTATGTCTGTAATAGTGCCTTATCTCATGGAGGATATCAACGCAATGGGGACCATTGCTTCTTAAGGAGGGAGGAATGATCCAGGTGGATATCGATGGCCACCCACCTATTCCATTTGGATCCGCACCATCAATTCTTGCAGCTTTTCACTTTCAGCACAACTTACTATTTTTAGCAGGTTTTCAGGTCCTGCACCTCCGGAGCCATTTTGGGGCCTTAATGATCCAGGTGGGAATTGGTGGCCACCCACCTATTCCATTTGAACCCCCACCATAAGTTCTTTCAGTTTTTAATTTGCAGCACAACTTACTATTTTTAGTAGTTTTTCGGGTCCTGAACTTCCAGAGCCGTTTTGAGGCCCTAAACGACGTTTTATAGGTATCATTTGTCCGACGAATATGATTATGTTCCAAAATTAATATTTGCAGCAATAGTTGTAGTCCTTGGATATATATTTTTAATGATGTATCATGTGCGTCAAACGGAGATAGTATGCCAAAGTTACGTCATCGGGAAGTTGAAACACTAATTTACCCAAATGGGGCCCATAGTTTTGGTGCTTCATCTCCTAGGGTTATGTTTTTGGACGTTTAGGGTTTCCCATTATTTCTAAATAATAAATAGGCCCTCGAGCCTCCTTGTAACTCACTTCAGAGGCCTGTTTCTACCACATCTCTTCTCAGAGATAAGCTACCAGCGCCCTAGCTATTTTATTTCTATTTTGTCTATAAGCAAATTTCAGTTCTTTGATATTAATGAAATGAAGCATTATTTCTACTACATCTCTATTTTTATGGTTATTTCTGTATTATGTTGCATTCTTGCATAAATCCGGATCAGTGAAGGAACACAAAAGAATACACATATAATCATAAATACAAAGATGCAAGAGAAATAACACTTCATTTCATTAATATCAAAGAATTGAAATTTTCTTACAGACAGAATGGAAATAAACTAGCTAGGGTGCTGGTAGCTTATCTCTGAGAAGAGATGTGGCGGCTATAGGCCTCTGAACCGTGTTACATTGAGGCTCGAAGGCCTATTACAGACATAACGGAAATAGATGAGCTAGGGTACTGGTAGTGTATTCCTGAGAAGAGATGTGACAGCTACCAAACCCTAAACTGTGTTACAGAACTGAAATGATGGGAACAAGCAAGCTAGGGCACTGGTAGCGCTTATCTCTGAGAAGATATGTGTGGGTTCCCAACCCCCTGAACTGTGTTAAAATGAGGCTCAAAGGCCTATTTATTATTTATAAACAATGTAAAACCCGAAACGTCCAAAAACCTAACCCTAGGAGATGAAGTGCTAAAATTGTGGGCCCCGTTTGGGTAAATTGGTGTTTCAACTTCCCGGGAACCTAACTTTGGCATTCGATATTCATTTTACGCACTCAATAGCTCGTTAGAAATATATATCTAAGGACTACAACTTTTTGTGTGAGCAACATTGGTCCATGGACCCATGTTGCTCGCGATTTTCCCAAAAAATGTTGTGTAGGGCTTCAAAATGGCTCTGAAAGTTCAGAACCCGAAAAACTACTAAATATAGTAAGTTGTGCTGCAAATTTAAAACAGAAAGAACTGATGGTGGTGGTTCAAATGGAATAGGTGGGTGGCCACTGATATCCACTTGGATCATTAATGCCCCAAAACGGCTCCAAGAGTGTAGGACTCGAAAAACTGCTAAAAAGAGTAAGCTGCTGGAAGTGAAAATATGCAAGAATTGATGGTGCAGGTCCAAATGGAATAGGTGGGTGGCCACCGATATCCACCTAGATCATTCCTCCCTCTTTAGGAAGCACTGGTCCCAATTAATTTAAGTTCCTCCATGGGGGGGGGAATTCTCTAGAACTTAGTATTGGATTTGTCCAGGATTTCGCGAACCTTTTGGCGGATGTGCTGGATGTAGATGTGCCGCTAGTGGGCAGCCGTTGAAGGATCTAGGTAAAGTTAGCCATCATCGCATTCCTCTATTTCTCGAGGGCCTCCATGAGAAATATTTTGATAGGATATCCTACTCCCTCATATTTCTTTCCTTCCGCAATGGGGGGTAGTCGGGGTTTGCGAGGCTGATCTTGGAAGGGTGCAACCATATTGAGGCCAAACTCCTTATACCTTGACTGCATTGGGGACATGAAAATAAAAACAGAGAAAGAGCAGACCGCTCTGATACCACTGATCCAGATTTATGTAGGAACACAACATAATACACATATAACCATAAATACAAAGATGCAACATAAATAACACTTCATTTCATTAATATCAATGAACTGAAATTTTCCTACAGACAAAATGGAAATAAACTAGCTAGGGCACTAGTAGCTTATCTCTGAGAAGCAATGTGGCAGCTACAAGCCTCTAAACTGTGTTACAATGAAGCTCGAAGGCCTATTTATTATTGAGAAACAATTTAAAACCCGAAACCTCCAAAAACCTAACCCTAGGAGATGCAGCGCCAAAACTCTGGGCCCTATTTGGGTAAACTGGTGTTTCAACTTCCGAGGGGCGTAAATTTGGCATCTGATCTCCATTTGATGTGCTTAATATCTCATTAGAAAGATATGTTTGAGGACTACAACTTTTGGTGTGAGAAACATCAGTCCATGGATCCATGTTGCTCTCGATTTTCCCAAAAAATGTTGTTTAGGGACTCAAAATGGCTCCAGAAGTTCAGGACCTAAAAAAATACTAAATATAGTAAGTTGTGATGCAACTTGAAACCAAAAAAGAACTGATGGTGGGAGTTCAAATGGAATAGGTGGGTGACCACTGATATCCACTTGGATCATTAATGCCCCAAAATGGCTCCGGGAGTGCAGGACCCAAAAAATGGCTAAAAATAGTAAGCTGCTAGAAGTGAAAATATACAAGAATTGATGGTGCAGGTCCAAATGGAATAGGTGGGTGGCCACCAATATCCACCTGGATCAAACCCCCACATCCCCACACAATGAAACTCCACCGTTATTTAGTTACTGTGAGTTAGAATACCGTCTAGGTGAGCACCCTGAAAATGTTAAAGAAATTATTGGGAAGAAGAAGAACCTATATCACCTATTCAATCTATGGCTGAGAATAAAAACCAAGAGCTTTTTCCCATCTAGAGTAGCCACTGTCCACATACCATTGATTGTTTTGATCTTGAGCATATAGAACTAGATCACACTTAACTCTCTCTTATTCCTTCTTCTTTCTCCATTACATGCACCCATTTGTTTTATGATTAATCCGAGATCAAGGTTCATTAAGATGACATTCATACAACTTGTGTCTAAACCTGTGACAATAAAAACATTCGATAATATTACATAGAGGAGAATATACACACGTGAATCCATTATTATCCTTAATTCCTTTTGAATTTTCAAAATCAAATCTTCTGACATAAGCTCTACAGTCTATGGCTTTATGTCCAAATTGTTTACAGTAGTAGCAGTACCTGTAGTAGAAATATATGTACCTGGTAGTGGATGATGTTTGGGGATATAACCATCTAGAAATTTGAAAATTTTTTCTTCTGGAACAATATGGTCTATGCTCGTTTTTTGTTTTGTTGTTCACTCCTTTTCTCTCCTGGATTTTTCCAGTAGTGTTTCTTTGCAGTTGTTCATTTGATGTTTAAGTATTTCCCAGTTTTTTGTTCTCTGATTGATGAGAGCTATCATTGTCTCCCATTACAAATTTTACAAAAGTGATTTCCCTATTATACTCTGCCTTAGGCTCACTAGATTCTCCTTCATAGCCTAAACTAGTCTTTACAAGTGGAGATATTTGAGCATTTAATATCTTATCCAATTGTTTAGAACATTTTATCTATTGAATGTTCATAGTTAATTTTGTTTGAGCCTTTTCTAATTTCTTCCTCAGACTTACCACCTCTTCTTCCAATATTCTGACACACTCCTGATTTTTCTTTTTTATTTGCTGCATCAGAATATCTTCCACCTTATTTTCTTCTTCAAGTTCAACTTATAACTTAATAATGTATTCTGAATTTGATTCTTCTTTTACATATTTTCATAAGAATCTCTTTATGTTTTCTATTCTTGAGTTTAAGCCTTTCTTTTTCATCTAGGGCACTGATCAACTCCCCTTCAAGATATACCTCACCTTCTTCTTCATATTTGAAACAATATTTTTCAAGATCTTCCAAGGCCATCAAAATGAATTCAGAGCTTCCCTCTTCACTAGAGGATTCATCAAAGCTTTTAGATCCACTGCTACCGTGTTGAACATAATATGTTTTTCTATTAAACTTTTTCTCTTTCTGGATTTTTTTGGATTTGTTCTTCTCTTTCTCTTTTGGATGATTTTCCGATATCTTATAGGGACATTTTGAGGCATAATTCCCCTCTCTTCCACAATTAAATAACTTAAATGTAAGTTTCCCTTTGTACTTACGTGTGCCTTTCTTCTATCTTCTAGCGAATTCTTCTTCTTCATCAGAACCTGAGCATGATCATTCCTTTTCTTCTATTCACTTGTCTGCCTTGAAGGATGCCTCCCTAATGTTTGATTTCCCTTTTGGAATTCTCATCTCATATGCTATCAAGGACCCAAGTAATTGGTCCCTGTTCAAAATTTCGAAGTCTGTCGTTTCTTCTATGGCTGAAACCTTAGGATCAAATTTAGATGGTAATGATCTCAATATTTTTTGAACTATTACACTTTCTTTGAATATTTCCCCTAGACCTATCATGATATTCATGACTTCAGTAACTCGTAAGAATAATTTAGCTATATCTTTATCTTAATTCATTTTTAATGTCTCAAACTATGTTCTATATATTTTCAATTTGACCATATTTACTTTTTTATCTCTCTCGTGAATATTCTCTAATTTATCCCATATTTATTTGGTTATCTGAAAATGCATTATTTTGATAAATTTCGACTCACATAGACTACTCAAGAGTGCATTCATAGCTTTTTCATTTTCTCTAAAATCTAGTTTGGAATCTCTGTCACTAGTCCCTTCATTTGGTTCTTCCTAACGAACCATCATCGCATCCCATACTTCTATTCCAAGAGACATTAAGTATGTATTCATTTTGAATTTATAGAAAGCATAGTTTTTATAATTAAATAATGGGGCTTTATTTGTTGAGCATCCTTCTAGACTAACCATTTTGATGATTTAGGATATCCTTCCAGTTGTTATACTATTATTTAAGGAACTTAGCTCTGATACCAATTGATATTTAATATTGGAAATTATTGAGGGGGGGGGGTGTTGAATCGGTAATTTAATATTCTATACTTTTTATCATCTATACTTTATTATGCAACTAATATCTCATGTTCATGTTATGTTGAATTCATTTTGAAGGTATCAAGAAGAGAAATTTTCAGATTACTTATCAAGAGTTCAATATCATTCACATAGCATTCATAATCAGCACACCGAGACACAAGATATGATTGGAAAACCTGGAGGGAGAAAAGCATGAACGTTAGACTGAAAGTGGTGTGAAGGCAAGCTGCTACTCCTTATTACATCAAATTTTTGTAGGCTTCAACCTACAAGAGGGTACTACCTCAAAGGAAGCTCCAATCCCACAAATTTTTGATACGCTACAACCCACAAGAGGATCCTACCTCAACATGGAACAACATGTTCTTTTTTGAACTGCAACATATAAGAATATAAATTTACCAGTCAGAACATCAGGTTATAGATGCCAGTTACCTCATAGACCTTTCTACTGTCAACTTCATTGTTGAATTGTTTGTCCTCTTCCATTCTCTCTTTCTTTTCAGATGTTGCCCATGAACGTCCTTGTTCAAAACCCTTCTCACTTCACCAAAAAAACTCTTTATTTCCACTTCATGTTGTGCATTTTATAAGTAATCCCTCTTGGTTTTTTGTATTCCTTGCAGAATATGAAGTGAATCATTGTCTCTTGGGCTTCCAAAAAATTCTCACTTATTTTATTTTCAGTTTTGAAAATATTTGTAATAGAAAATGATACTGTAACATATCAATAAGAAATAATGACAAGTGACAAATTGGATTTGTATTGTCTACATTTTTTGTTTAATGAAATATAAGTATTTCAACTTTGTATTAATATATTATGTCCTGCTTGACAACTTTTATCCTTCATATTGATTAGCATAGCCTTTGCACTTCACATCACTTTCAGACTTTTGCAATAATAACATTCAACATACATTATCATTATTACAGTTAATGACATCAATGCCAATAATTCCAACATCCTTCCCATTAGAATCTTTTGGACCACCAAATGACTTAATTTATTCAAAAAATAAGTGATGGTACTTCCTCCCCACTTTTCCAATATTTAAACCTCATGTGCAGATAATGGACATTTGACTCATCATGACAAGTTTTCCAACAAGGATGAAAATTTTCATAACATTGTTGACATAATTAATCATTCGCTTATCTCTGTAAAAATTTGTATTCATTGTCACAACTGTCAGCCATACATAATAGACTAGTGGTAAAAATGAACACATTGTTGGAAATGAAAATGAATCAACAAAATTCTTGATCTTCTTAACATGAATAACATTGAACAATGCATATATTTCACCCTCAACCATAGGCTATAAGTTTGGATCTCTGATATTAGTATGCAATGAGCCCTCATGTTGTAATTCTTTTGAATCCTAAAACATTTGATTATAGTTAGCATCGATTTTAACTATTTCATTTTTAGGATCACATTCCTTAGTTCTTTTTTCTGTATAAAAAATGATGTCTAATTTTATTCATTCTGAGGATTAAAAAATACAATTTGCATATGAAATATGCATTCCAAAAAATACAGATAGAAAAATGGAAAATTTCATCTAGAGAAACCCAAAAAAACTAGTGTGAAAGCCATGGAGAATCCATACAAGCCCAAGAACAAGAAAACTACATTACAAAACAAGTAAAAAATCCCATAAAAAAAAACCAAAAAAATGGAAGATATATCAATTAGGAAACAAGGCACAAGTCACCCTGATAGCCACATAAACAAGCCCATAAAAGGGCATAAAATAACAAGCCATAAAATCCCCTAGAAAACTAAGCAAAAGCCCCAAAACGTGCACTAACAAGGAGACACAAATAGGGCAAAATAGCATCACAAAATGGCTGAAGCCAAGCACAAAAATCCTATAGACAGCAACAAAAAACCTAGACTGGAAGGCCCATATTGGTCGACACCCACCAAAAATCTAGCACCTGAAAATGAAATGAAAGAGGGATGAATACGATGGTGAAATAGCACAAAAAAAGCCTAAAATATGACACCTACAATGTATTATTCCAAAATGGAAAAGATAGGAATATAGAAAATCTATAGCATTCCAAATAAGAAAAATAAGAATATAACACTAAAATCTAGAAAATGCCGGAAATATAATACAACATCAAGACATTAGAACCATCAACAGATACAACTGATTCATATCATTATATATATATATATATATATATATATATATATAAAGTACATAGTGCTCCAAAGAAGATGCACTAAAGACAACAAGAAGTGGCTCAAATACACTAATGAAAACTAGAACTGGAAGTGTTGTGTTGTTACTGTTGCTCCTGCTGGAAACTACTACTACTGGGAAGAAGAACCATGTTCTAGAGGCTTATGGAGTCCTCAAAATGATTCAGAATTTTAACCACGTATTCTACTCACAGCCCAAAAAAACCCAGAAATGGTTTGGCCAGATTTTAATTTTGGATTTTCGGCCCTTTTTGGGTTGCCAATTGCACCCCTGCTGGCTGACTTATGCAATCCTCCTAGGTAACTGTTGAGATGGGGCTGAATTGATGATATAACTGCTACAATATCACCCAATCATCTCAATACATGAAGTGTTCGTTCCTTCTCTTGATATCCAATTTAGAAGCTTGGGATCTAGCCCCCCCTTCCTCTGCTCAAGTTGCAGTTACACATTGCACAACTATTGGAATGAATTTTGCTATCAAGATTGTTGAAGCTATATCCTACTGCTAGGTGATGGAATATATCTCACAACTGATGGAAATAACCTCTCCAAAGTGAGGGGATGATCCCTCACAGTATTCCAAGCTGAAATACTTGGAAATTCCTTCCTCCACTAGATCTACCTAGATGGACTGCGCAATTCTTAGAGGAACTGGTAATGCATGGAGGTATAAAATGATGGCCTCATGCCAGATATCACAATGCTTCTCCTGGACGACTGAAATGGAAACACAAGATGAAAGGATGCAACCTCCATTGGTTTCTTAGCTGAAATGCTGAGAACTACCTTCCTCCTCTCAAACCCTAAGACAGGAATGCGTAATTCCTGAAGTTGTATATGCAGAAGAGATGGGATGAATGTGGCACCAATGCTGAATGATGAAGAGCTTCTCAAAATAACCTTCCTAGAGTAGGCACTCGAAGTACCCCATGGGTAAGGGTGGGATTCACGCTCGGGAACACCCGTGTGCTAAACAACACTGCAGACTTAGCTAAACAGCTGAAGCGTGCAAAGAATGTCAAACGACAATACAATATCAAATTCCAGACTGCTTTGCTTTTCTTCCCTTGTCTTCCTTATATGGTTGCGAGCCTTCCCTAGCATTGGCCCACCTCATAATTGCGCTGCACATGTGGCCACCAGTCTCCATGAAGACTGTGTTGTCTCTCCATGATCTCCATGATCTCCATGATCTCCATGATCTCCATGATCTATGCAATTAATCTCCACTCTGTCCATCATGTGTGCATTTAATGCACCACTTCCTCCATCATTGCATCATTAATGCTCTATGATCTTAATTTTATTCCTCCAGTATCTCCATCATATTCCTCATTATCTCTCCATAATCTGCACTCTTCCTTCATTGATGAGCTGCTCCAATACTCCATGATGCTAATCTACTATCTACTAACCCACATTCACACAAAAAAGTGGATTTTCTTTATCTATGGGGTTTATGGGTCCCTCCACCCTTTTATTTACTTAACTAAGCAAGAAAAGTAAGAACTCTAATATTCCAATTAACTGATGGAAAATTGGGAATATTACAGTCCTCCCCACCAAAATGTTGCTTGTCCTCAAGAAACTGCAAAACTAAATGTTACAGCAACCCCTCTCCCTCCAAATGGAATCTTCATATGGAAGGTCTCCCCATCTGATCCAATGTGTAATGAATTCCTAAATCCATAGTTGCCTCTCTAGAATGTCTAGAATGGCTTCCAAATGTAAAGCTAGATTCCTCTCCTCATCAATGAACCTCCAAGTGGCAACCATATGTTGTTCCAGAGCCTCTTCTCTGCATGAGACATATGAAGTGAAGTGGTTCCTCCCCCCAAATGAAAGTCCCAACTCATGAACTATCTCTCCAATCCATGCTACATGGAGTAGGATGTACCTGTCCATGCTCCCATCATTAGTCTTGATTGCTCCAAGAATCATCTCAGCACTGTGTAAAATAGGAAACAAAGACATATGGGTTGACATGTGAAATTTTGAACCATACTCTCTCAATAACAGCCAGTGCAGCAATTCTTCTTGCTTCCATACCACCTGATCATTATACCAAGTATGGTGGCAATACTCTCCTAATAGAAGCCAACGCAATAAGACCTCCTGTTGCAACCTCCTCTCCTCCTGATACAAGGTATGAGAGAAAGTCAACCCATACTCTCCCAAGAGTAACCAAAGCATCAATGACTCTTGCTGCCACCTCACATCATCATCATGCAAGCCATGGAGCAACAACATACTAATTGACATGTAGAATTTCACATCAGCCCAACATAACCAAGCTCCATGTTGCCACATCATGTTAGTGCCATGCAATGTCCCAAACAATAACACACCCATTGACATAGGATATGTCATGTGATGGCCAAACTCTCTCAAAAATAACCAGCACAGCCATGCCTCCTGCTATTGCATCACACCAGTGCTATGCAAGGCATGGATCATACATATGTGAAATTTTGGGTAGCAACCATACTCACCCAAAACAAACCAATGCAACCATGCTTCCTGTTGCCCCGTGTCATAGATCTAAAAGTAGCTTTTCAACCACTTTCTCATCATATCCATCCATCCATCCAACTATGGGTGATGAATCATATCATGCACCAGCTCGGTATCCACCCAACAGAGAAGCTCCTGCCAAAAACTGCTCATAAAATAATTGTACCCATCACTATCTATGGCCTTGGGAATACCATTAAGCATGAAGACATCCCAGAAAGATAAGCCGGTCACGGGTGAAGAGATGTACTGTGTGAAAATGTCGAAGCAATGTGCAGCCTCGACAGCAGATCAATGTCGACAATACCATCCTCCACAATCTGATGACAATATTTTCACTCCATGATATGTCAAAGTGCATCCTCCTTGAGGTCTCTCATGAGAACCTCTCTCTGATGGCCTGGTAGAAACTATGAGGTTCTGAATATGCTGGATGTAGAAACTTCTCTTTGATTTGTGAGGTGCTCATCAAGAAGGCTCTGTCCTGAGAATGGAAGATATTATCCATTACAAGATGCCTACTGTTAGTTTCAGTATTTGCAGCCTTCCTCTAGTGATCAAACATGCTCTTACAAAGTGATTTTGAGGTGTCAGGGTCAAATTTTGTCATTTCAGTGGGCCTTCAAACAAAATTTGCTCACTAAGTACTAGGTCTAGGGTTTGCTTTCACTCCTTCCAGAGTTGTCCAAATGTTGGTCCATGTCACCATTCAGCTGAGTGCACCATCATTCAGAGGGTTTTCATCATCATGCCAGATTCCAAAGGGTCATTTTACACCTTGCTCATGCTTCAGTTGTGCCTAGGTAAGGTTCATTTCCCTCTCCTAGGGTTTGAAGGTAATTTCTCTTGGATGGTCAAATCATCATCAAAACTTGTATCCTGATGTTCATACACCTTCCCCTATCCTTAATATACCTTATTAAACACTTCCCATCACTGAGATCCCCCAAATTCCTCATTTTTGCACAAACCCTAGTTTCTTGCTACAACTTGGCAATTTTCTAGGCTAGGCCTGTGTTTTTCCCTTTTGGACCCCTTCCCCTCACTCAATTTCTGAGATTCCACTTTCCCCTGCTTCCTAACATCCCTCCCTACTTCCCAAAATCTCCCCAAGAATTTAGAAGCCCCTTATCCCCTTCATTTCGCTTCATTTCGACAAATCCCTTGTTTCACACATCAGGATAGGTTTCACTCAAATGATGTTTCAGAGCAATAAAAGATGCATTTTGGAAAAATGAGAGAGGTTTTTGTCCAAAAAATTCCAAAGAAGAAAAACCTCCTTCACTTTTACACAGGTACCATGGTTTTAGAGAAATGTAAAAAATACAGTTGCCTCAGGAGAATTGAATGCACCTCTGAAGTGATCTTGGGAAAATAAATATTTCTCCTAGCATGGTTGGCCAAATGACTTGCTTGATGAGTCAAATTATAACTAGAAACAAATATATTTCCAATGAGCTATCATGAGCTCAATTTGGAGTTGAGAAAAACCTTCAAAAGTTGACTGAAACAGCACTCTGCCTTGAGGCAGCCTCATTCTGCTCATTTTGATGAGTCTTGGGAGATTTCATTTTTCACAGGGTAACTGAACTCCAAATTGACAAATTATACTTGGGTTAGAAATTAGACTCAAAGATCTTTCCAACGAGCTATCACACGTCCAATTTGGACATCGGGAAGGCCTCCAAAATCCTCCTTCAAAATGTGCTATTTATGGCACGGCGCGTTGGGCTGGTGCGCGGCGCACATGGCGTGCGCGGCGCATTGGGAAGATTTCTGCAGTGTAAATTAACACTGGCGCAACGCATCTAGACTGCGTGGCGCGTTGGGCTGGGGCACGACGCATAGGGCCGACAAGGAAAAATTTCACCTTTGCTTCACAAAAATCAAATTGGCTTCACCTTATTTGCTCCGTGTAAGTGTAAATCATCTTGCTATTACCTTTGGTCAGTGTTTGGAGTTGTTTGAAGATTGGTTGTAAGAGTTCGAAATGTTGATAAACATAAACCCTACTCTCCGGTGTTAAAATGGCTCTTATAGGGTTTGAAATTTGTGTCTTAAAGTTCGATCTTGGTGCCAAAATACTCCATTTCCTACTTGTGATTCCTTTCCCTTCACTATAATCCTATTATCATTATCAATCCCTCATTCCCTCACATTATACCATCCCTTCCCTATTCCCTAATAAAACCACTCATATCACTTATGCCCATTTTCCTCTATCCCTAAAATCCTTTCATGCCCTATCATTATCCCTTTCCTCATATCACTTATAAAATTCCCTAAATCCCAAACATCCAAGTAGTTGTCCCATTGTCTCTACATTTTCAAAATCATAAGTTTTAAAGGGGCAAATTTCACTTGGTTGCAGTCCACTGTCTACACTGCCTTAGTTACCACAGTCCCTTCCCATGTGACACATGTTTTGGAGATTGGAGAAAAATACACCAAGGTCTCATTTTTTAGTTTCAAAAAACCAAACATACACTTTTCATACACATTGCAACACCATGACAGACACTGACACATCCTATGAACAAGACAGTGATTCCGCCACTGAACTGCATGCACCAGGAGGACACTGAAATGGTGAAAAAGGCCTGATCCACTCCAAATCTTGGCCTAAGCTTCCTTGGATGAGCATGAGACATGATGGGAGACATTCAGTCCAATTTCAGCAAATTTGGAGAAAATTTTGTCATTTTGAAAATTTTGGTTGCAAAACAGGTTTTTCCGCCCGACGCGTCGCACCACCTGACGCGCGTTTATGATTGGGACATATTCTGGAGGAAAACTTTACATTTTTGGGTTTTGTATGGTAAATTATGTATGCTCAGGAATGACTGAGAGATTTCATGAAGTTATGGGTGGTCTTAAAGGTCAAAAACACTCAAAAAATGGCTTTTCTGCCACTTTTTGCACCAGCAGGAACCAGTCTTGGGAGATTGCAGTTTTGGAGGGGAAAATGACATCCAAATTGAAAAATTCCACTTGGGTTGGATAGCAGACAGATATGTATTTCCAACGAGCTATCATGAGCTCAATTTGGACTTTGGAAAGTGCCCCAAAATCACCTCCAAAGTGGTGCGGCGCATTGAGTTTTCTGGCGCAGCGCATAAAGGAATTTTGCCCAATTTTCACTTTTCAGCTCAAAAATTCGGCCAGTTTGACTAGTTTCACTTTTGGATGTAACTATTGATCTATCTTGATGTAAATTTGTGGCTATGATGTAAATTTGGCATTTTTTTACTTGTTCTAGAGGATTCATTCACTAAAAAGTGAAAATTAAATGAATGGATCAGTTTCCTAGCATATAGAGGCAAGTTGTTTGGCTGCCTAGATTTTAGTTCCATGTTTAGAATTGGTTGAAACAGCCCCTAGAAGGATGAGCTCGACCCCTAGAGTCATGGGAAGGGGTTAGGATGGTCTAGATATTGTATTTTCTGAGACATTTTCAGAGGTTGGACTCTTGGGAATAGTTTGGCATCTCATTGTATATTCAGTTCAGTATTTTTGGCAAAGGAAAGACCAGAGTTTTGCAGCACTTGTTGGGATCCTTGTGGCTTCTGAGTTTTGATGATGTTCTTCTCATGTTATTGTAAGTTTCATTAATGTTATATGTATGCAATTTCCCTTATCTATGCTTCTGAATTAAACAAATGAGTAATTGAGGTAGAATTCATTCATTTGTTGGTGCTCTGCCTTAAAATTTTGTTTAGTTTTATGTGTTTTTCGTCAGTTTGAAGAGGGTCCTTGCACTCTCTTGCCCTCTTCAGCTCCTCAGCAGTCTTTTCTATCCATCCATTGAATCTAAGACATCAAATTAATTGCCTCCCCTGCCCCAACTTGAACTCTGCAAGAATTTGGCCTCATCCCCAAGCCCAAAAATTGTTTTTCCCTTTTTCCAACAAAAACCCCTAAAAATCAAAATCAAATCCTCCTATTTCTTTATTTAGCCTAAGATCAGTTGTTGTTTCAATCATCTCAAGCCCCTTTGAATATTTTAATTGAGATCGACCCGGAGAGAGCCCTCTCCTGTCCTCGTAGGGCTAGCTACGAGGCTGAGCGTGGTTTGGTGTTGTCCTTTTTCTGCCTTATTTCAGCTTAAGGTGGATTTGGGAACTAACATAGTGGCGACCATACTGGGGAATAAAATGGTTTGCTTGTTGGTGTTATTTGTTTCATAAGTTATAGACGGAGCCTGAAGTTAGGCCAGGTAGCTTTCGAAACGCTTTTGCTCTGCATCAGCGAAGTAGATAAACGCTGCTTCAGTCAATCTCTGGTCTAGCTTGTGAATGTAACACTCGACTTGTAGATTGCCTTGCCCCAGTACATGTATCAAGTTCAGATCTGATTGTTGATGGTGGACAACAATCAGACATATGAAGGCTGAAACATTCGCCTGGTGACTCCAACTCGATCCAGAGATTCTAGTGCTCGTTGATCCATTCATGCAATGGTAGGGTATGTGGCAAACCCTGCGCTTTGTGATGTTGTAAAATAAGTTAGAGATCAGTTAGTGGATTTTGAAATTGATGAAGCATTTTTCATTGTCGTGCTTCAATGTTTGAAATCCCTGAAATTTCCTCCTGAAGCTAAAATTGGTTTCTGCGAGTTACTTGTTGAAAGATTTGAGGAGGAGATTCAGTATTTAAATGATCATATCCAATCATATGAATTCCGAAATCCCAAAAATTTCTTGGAAACTCTCCCTCCTTCAAAACAAGAAATAATAGAGCTGCCCGTGGATGTTTGCATTGACAGTGTGCAGCTGGAATTATGTATTGCGGAGTTGGGGCAGCAAACAGAGTCTGGCTTTTGCGATCCTATTACAACGTACATGGAAATGTTTTTCAGTTTGAATGATAGATCAAATTGTCTTTTACATAACCAGACTCATTATGTGCATGTATGGCTGCCAGAAATTGCATCTGTGTCTTGGTTGAAGCACTCTCAAGCAGCATCCTTGTCACAGTTACTTGAATGGTTGATCTGGCATTACAACATTACTCGATCTATTGGCTCTGCAGCAAAGTAGGGTAGATTTTGTAAATAAATAAGCAACCAAAGGCAACATTTTAGTTTTCAGTATTTGTTTATGTACAGGTTGCAGTAAGTATATGTTTTTGGATTGGTATGAGTTGTTTTGGGTTTGCAGTTATTGACTTCATTGCCCAATGGATAAGGCACTGGTCTGCTCTCACAAAGATCTGTAGTTCTTGGCACCTCCAAGTAGCTACCATCCCCATTGGAGCCAATGTTAGTGTCAGTCTTTGCAGCCTTCCTCCAGTGATCAAACATGCTCTTACAAAGTGATTTTGAGGTGTCAGGGTCAAATTTTGTCATTTCAGTGGGCCTTCAAGAAAAATTTTCTCACTAAGTACTAGGTCTAGGGTTTTCTTTCACTCCTTCCAGAGTTGTCCAAATGTTGGTCCATGTCACCATTCAGCTGAGTGCACAATCATTCAGAGGGTTTTCATCATCATGCCAGATTCCAAAGGGTCATTTTACACCTTGTTCATGCTTCAGTTGTGCCTAGGTAAGGTTCATTTCCCTCTCCTAGGGTTTTGGAGGTAATTGCTCTTGGATGTTCAAATCATCATCAAAACTTGTATCCTGATGTTCATACACCTTCCCCTATCCTTAATATACCTTATTAAACACTTCCCATCACTGAGATCCCCCAAATTCCTCATTTTTGCACAAACCCTAGTTTCTTGCTACAACTTGGCAATTTTCTAGGCTAGGCCTATGTTTTGCCCTTTTTGACCCCTTCCCCTCACTCAATATCTAAGATTCCACTTTCCCCTAATTCCTAACATCCCTCCCTACTTTCAAAAATTTCCCCAAGAATTTAGAAGCCCCTTATCCCCTTCATTTCGCTTCATTTCGACAAATCCCTTGTTTCACACATCGGGATAGGTTTCAATCAAATGATGTTTTAGAGAAATAAAAGATGAATTTTGGAAAAAAGAGATATTTTTGTGTCCAAAACATGTGAAAGAAGAAAAACCTCCTTCACTTTTTACACAGGTACCATGGTTTTAGAGAAATGTCAAAAATACCGTTGCCTCAGGAGAATTGAATGCACCTCTGAAGTGACCTTGGGAAAATCAATATTTCTCCTATCATGGTTGGAAAAATGACTTTCTTGATGAGTCAAATTATAACTAGACACAAATAGCTTTCCAATGAGCTATCATGAGCTCAATTTGGAGTTGAGGAAGGCCTTCAAAAGTTGACTGAAACAGAACTATGCCTTGAGGCAGCCTCATTCTGCTCATTTTGACCAGTCTTGGAAAATTTTATTTTTGACAGGCTAAATGAATCTCAAATTGAAAAATTACACTTGGGTTGAAAAGTAGACTCAAAGAGCTTTCCAACGAGCTATCACACACCCAATTTGGACATTGGGAAGGCCTCCGAAAGCCTCCTGAACAATGCACTATTTATGGCGCGGTGCACATGGCGTGCACGGTGCATTGGGAAGATTTCTGCAGTGTAAATTAACACTAGCGCGGCGCATCGAGCCTACGCGGTGTGTTGGGTTGGGGCGTGGCGCACAGGGCCGAAAAGGCAAAATTTCACCTTTGCTTCACAAAAATCAAATTGGCTTCACGTTATTTGCTTCGTGTAAGTGTAAATCATCTTGCTACTACCTTTGGTCAGTGTTTGGAGTTGTTTGAAGATTGGTTGTAAGAGTTCGAAATGTTGAAAAACATAAACCCTACTCTCTCTTGTTAAAATGGCTCTTATAGGGTTTGAAATTTGAGTCTTAAAGTTCGATCTTGGTGCCAAAATACTCCATTTCCTACTTGTGATTCCTTTCCCTTCACTATAATCCTATTATCATTATCAATCCCTTATTCCCTCACATTATACCATCCCTTCCCTATTCCCTAATAAAACCACTCATATCACTTATGCCCATTTTCCTCTATCCCTAAAATCCTTTCATGCCCTATCATTATCCCTTTCCTCATATCACTTATAAAATTCCCTAAATCCCAAACATCCAAGTAGTTGTCCCATTGTCTCTACATTTTCAAAATCATAAGTTTTAAAGGGGCAAATTTCACTTGGTTGCAGTCCACTGTCTACACTGCCTTAGTTACCACAGTCCCTTCCCATGTGACACATGTTTTGGAGATTGGAGAAAAATACACCAAGGTCTCATTTGTTAGTTTCAAAAAACCAAACATACACTTTTCATACACATTGCAACACCATGACAGACACTGACACATCCTATGAACAAGACAGTGATTCCGCCACTGAACTGCATGCACCAGGAGGACACTGAAACGGTGAAAAAGGCCTGATCCACTCCAAATCTTGGCCTAAGCTTCCTTGGATGAGCATGAGACATGATGGGAGACATTCAGTCCAATTTCAGCAAATTTGGAGAAAATTTTGTCATTTTGAAAATTTTGGTTGCAAAACAGGTTTTTCCGCCCGACGCGCGCTTATGATTGGGACATCTTTTGGAGGAAAAATTTACATTTTTGGGTTTGTTATGGTAAATTATGTATGCTCAGGAATGGCTGAGAGATTTCATGAAGTTCTGGGTGGTCTTAAAGGTCAAAACACTCCAAAAATGGCTTTTCTGCCACTTTTTGCACCAGCAGGAACCAGTCTTGGGAGATTGCAGTTTTGGAGGGGCAAATGACAACCAAATTAAAAAATTCCACTTGGGTTGGATAGCAGACAAACAGGGAATTCCAACGAGCTATCATGAGCTCAATTTTTACTTCAACAAGTTCCTAGAAATCACCTCCAAAGTGGCGCGACGCATTGAGTTTTCTGGCGCAGCGCATAGAGGAATTTTGCCCAATTTTCACTTTTCAGCTCAAAAATTCGGCCAGTTTGACTAGTTTCACTTTTGGATGTAATTATTGATCTATCTTGATGTAAATTTGTGGCTATGATGTAAATTTTGCATGTTTTTACTTGTTCTATAGGATTCATTCACTAAAAAGTGAAAATTAAATGAATGGATCGGTTTCCTAGCATATAGAGGCAAGTTGTTTGGCTGCCTAGATTTTAGTTCCATGTTTAGAATTGGTTGAAACAGCCAGTAGAAGGATGAGCTCGACCCCTAGAGGCATGGGAAGGGGTTAGTATGGTCTATATATTTTATTTTATGAGACATTTTCAGAGGTTGGACTCTTGGGAATAGTTTGGCACCTCATTGTATATTCAGTTCAGTATTTTTGGCAAAGGAAAGACTAGAGTTTTGCAACACTTGTTGGGATCCTTGTGGCTTCTGAGTTTTGATGATGTTCTTCTCATTTTATTGTAAGTTTCATTAATTTTATATGTATGCCATTTCCCTTCTCTATGCTTCTGAATTAAACAAATGAGTAATTGAGGTAGAATTCATTGATTTGCTGGTGCTCTGCCTTAAACTTTTGTTTAGTTTTACGTGTTTTTTGTTAGTTTGAAGAGGATCCTTGCACTCTCTTGCCCTCTTCAGCTCCTCAGTAGTATTTTCTATCCATCCATTGAATCTAATACATCAAATTCATTGCCTAACCTGCCCCAACTTGAACTCTGCAAGAATTTGGCCTCATCCCCAAGCCCAAAAATTGTTTTTCCCTTTTTCCAACAAAAACCCCTAAAAATCAAAATCAAATCCTCCTATATGTTTATCTAGCCTAATATTAGTTGTTGTTTTAGTCATCTCAAGCCCCTTTGAATATTTTAATTGAGATCGACCCGGAGAGAGCCCTCTCCTGTCCTCGTAGGGCTAGCTATGAGGCTGAGCATGGTTTGGTGTTGTCCTTTTTCTGCCTTATTTCAGCCTAAGGCGGATTTGGGAACTAACATAGAGGCGACCATACTGGGGAAGAAAATGGTTTGCTTGTTGGTGTTATTTGTTTCATAAGTTACAGACGGAGCCCGAGGTTACGCCAGGTAGCTTTCGAAACGCTTTTGCTATGCATCAGCGAAGTAGATAAAGGTTGCTTCAGTCAATCTCTGGTCTAGCTTGTGAA
Source organism: Pinus albicaulis (assembly GCA_034641835.2). Classification (NCBI taxonomy): domain Eukaryota; kingdom Viridiplantae; phylum Streptophyta; class Pinopsida; order Pinales; family Pinaceae; genus Pinus; species Pinus albicaulis. The sequence continues at coordinate 568,026,197 of CM076572.1, forward strand.
TGTAACACTCGACTTGTAGATTGCCTTGCCCCAGTACATGTATCAAGTTCAGATCTGATTGATGATGGTGGACAACGATCAGACATATGAAGGCTGAAACATTCACCTGGCGACTCCAACTCGATCCAGAGATTCTAGTGCTCGCTGATCCATTCATGCAATGGTAGGGTATGTGGCAAACCCTGCACTTTGTGAAGTTGTAAAAGAAGTTAGAGATCAGTTAGTGGATTTTGAAATTGATGAAGCATTTTTCATTGTTGTGCTTCAATGTTTGAAATCCCCGAAGTTTCCTCCTGAAGCTAAAACTGGTTTCTGCGAGTTACTTGTTGAAATATTTGAGGAGGAGATTCAGTATTTAAACGATCAGATCCAATCATATGAATTCCGAAATCCCAAAAAGTTCTTGGAAACTCTCCCTCCTTCAAAACAAGAAACAATAGAGCTGCCCGTGGATGTTTGCATTGACAGTGTGCAGCTGGAATTATGTATTGCGGAGTTGGGGCAGCAAACAGAGTCTGGCTTTTGCGATCCTATTGCAACATACATGGAAATTTTTTTCAGTTTGAACGATAGATCAAATTGTATTTTACATAACCAGACTCATTATGTGCATGTATGGCTGCCAGCAATTGCATCTGTGTCCTGGTTGAAGAACTCTCAAGCAGCATCCTTGTCACAGTTACTTGAATGGTTGATCTGGCATTACAACATTACTTGATCTATTGGCTCTGCAGCAAAGTAGGGTAGATTTTGTAAATAAATAAACAGCCAAAGGAAACATTTCAGTTTCTAGTATTTTTTTATGTATAGGTTGCAGTATGTATATGTTTTTGGATTGGTATGAGTTGTTTTGGGTTTGCAGTTATTGACTTCATTGCCCAATGGATAAGGCACTGGTCTGCTCTCCCAAAGATCTGTAGTTCTTGGCACCTCCAAGTAGCTACCATCCCCATTGGAGCCAATGTTAGTGTCAGTCTTTGCAGCCTTCCTCCAGTGATCAAACATTCTCTTACAAAGTGATTTTGAGGTGTCAGGGTCAAATTTTGTCATTTCAGTGGGCCTTCAAGAAAAATTTGCTCACTAAGTACTAGGTCTAGGGTTTGCTTTCACTCCTTCCAGAGTTGTCCAAATTTCAGTCCATGTCACCATTCAGTTGAGTGCACCATCATTCAGAGGGTTTTCATCATCATTCTAGATTCCAAAGGGCCATTTTACACCTTGTTCATGCTTCAGTTGTGCCTAGGTAAGGTTCATTTCCCTCTCCTAGGGTTTTGGAGGTAATTGCTCTTGGATGGTCAAATCATCATCAAAACTTGTATCCTGATGTTCATACACCTTCCCCTATCCTTAATATACCTTATTAAACACTTCCCGTCACTGAGATCCCCCAAATTCCTCATTTTTGCACAAACCCTAGTTTCTTGCTACAACTTGGCAATTTTCTAGGCTAGGCCTGTGTTTTTCCCTTTTGGACCCCTTCCCCTCACTAAATTTCTGATATTCCACTTTCCCATTCTTCCTAACATCCCTCCCTACTTCCCAAAATTTCCCCAATAATTTAGAAGCCCCTTATCCCCTTCATTTCGCTTCATTTCGACAAATCCCTTGTTTCACACATCGGGATAGGTTTCACTCAAATGATGTTTCAGAGCAATAAAAGATGAATTTTGAAAAACGGAGAAAGGTTTTTGTCCAAAACATACCAAAGAAGAAAAACCTCCTTCACATTTTACACAGGTACCATTTTTTTAGAGAAATGTCAAAAATACCGTTGCCTCAGGAGAATTGAATGCACCTCTGAAGTGACCTTAGGAAAATCAATATTTCTCCTAGCATGGTTGGCCAAATGACTTGCTTGATGAGTCAAATTATAACTAGACACAAATATATTTCCAATGAGCTATCATGAGATCAATTTGGAGTTGAGGAAGACCTTCAAAAGTTGACTGAAACAACACTCTGCCTTGAGGTAGCCTCATTCTGCTCATTTTGATGAGTCTTGGGAGATTTGATTTTTGGTAGAGTAAATGAACTCCAAATTGAAAAATTCCACTTGGGTTGGAAATTAGACTCAAATATATTTACAAAGAGCTATCACACGCCCAATTTGGACATTGGGAAGGCCTCCAAAAGCCTCTTTCAAAATGTGTTATTTATGGTGCGGCGCGTTGGGCTAGTGCGCGGCGCATTGGGAAGATTTCTGTAGTGTAAATTAACACTGGCGCGGCACGTTGGGCTGGGGCGCAGCGCACAGGGCCGATAAGGAAAAATTTCACATTTTCTTCACAAAAATCAAATTGGCTTCACCTTATTTGCTCCGTGTAACTGTAAATCATCTTGCTATTACCTTTGGTTAGTGTTTGGAGTTGTTTGAAGATTGGTTGTAAGAGTTCGAAATGTTGAAAAACATAAACCCTACTCTCTCTTGTTAAAATGGCTCTTATAGGGTTTGAAATTTGAGTCTTCAAGTTTGATCTTGGTGCCAAAATACTCCATTTCCTACTTGTGATTCCTTTCCCTTCACTATAATCCTATTATCATTATCAATCCCTTATTCCCTCACATTATACTATCCCTTCCTTATTCCCTAATAAAACCACTCATATCACTTATGCCCATTTGTCTCTATCCCTCAAATCCTTTCATGCCCTATCATTATCCCTTTCCTCATATCACTTATAAAATTCCCTAAATCCCAAACATCCAAGTAGTTGTCCCATTGTCTCTACATTGTCAAAATCAGAAGTTTTAAAGGGGCAAATTTCACTTGGTTGCAGTCCACTGTCTACACTACCTTAGTTACCACAGTCCCTTCCCATGTGACACATGTTTTGGCGATTGGAGACAAAGACACCAAGGTCTCATTTGTTAGTTTCAACAAACCAAACATACACTTTTCATACACATTGCAACACCATGACAGACACCGACACATCCTATGAACAAGACAGTGATTCTGCCACTAAATTGCATGCACTAGGAGGACACTGAAATGGTGAAAAAGGCCTGATCCACTCCAAATCTTCACCGAATATTCCTTGGCTGAGCATGAGACATGATGGGAGACCATCAGTCCAAATTTCAGAAAATTTGGAGAAAATTTTGTCATTTTGAAAATTTTGGTTGCAAAACAGGTTTTTCCGCCCGACGCGCGCTTATGATTGGGACATCTTCTGGAGGAAAAATTTATATTTTTGGGTTTTTTATGGTAAATTATGTATGCTCAAGAATTTCTGAGAGATTTCATGAAGTTCTGGGTGGTCTTAAAGGTCAAAAACACTCCAAAAATGGCTTTTCTGCCACTTTTTGCACCAGCATGAACCAGTCTTGGGAGATTGCATTTTTTGAGGGGCAAATGACATCCAAATTGAAAAATTCCACTTGGGTTGGATAGCAGATAGACAGGGATTTCCAAAGAGCTATTATGAGCTCAATTTGGACTTCGGGAAGTGCCTCAAAGTGGCGCGACGCATTGAGTTTTCTGGCGCGGCGCATAGAGGAATTTTGCCCAATTTTCACTTTTCAGCTCAAAAATTCGGCCAGTTTGACTAGTTTCACTTTTGGATGTAATTATTGATCTATCTTGATGTAAATTTGTGGCTATGATGTAAATTTGGCATGCTTTTACTTGTTCTAGAGGATTCATTCACTAAAAAGTGAAAATTAAATGAATGGATCAGTTTCCTAGCCTATAGAGGCAAGTTGTTTGGCTGCCTAGATTTTAGTTCCATGTTTAGAATTGGTTGAAACAACCCCTAGAAGGATGAGCTAGACCCCTAGATGCATGGGAAGGGGTTAGGATGGTCTATATATTGTATTTTCTGAGACATTTTCAGAGGTTGGACTCTTGGGAATAGTTTGGCACCTCATTGTATATTCAGTTCAGTATTTTTGGCAAAGGAAAGACCAGAGGTTTGCAGCACTTGTTGGGATCCTTGTGGCTTCTGAGTTTTGATGATGTTATTCTCATGTTATTGTAAGTTTCATTAATGTTATATGTATGCCATTTCCCTTATCTATGCTTCTGAATTAAACAAATGAGTAATTGAGGCAGAATTCATTCATTTGCTGGTGCTCTGCCTTAAACTTTTGTTTAGTTTTACGTGTTTTTCGTCAGTTTGAAGAGGATCCTTGCATTCTCTTGCCCTCTTTAGCTCCTCATCAGTATTTTCTATCCATCCATTGAATCTAAGACATCAAATTCATTGCCTACCCTACCCCAACTTGAACTCTGCAAGAATTTGGCCTCATCCCCAAGCCCAAATTTTTTTTTTCCCTTTTTGCAACAAAAACCCCTAAAAATCAAAATAAAATCTTCCTATTTGTTTATCTAGCTTAAGATCAGTTGTTGTTTCAGTCATCTCAAGCCCCTTTGAATATTTTAATTTAGATCGATCCAGAGAGAGCCCTCTCCTGTCCTCGTAGGGCTAGCTACGAGGCTAAGCGTGGTTTGGTGTTGTCATTTTTCTGCCTTATTTCAGCCTAAGGTGGATTTGGGAACTAACACCTACCATATACCATCTTCCCATCCAATGCTTCATAAGTGAAGAAGTCATCTAAATTCTCAAATAATATCTAGGCCCTCAAATCATCATTGATCCTTAGTGACAGCGCTGTTGATCTCCATGATAGTGCATCTGCTATCTCATGGCCCTCTCCATACACAATGCTGAACTCATAGTCCTACATTGTACTGATCCACCATTGTTGCCTCTTCTTCAACTACTGCTCCTCCTCAAAAAGATGTTGGAGACTATGGTGGATGGTCTTCACTGGAAACCTACTGCCAATAAAAAAATGTCAGAATTTGACCAATGCATGCATAATGGCCAATATCTCTTTGTAATTAATATAATACAACAACTCATATGATAGTAACTTCTGGTTCTCGAAATCTATGGAATAGCTTCCCTGCATTAGGACTGTGCTAATCCCATCCTCAGAAACTCCACACTCCAACACAAAGTGTTGTGTGCAGCTCAACAATGTCAAACTGGGATAGTTATACATCTTCTTCTTGAACCAGTCAAGGGTCCTCTGTGCAGTGATAATCTGCTGCTCCAAATCAGCAATGTGCTCTAAACCTTGGTCATGCAATTGCCCTGATTGCATGACCCCAAAAATCTCAAGATGATGTGCTGAAACAATCTAGGGTGGAAATTTTTGCATACCTTGGATCAAATGATGCTTGGGAACAGCTTGCAAAGCTACAAGATTTCCTCCAACCGGTGCAATTGCTTCTCCAACTAATAGTGATGGTGATGGCTGCTCCTCTACTGTTGCACCAACGCTAGTATATACTTCCTCTTCCTCATGCACCTCCTGAATCATTCCTGGGACTCTCAATGTCAAATTCTTAGGACCATCTTGCAAAGATGCAAGTGCTCCTCCCATTGATGCAAGTACCTCTACTGCAGCAGGTAGTGGTGGTAGTTGCTCTTCTCCCAAAGTATCACTGCTGACATCTTCCTTTTGCTCCTCACGTACTTCCTCACTAATGTTGGAAAATGTTTCAATGGAAAGTGCCTATGGTTTTCTTCTGTCAAACCTCTTTACCAATATTGAGTGAACTCTTCATACGTGGTCACTCTTGCATGTTTCAATCTATCGAATGAGCAGTAATTTTCTTCACCCTTAAGGCATAGCGCTGCAATCTGAATAAATTCCTTTTCTGGTACTAGGTGTAGCTATAAGAATTCATCTAACTTCTCCATACAATATTTTGTTGTGCTTTTGGATGACCCATCGAGTGTAGGCAGAAACAATCTATTCTACATATGCCCTCTTTTTCTATTGTTGCTGCGGGATCTCTGGTTCTCTTTAATCTGGAAAAACTGCTGGAAATTAAGATTCTCTTTGAATGCTCTAGATTTAGATTTTTACTTTGTAAGATAATCACTAAGAGTCTCATGCTCCAAATATCCTCCATATCCATGCAATTCATTTCCTTCTACAAGAAAAGTGGGCATAGTAAGGCACTGTGGAACTTTTTGCACCGCCGATTGCTTATACTACTGATAGGAAGTGCTCAGACCTTATCCATTCTAAAACCCTATTGTGGTTTCCTTTTTCCTTTCCCTTCTCATTTCTTTGATCTCCATGGTGAGGTCCTACATAGATCTGAAGAGAAGTTTGGAAAAACTCAATCCTTTCGCCATTATAGATTTATTATTTTTTTTCTTCTTCTTCTTATTCTTTTGATGTCTTGAAATTCCCACAAGCTGAGCCAAAGATCATGCTATGATACCACTTTAATATTCCAAAATGGAAAGACAGGAGTATATAACATCTATACCATTCCAAATAAGTAAAATAGGAATATAACACTAAAATCTGGAAAATGCCAGAAATATACTGCAACATCAAGACATTATAACCATAAGCAGAAATAGCTGAGTCATATCATTATACACAATAGAAAATATGAAGTACACAGTGCTCCAAAAAATATGCACTCAAGCCAACAAGAAGTGGTTAAATACACTAATGGAAAGTAGCACTGTAAATGTTGTGCTGCTACTACTGCTTGCTGGAAACTGCTGCTACTGAGAAGATGAACCATGTGTGAGAGGCTGTTGGAGTCTTAGAATGATCTGGCATTTTAACCATGGATTCTACTCCAAAAACCCAGAAATGCTTTGGCCAGATTTTAATTTTGGATTTTCAGCCCTTTTTGGGTTGCCAACTACACCCTTGTTGGCTGACTAGGTAACCGCTGAGATGGGGCTGAATTTTTTATCTAACCATTACAATAGCACCTAATCATCTCAAAGCATGAAGGATTGGTCCCTTCTCTTGATCTTCAAGCCAGAAGCTTGGGATCTAGCTCCTCCTTCCTATGCTCAAGTTGCAACTGCACATTGCACAACTGATGGAATGCACTGCGCTGTCAAGAGGGTTGAAGCTGTAGCCTACTGCTAGGTGATGGAATATAGCTCACATCTGATGGAAATAATCTCTCCAAAGTGAGAGGAAGATCCCTCACAGGATTCCTACAAGCTGAAATACTTGGAACTTCCTTGCTCCACTAGATCTACCTGGATGAATTACACAATTCCTAGAGGAATTGCTACTACATGGAGGTATAAACTGATGGCCTGATAACATATATCACAATTTTGCTCCTATAATACTGAAATGGAAGCAAAATATGAAATGATGAACTCTCCACCGGTTTCTTAGCTGAAATGATAAGAACTACCTTCCTCTTCTCAAACCCTAAGACAGGAATTCGTAATTCTTGAAGCTATATATGCAGAAGAGAGGGTATGACTGTGGCACCAATGCCATATGATGAATAGCTCCTCAAAATAACCTTCCCAGACTAGGCACTTGAAGTCCCCTATGGGTAAGGGTTTGATTCCCACTCGGGAACACCTGTGTGCTAAATATCACTGCAAAATTAGCTAAATAGCTAAAGTGTGCAAATAATTTCAAACGGCAATACAATATCAATTTCCATACTGCTTTTATTTTCTACCCTCATCTTCCTTATATGTTTTTGATCCTTCCCTAGCTTTGGACCACCTCATAACTGTGTTGCACATGTGGCTACTAGTCTCCATGAAGACTGTGTTGTCTCTCCATGATCTCCATGATCTCTACAATTAATATCCACTCCCTCCATCATGTGCACATTTAATGCACCACTTCCTCCATCATTGCATCAATAATGCTCTATGATATTACTTTTATTCCTCCACTATCTCCATCATCTTCCTCATTATATCTCCATAATATCCACTCTTCCTTCATTAATGAGTTGCTACACTACTCCATGATGTTGATCTACTATCTACTAACCCACATTCACACAACAAAAGTGGATTTTATCCATCTATGGGTTTTATGGGTCCCTCCACCCTTTAATTTACTTAACTAAGTAAGAAAATTAAGAACTCTAATATTCCAATTAATTGATGGAAAATTGGGATACATACATTAGTAACATGACAAAATCCCACACACCCTATGCATCGAAAAAATAAGGCACAACAAATGACATTGAATCAACGATGGAAAAGTGGAAGACATATGGAAAATGGGAATGGAGGCATGAGCCACGGGCCGTGAAAGCTAGGGTTCAGTCGCCTTTCCCCCGCTCCCTCAACTCCCCCCCCCCCCGATACATTATTTAGTTCTTACAAACATGAGTGAAAAAATTGTGTTTTCATTTACTAGCATTTTCAGTTGTCCTATATTAATCATAGATATGTTAGTATTTATGCAATGTGTTCTCACAAGAAATTTAATCACACATTTAATGAGATGGTACATGTTCTCCTCCTTGTAGAAGATGGCCTTCTTATTGTTATAACATAATTTATCACTCATATAGTTATGATGCTCTTGCATGGCCTTGGGCATCTCTTTCCCATTCAGAGTTGATAATTTATTAAAAAACAATATTTTTAATTCCATATGCAACTTTTCCCTTCAAAAAATAGGTACACACACGGGTACGATAAAATAGAACCCACATATATTATTTTAAATATGAAAAAAATATAAAATATCCCATTTTTTGGGCAGGGTTCACGGGTTTCACCAAAATCCCACCTGCAGGAGCCCATGGGATATCTGAATCAAATAATTTTTGGTGGTATTTATACACCTCATGGGAAGACCTATTTACACCAAGGATATAGGATATCGACATTATAGTATTTTCGGTCCCCAAGTCAAGTATGATTTTCCATGTGCCTCCTACACTTGCAGTCATTAGTAAACCCTTGTTTCCTTGCATAGATGTTCATTCTTCATTATATGAAATCCTTTTGCATATGCTCGAGAGGTGATCTTTGAGGCTTGGTATGGATGGATCCAGAGGAAGTTTCGTTGGTGCCGTGGTCGGATAAGGTTGTATCTCTCGACTACTCCTTGCTGATATCAATAAAGAAGCTTTTTATTGTTCTTGAAATGTTATGATCTCATGTTTTATGATTCATTTTGAATATGTCATGATTTATATGCTTATTCTTGATGATATAACATGATTACTACGCACATACTTTGAACTACTAGCGATGTATATGATTCTTTGAACTTTGTTGCAGGTCTGATTGCTTTGGAGGAAGCAGAGGGTTTGGACCCTGTGAGAATGACATCAAACGTAGGACCTACGAGTACTCTTATCAAACCTGAATTTAGTAGTTTGTATATTTTTCTTTCTTGAATGTATGCTTCTTGTTGATTGTCTATCTTCAATTTGTTGAGGTTGTCAACCCTTACCTTAGGGAAGTTTTACCCGAAAACAGAATTAGTGACTCCGAGAGGGAATACAATCATGTATTTACTAGAATGGTTTTTTTCCTCTTGATTTGGGTTTTCCTGTTTTGTTTCTTGACTTTTCCAGTATTGTTGGCTTGTTTGTAGTCTGGGAAATCAGTCTGATCTTCTAAATCAAGACTATATTTTTTATTTTTCCCTTATTTTCTATATATACACTCCTTTTTTTGTAAATTGGAGCGTACATACACATTTCATTTCAAATAAACTAACATATACACCAGTTTCTTAAAAAACAGTCACTTATATTTGGAAAAATTTGAATTTTTTAAAATTTTCCTTCAGTCGGGGGTGTGGCTTTTTTTTTTTCTTATTTCTCGAGGTTATATACAATTTGGAATAGTATTTCTTCTTGTTGTTGTCATTTTTTCCATATCCTTTTGCAAGAATATTTTTTCAACCTAGGGTTTGCATTTTTGTGAAGTTTTGTACGTGAAGTTTGGGCTTTGGGCCTTGTTTGTGAAGAGCCCGATTGTTCTATGCTTTTAGGATAGTGAGTTAGTTATCAACTTGATTATACTCCAATATTTTCATCACTTTCTTTGAATTCTTGTAGTTGACTCATTTAGTTTCATTTTAGTTATTTGAGAAGAGTATTTGAAATTTTGGTTCAGTGAAGGATTATGGTTCTCTAAAATATTTCTATCTTTTTGAATCTTTTATGTATCTTTTCAGATCAAGTTGTTCAAGTGTTTTTATCTCTTATTCAATTTAGTCTTATCATTTTAGTTATTTTTAATGGCTTGTGAAATTTGGAGTATTTTCTCTTGATTTTGATCTTGGAGTGATTGATTTCTTTGCCTTCTTGAAACTTTTGTTATGAGTCCTTCAAAAGAAAATAAAAAATATTTGTTTTTTTCCTTCCTTTTCTTTGGTTTTTTGGTCGTTTTGTATTTCCAACAAGTGTGCAAATCTTTACTTAATATTGAAATTTTCTTTATTGGGGAGATCTTTTCTTGCATATTTGTTTCTCCTTGTTTGTCAAATTTTGGATTTTGGTTTTTTAAAGAACACATTTTTTTGTTTAAGAACATTCCATAGAATCTTGCATTTAGGAATTATAGTATGCATTAAGGTAGTTTGAATTTTAGGTATTTTAGTTTTTTCTTTCATAGATATATCGTAGAGCCTTGTAGAGATCACTATTCATCGAAGAAAAATAAGTTGCATTACATGTAGCCTAGTTTTCTATTGGTTTCTTTTTGTGTCAAAAGCATCACAAGTTACACTTCCGCTACCTGTGACTTGAGTAACAACCAATAAAATCAAGAGCTTAATCTAAAATGAACTATATCTTGTTTTTTCATAGATACATCAATTAGTGTAGGGAATCTAGGGCCTTGGAATATGTGTCTGGAGAGTAAAAATATCCAAGGAAACTCTAAACTAAAACATAGAAATTGATTAAAGAAGTGTAAATATAGTATCGTTAGGTTTTAGAGTGCGAAAGACATCAAGCTCAATTTTTATTAATTAATTATGTGAAATAGGGGGTGAGACTTTTTAATTATTTTATTCATTTTCATAATTTAAGAGAGAAAAATGTAAAGGTGAGGATTAATGTATATATTCTTTTAATAATTAAAATGATATGGGTTAGGTAGCTAAATTAGGGAGTAGGAATTCTATATACGGGACTTTGTTGAGTCCACACCTAAAATGAATCTAAATTAGATTTAGTTGAGGATTGGGTGGAGAAATTTGTGGGGTGAAATAAATACATTATTTATGTATAAATAGGAGTGTTTTGTGAGGAAGAGAAACAACTAAGTGTTGTGAGGAGTACAATAAGAGTAAGAAATGGTTTGAAGGGCCAAAAGCTAAGAGGCCGCCCAATGTACTATTTTGCCAGAGAATTTTTATATTTTATATCTGTAGTTGATTTGAATGGCTCTTTCTCCTTCATGTGAATTTTAAGCTGAATGTTTTTATGGTTTTATTTGAAGAAAAATTGAGCATTTTCATATTGAGTGAAGCAGTGAATTTTTTTATATGCTTATTCTTGATGATCTAACATGATTATTATCGTTAGGTTTTCTGGGAAATATCCTCTAACATGGGAGTTAAGAACAAGGACAAGTGAAGACATGGAAATAGAGATAACCTCTCTCCTACTTGTTGGATCCCGCGCCCACAACTGTTCCAGCCGACCTATGATGACAAGATGGTGACCTTAGTTTCCTATCCTAGGGACCACATAGGTGACTATAGGGGGAAGTACCCATGGTACCAGAGACAGGCGTTGCATCACTTTCATAGTACTTCTAGAGGGTTCCCTTGCGAAGCCTGGGTAGTTGCACCAGCAAAGGATATTGTTTGGATGTCAACGTAACTATTTTTGATACCTTCACTGGTAGGCTCGGGTCGTAATTATCCCAAACTATTTTTGGAAGGTCTTGATCTTCACTTTCTTGTATTTTTGTGTCCAGTCATAATCACCTAGAGCAGAAATACCTCAAAGTTTTTTTTTTGGTTGTATTTTTGGGGACTTTTTAGTGAGTGCTCTTTCCTCCTAGATTTACATAAGTATTTATTTTTTGAGTATTTAAAAATTCTTCTTGATATTTAAAAATGGTTGATAGTTCATTTTGTTGGTCCAAGAGGCTTCGTGGGCTTTCACCTGCGAGTGCCGAGCATTCATATACATGGTGTAGGAGCAATTATGCTGGTGTTTTTCAACCAATAGTAGTTAATGAATCAAATATTGATCCTTCTCCAAGGGCTATCATTTCATAGGGTGAACCTTGTATAGTTCATAATTTGGATGGAAACACTCTGGTCCTTGCTAGGGTGCTCTTCCAATCGGAAGATGAAGTTGATATTAAATATGTCCTTGAGCCCCTTGTGACTAATTCAGAACCTATTCCTTTCGATCTTTCCCACATTGTAGAATACGTGGGTACCCCGACTCACTCGTCAGTAAGCCCTGTTCACTGTCCTTTTTTTTTCCGATGGCCAATGTGGGGGAACCCAACCATCTAGGGGCAACCTTCCACCCCTTTCAATGGTGCATATCCCCTTGGGATTCCATCAAATGGGATTCCTTCAGTTCCTTTAACCTTCCCATCTATTGTTTCCACATCAATGACTTCTATGCCAAGTGGTTCAACGTATTTTCAAGGTTTTTCTTTTGGAAGTTCTCATATTCCTCCTTCCAATCCATATTTAAAGTTAGAATCAGTTCCTTTCTCTCGACAGGCTCAGAATGATAATCCTTTCCAATGGAGTCAAGCATGGGAAAATACTTCCATTAGTGGTTTATGGGTAGGGAAATTACCCCATCTATTTGGTCAATAAGAGAGTGTGCACTTCCCTTTTGGCAGGACCTCACATGTCTTTCCTCCTCTAGCTAGTGCATGGAATCCTTATCAGGGGGTTTCAGATTATTTTAATGTTCTACTAGGAGGAAACTACCCTATCCATGGTCACGTTGCGGCAGGGGGTGGATACCCTCCGATTACTTCTAGGCCATGAGGATTTCCTCATGGTTTAAGTTATTCTACGAGTAACCCTTGGTAGCCTCCTGCCTCTTAAAATCCAGGATACTCTTTTTCTAATGTCCGAATTTATGCTCTTGGTGGGTGGAATTTTCATGTTCCTCCATGCTTATTGTTCCTGGAAAATTTAAATTTGTTAGATATTTCGAAGTTAACAAACAATATGATCCTATACAATCCGGTTTGTCCTCTGGTCCCCACCAAAATTCCATTTGATATTCCAAAATTTTAAGGGAAGTATGGAGAGGTTTTGGCTGATCATATAACCATGTTCCATTTTTGGTGCTCATCTAACTCATTGATTGTTGATTCGATCAGGTTGAGACTATTTCAAGGCAAACTAACTGGAAATGCTACAAGATGGTATATTGAGATAATAGGGAGTACCTTTTGTATGTTTGGTGACTTGGCAACTATGTTTCTAAACCATTTTTAGTAGCTTGTCTGATATGATGCTTGAGCTGAGCTTCTAGTCAATTTTGAGAAAGATAAGGCAACTCATATTTCTGACCACATCCAAGAGTGGCACTAAAGAAATATGCTTAGCAACGCATATATCCCTGATGAGTTCCTTTTGGAATGTTTTTTGAAATATTTGCAACCGGATATTTCCAAGGATGTATCACTCTCTAGAGTATTCACTGAAGAACATGCCATATTCAGAGCCCAACAATTAGAATTCATCTATTATGAGTATGTATTCCTGTACAATATTTTGTGCTTCTTGGTTAAATATCGACCTAGCCAAACCTAAGCTAGGACACTACACTGATGGGATTGTAGGGTCGATCGATAGATATATGGATAAATTATTGAAACAATTGTAGTATTTGTCTTTACAATATACTTCTCTGACACATGATACATCGTGAGTATCTATTCCTTCACAAAATCAACAATAAATTTTGTCCAATATTCAAATCCAAAAGGAAACCAACAATTCGATGGGAAGAAGAAGGGACATGGTCAGAAGAAAGATAAGGTTGGTAAGGGAAATGTGAAAAATCCTAGTAATGATACTAGAGAGGGAAAAAATGAATAAAAAAAAGAAAATCAAATTCCCATGCAAGTTATGTAGTGGGGATCATCTGGGGATCATCTAACCTATATTTTCCCTAATATTCAGGATACTCAGTGCTTGTTACCTCAGCAGGTTTCTTCTAGTTCCCAGGATGTGTTGACTAACCCTTTTCCCCAAGGGTAGCAAATGCCTACTAGCACGGATGTTAGAACTGAAACCCCCTAGGGGTGAAACAAAGATGAGGAATCCACATCGAATGTATACATGGTGAGATATCATAATGATTTCGCTACAAGATCACATGATTATGGTGAGCCATAACCTCCTAAGGCTATGGCTGCTTCCGATACCTAGAGCCACTCTGATGAGGCCCATCATTAGGTATATTTTAAGGGTTAAAATATCATCCTTCAACCTATTAAGTTACCTATCTCTCACTTTTATTTACATTTTTTTCATATTGTGCTTAATGAGAAGGGTGAAAGATGTTTGTCATACATTTTTTCCTAATTTGATTTAATTGCAGAAAGTGAAGCCATTTTTGAGATATTTTCCACCTAAGGGCTCGAAGTAGACATCAAGGAGAGAGAATATCTCTCCCAACAGATCGAAGGCAAAGGAAACCAAGCAAATTGGAATTTATGAGGAGCCAATCTCCACTCTTCTCGAGATTAAGGAGACCTTATTCCTACTTTTTAGGGAGTTGTTGGTAGATAACCATTAGTATAAATAAGTATTTCCAAGAGCTCATTAGGATTCTAAATTTTTATTCAGCTAGGTAGATCTTGAGCTATGATTTAGTGTTATTTCTTACTGTCATATGATGTATCAGAAATTTTTATGCAATGATAATGAGAAGTTATTTGTTCTATCACTGATTTAGTCTCAGAGGGCTTATGCTTTTGGATTAGGGCCCAATCCATTGAGTATTTCCCTCTTGCGTATTTATATTCTATTTTTATGTTTCAACACTTTGTTTAGGTTGTTTTCATTCTAGAACCAACAAAAATCTATCAAAATCGTCCTTGTAGCCTCTCTCCCTCACTTCTCTCATGGGAACATGAGGGGAAGGATATCCAACCACAGATCAAAATCAATTTGTTTATGATTCCTTGGAAAGTTAGATAGTGTGATTATCATGTTCATAATTTTCATACTGTAAGTTATAAGTTTGATTTCTGCTTAGATCATATTTTAGCATATTTTAAGTAGATTTCCTATTGTACTCATCTTTTCCACCTTTAAACATGTTAGTTTGTCAATGATCAATGCATCAATGTGTGTAGTGGATTCAGGAATTTTTATAGTTGTAGGGAAAGGACCCCTTTCATTACTGTCATCTTAGACTTATTCCTTCTTCTGTCCAACCTCCAATTTTGCCACCAAAACCATTTTTGTGAAACCACCTTCACTGCCACCCTGAGCTGCCCTCCAAGTGAAAAACATGCCTTCCAAGGGTTCCGAGTTTGGATGGAGGTTTTTTTAACCTCTCCCTCACCTATTTCCACCTTATCCTGCCTTTCCACACATCCCTTTCACCCTTTTAATATTTAGTTCCCTCTTGGCCTGTTTCTTGTAGCAGTACAAAAGATCTTGTAGAAACGTCCTGTAGCAGCGGTGTAGGTGACCATTTTCTCTCCAGTTTTGTTCCCTTTTCCCATTTAAACCTAGAATAGGATGCATTTGACCCCCAAATCTGAATTCTTGGCTAGAAGAAACCCATAGGCCACTCCAAAGCTTCTTCCTTCCTTGCTATAAAAGAAGAGTAGGCATCAGTGATTTATTTCATTTCAGAATTTTCTTGGATAGCAAAATAGTTTACATGCAAGTACAATTTGAGTGAATTTTGTTTACGGTTTGATGAAGTGTGTGATGATATAATTGTTTCTTTACTTCAAATGAATGGATAGTTAGATGAATGATTTCCCATAACCTAATTTCCTTTTCTACAATTAGGTTAATTATTTATTATTTTCTTTCATTGTCAATTGCAAGTAAAAGTTTGATATACACTCTCTTTGTCTTAGGTTAGAAGTAATTATATGCATTTACATTAGCTAACTTCACTTTAATCATGTAGGAGGAATGGCCTAGAAGTACTACTTATTAGAAGACCTAGTTGAGGGTGGCATGAGTAGAATCCATCTGCTGTACATATAGCATTGTCACCTCTAAGTTTGTACGAACTCCAAGTTCATAAGTAAAGCTGAGTATCCCTTGGGAGTTTCAACACTCATGGTTCAATACCAAGGCTCACCACTATTTGGCGTCGTTGTCAAGGATGTGTCTAAGTATATGATTTTTTTTTATTAAGCATTATTTTTTGTTTTTGTTTTGCATATATTTTGAAAAAGAGAAAAGAAACAAATAAAAATTTCTTTCATTCCTCGTAGGAGTAGGGGAAACTAAGGAAAATTTATACCAAGAACCCTAATCCAGGTGGATATCGGTGGCCACCCACCTATTCCATTTGGACCCGCACCATCAATTCTTTCAGATTTTCACTTCCAATAGCTTACTATTTTTAGAAGTTTTTTGGGTCTTGAACTTCTGCAGCCGTTTTGAGGCCCTAAACAACATTTTTTTGGGAAAATCGAGAGTAACATGGGTCCATGGACCGATGTTTCTCACACCAAAATTCGTATTCATCAGATAGATCTTTTTAATGAGCTATTGAGTGCGTCAAACAAAGATTGGATGCCAAAGTTATGTCCCCGGGAATTTGAAACACAAATTTACCCAAATGGGGCCCACAATTTTGGCGCTTCATCTCCTAGGGTTAGGTTTTTGGACGTTTACGGTTTCACATTGTTTCTCAATAATAAATAGGCCTTCAAGCCTCATTATAACATAGTTCAGAGGCCTGCGTACACCACATATCTTCTCATAGATACGTTTCCAACACCCTAGCTTGCTTCCATTATCTTTGTAAGCTTATGTCTGTAATAGTGCCTTATCTCATGGAGGATATCAACGCAATGGGGACCATTGCTTCTTAAGGAGGGAGGAATGATCCAGGTGGATATCGATGGCCACCCACCTATTCCATTTGGATCCGCACCATCAATTCTTGCAGCTTTTCACTTTCAGCACAACTTACTATTTTTAGCAGGTTTTCAGGTCCTGCACCTCCGGAGCCATTTTGGGGCCTTAATGATCCAGGTGGGAATTGGTGGCCACCCACCTATTCCATTTGAACCCCCACCATAAGTTCTTTCAGTTTTTAATTTGCAGCACAACTTACTATTTTTAGTAGTTTTTCGGGTCCTGAACTTCCAGAGCCGTTTTGAGGCCCTAAACGACGTTTTATAGGTATCATTTGTCCGACGAATATGATTATGTTCCAAAATTAATATTTGCAGCAATAGTTGTAGTCCTTGGATATATATTTTTAATGATGTATCATGTGCGTCAAACGGAGATAGTATGCCAAAGTTACGTCATCGGGAAGTTGAAACACTAATTTACCCAAATGGGGCCCATAGTTTTGGTGCTTCATCTCCTAGGGTTATGTTTTTGGACGTTTAGGGTTTCCCATTATTTCTAAATAATAAATAGGCCCTCGAGCCTCCTTGTAACTCACTTCAGAGGCCTGTTTCTACCACATCTCTTCTCAGAGATAAGCTACCAGCGCCCTAGCTATTTTATTTCTATTTTGTCTATAAGCAAATTTCAGTTCTTTGATATTAATGAAATGAAGCATTATTTCTACTACATCTCTATTTTTATGGTTATTTCTGTATTATGTTGCATTCTTGCATAAATCCGGATCAGTGAAGGAACACAAAAGAATACACATATAATCATAAATACAAAGATGCAAGAGAAATAACACTTCATTTCATTAATATCAAAGAATTGAAATTTTCTTAGAGACAGAATGGAAATAAACTAGCTAGGGTGCTAGTAGCTTATCTCTGAGAAGAGATGTGGCGATTATAGGCCTCTGAACCGTGTTACATTGAGGCTCGAAGGCCTATTACAGACATAACGGAAATAGATGAGCTAGGGTACTGGCAGTGTATCCCTGAGAAGAGATGTGACAGCTACCAAACCCTAAACTGTGTTACAGAACTGAAATGATGGGAACAAGCAAGCTAGGGCACTGGTAGCGCTTATCTCTGAGAAGATATGTGTGGGTTCCCAACCCCCTGAACTGTGTTAAAATGAGGCTCAAAGGCCTATTTATTATTTATAAACAATGTAAAACCCGAAACGTCCAAAAACCTAACCCTAGGAGATGAAGTGCTAAAATTGTGGGCCCCGTTTGGGTAAATTGGTGTTTCAACTTCCCGGGAACCTAACTTTGGCATTCGATATTCATTTTACGCACTCAATAGCTCGTTAGAAATATATATCTAAGGACTACAACTTTTTGTGTGAGCAACATTGGTCCATGGACCCATGTTGCTCGCGATTTTCCCAAAAAATGTTGTGTAGGGCTTCAAAATGGCTCTGAAAGTTCAGAACCCGAAAAACTACTAAATATAGTAAGTTGTGCTGCAAATTTAAAACAGAAAGAACTGATGGTGGTGGTTCAAATGGAATAGGTGGGTGGCCACTGATATCCACTTGGATCATTAATGCCCCAAAACGGCTCCAAGAGTGTAGGACTCGAAAAACTGCTAAAAAGAGTAAGCTGCTGGAAGTGAAAATATGCAAGAATTGATGGTGCAGGTCCAAATGGAATAGGTGGGTGGCCACCGATATCCACCTAGATCATTCCTCCCTCTTTAGGAAGCACTGGTCCCAATTAATTTAAGTTCCTCCATGGGGGGGGGAATTCTCTAGAACTTAGTATTGGATTTGTCCAGGATTTCGCGAACCTTTTGGCGGATGTGCTGGATGTAGATGTGCCGCTAGTGGGCAGCCGTTGAAGGATCTAGGTAAAGTTAGCCATCATCGCATTCCTCTATTTCTCGAGGGCCTCCATGAGAAATATTTTGATAGGATATCCTACTCCCTCATATTTCTTTCCTTCCGCAATGGGGGGTAGTCGGGGTTTGCGAGGCTGATCTTGGAAGGGTGCAACCATATTGAGGCCAAACTCCTTATACCTTGACTGCATTGGGGACATGAAAATAAAAACAGAGAAAGAGCAGACCGCTCTGATACCACTGATCCAGATTTATGTAGGAACACAACATAATACACATATAACCATAAATACAAAGATGCAACATAAATAACACTTCATTTCATTAATATCAATGAACTGAAATTTTCCTACAGACAAAATGGAAATAAACTAGCTAGGGCACTAGTAGCTTATCTCTGAGAAGCAATGTGGCAGCTACAAGCCTCTAAACTGTGTTACAATGAAGCTCGAAGGCCTATTTATTATTGAGAAACAATTTAAAACCCGAAACCTCCAAAAACCTAACCCTAGGAGATGCAGCGCCAAAACTCTGGGCCCTATTTGGGTAAACTGGTGTTTCAACTTCCGAGGGGCGTAAATTTGGCATCTGATCTCCATTTGATGTGCTTAATATCTCATTAGAAAGATATGTTTGAGGACTACAACTTTTGGTGTGAGAAACATCAGTCCATGGATCCATGTTGCTCTCGATTTTCCCAAAAAATGTTGTTTAGGGACTCAAAATGGCTCCAGAAGTTCAGGACCTAAAAAAATACTAAATATAGTAAGTTGTGATGCAACTTGAAACCAAAAAAGAACTGATGGTGGGAGTTCAAATGGAATAGGTGGGTGACCACTGATATCCACTTGGATCATTAATGCCCCAAAATGGCTCCGGGAGTGCAGGACCCAAAAAATGGCTAAAAATAGTAAGCTGCTAGAAGTGAAAATATACAAGAATTGATGGTGCAGGTCCAAATGGAATAGGTGGGTGGCCACCAATATCCACCTGGATCAAACCCCCACATCCCCACACAATGAAACTCCACCGTTATTTAGTTATTGTGAGCTAGAATATTGTCTAGGTGAGCACCCTGAAAATGTTGAAGAAATTATTGGGAAGAAGAAGAACCTATATCACTTATTCAATCTATGGCTGAGAATAAAAACCAAGAGCTTTTTCCCATCAGAGAAAACAATGGGGAGACTAAGATGAAAAACATCAGCTATTCAACCCTTCCACACTTCACTGGCCTAACTTCTAAGGAGCCTGACACTTTCATACTTGATTTTGTTGTTGTATGTAGGACTTATGACTATTCCTCAGATGAACAAAAGTAGAAATTGTTTACCTCTACCCTCAAGGATCAAACCTTGCACTGGTTCATGAGTCTTCCTAGGCACAACATCAATACCTAGGCCCAAATGCAAGAGTCCTCCAAAAAAAAGTACAAAGAATTTTGTAGTTACAAAGAAACCAAGGAAGAAATATTTAGGATGACCCTAGGGCCTGATGAATCTTTATAATATTATGAGGAAAGGTTTCAGTTGAAATAAAAGAGGGTCAACTGCACCCTTGATCTTATATCACTCAAGTTAGTCCTTCTCCGAGGGATTAGGGAGGAAGTGTTGGAAACCCTCAACATGCTATCTGGAGGAGATATCTATGAGTTTGCCTATGATGAAATCAAAACTATGTTCATGAACAAATCTAGGGAAGCCAAAAAAAAGGATAGAAGTAACCAAGGCTTGACCAGTAACTATTTCTCCACCTCATCCATCAAAAGTAAGACAGGGAACATGTTAGAGGATTTCAAGAGTGAAATTTTGCATACCTTTTCCTTGCAAATGGATAACATCCCAATCAAGAGAAAACAAGAGTAGGCAGAGAGAGCCCTAACCATAGTTTTTTGCTAGATGCACTAGAAGACACCCTATGAATGAATGCCCAATGAATTCCATAGAAGTTTTCTTATTTTGTGAATAAAACCATGCAATAGACAATTGCCCTTCTTTACATGGCCTAAAAGTTGTATACCAAGGGGTGGAAGGTGGACCAGAGAAACTCTGCTTTATAAACCAAAGGAGGCCTCAAGAACCTTGGCCATACCAACAAGGAATGCAAGGTTCTCCTTATTCTTACTAGAATTAAAACTAAAATTCACCCTTGCAACATTGGTATTCATCTACTCATCCATCATGGCCCACACATCATTGTTGGCCTTATGCTCCTCCTCATCCTATCAATCAACCATTTAATTCATATGCTCCCCAACCTTCCCAATGGAGCAACCCATCACAAGGGTGGAGGCCTCAAATAAAACAACCTCTTGCTTTACTTCCTCCACCCCAACCTAAACCACAACCCATTCATCCTTCTCCACCTAAGAAACCTCAAATTCCCTCTCAACCTAATCCAAACTAGAACCAGAAACATGCAAAACAGCTCTACAGTGGAGATACCTCTTATCCTCCCTATGTTGTGGAGATCCATGAGATTAACCTTAGGTCTCAGAGAGTGCTTTGAGATAACCATCCTCCATATCCACCTGAAGAGATTGAAGAGGAAAATGAAGAGAGCACCCCTCAAGTAAATCCACCTCTTTTCCCTGATAGGTTGATCCATCCTAGCCAGCACACGCCATAAGAGACTGAACTTCTTGGAGAATTGAATAATATGTGTGTCAAGATACCCCTTCTCCAGGATATTAAGGATATACCCATCTATAATAATATTATCAAGGAGAAATTCTTCAAAATTTCTAGCAGAAAGAAGAGAGACGCCCCCACCATTAATATTGTTGGTAAATTATATGATTTGATGTTGGGGAGAGTGATTTTCCTAAAATACATACACCCTGAAAGACAAGTAGTTGATGTGCACATTGATGGTATCATTTTCTCTCATACATTGATTGATCTTGGGGAAGCCATCAATGTGCTAACT
Source organism: Pinus albicaulis (assembly GCA_034641835.2). Taxonomy (NCBI): domain Eukaryota; kingdom Viridiplantae; phylum Streptophyta; class Pinopsida; order Pinales; family Pinaceae; genus Pinus; species Pinus albicaulis. Next base: position 568,047,808 of record CM076572.1, read on the forward strand.
AAAGAAACCATTTTGAAGCTCAACCTCCAAGGAGCTTTTAGAAATACTACTATAGTGTTGCAACTTGCAGATAGGTCCAAAATAGCTCCTGAGAGAGTTGTTGAGGATGTTATATTGTCCATTGACTCTTGGGGGTATCCCAGTGACTTCCTAGTACTTCAACTGAAAACCAAGTTTAATTATTTGTATAAGAATGCCACTAGGTTTAGTCTTCATTATTATTATTTTCAAAATAATTTATTATTATTATTATTAAATGACTTATTAAATCATGTATTTCATGCTGGGGTCATATTTTGATTAAGGTCCCAATTGTGGACTTCTAGGTTAGTTGTTACAGATTTAAATTGATCCTATTTGGGCTTTTAAATCATGTAATATTAGGTTGGTCAAATGGCTCTTCCATCAAGTCATCTCCTTCAAGGTTATCATCCTCGGTATCTTCAACAAAAGTATTCAATAAAAAATCTCAATTCAGCCTCCTTCAAATGATATACAAGACATTAAAGAAACCTTCGTCGACCTCAAAAATCCCTTCAAGTCAGCTCAAATCCAAGACACCACTCTTCACTGTCAGGTCAACTTATTTTATGAAGAACTACTATAAATAACCCACTGTAATTTTGCATTTACACATATCAGGAATTAAGACTCCTATGAAATTTTGGATCACTATATAATTATAGTGGTTCAGTAACATGATATGATGCATGATTGTGACAACTACTCGGTAATGTAATACAATGATATAGGAAGGAAGGATCGAACAACAGTACAACGACTTGGTAAAGGGATGCTATGACATGTTATTTATGGCTATAAATATTTTTGTTACTCCATGATGTTATCTTTGTGATGTGATAATCAATATGATGATGATGATGCATAATCAATGTTGTTTTGATAATTGATGTTATGATGATGCTAGATACTCGATGCTATATCTCTCTTTGTTATGATGTTATCTCAGATATGATGTCTCGGTAATAAGGGTATGGTTACAATTTAGAAAGAATGCCACCACAATTGGAAATATCACAATGTAAATTCCATCACATTTCGGTGAGAAGGATGCCAATTTTGTTTGGTGGTGTCACATTAACCTTAGTGCAGTGATAATGTCTCACAACATATACTACAGTAATAAGTCTTGGTGCTTCCAACAAGAATGAGGAGCTTTGTACTACCATAATGATTAGGCGTTATTCATGTATGATGGGTTCATTTCATTGAGAAGGAATGTAGCATGGTACAACTGCCTATGAAATTTTATCAAATAAAAGCACAAGAAAATCAAGTAAGTATCAAAACTAGTCCAAAAAGCTACAAATCAAAGGTATGTTACTACGAGGTACAGATGAGCTTCTAGATCTGTTTAAATTATTGTAACTAGTCTAATATGTGATAAAATACATGTTAGAATACTGATCTTCAAGATTTAAAAACTAATCTACTTAAATTTCTTCTTGTCAATTAAATTTAAAATTCCATCCCTCATAATTGCATAAAATATCTAACTTGAAAAATGAGTTCATGTTCTTGGTATCACCGTTTTTCTTGAAAGTATCTACTGTAGATCACGACTTAATATTCTAGGAAAGGAATTGCTAAAACATCAAGGAGTTTGAATGTAGGCATCACAAGAAGGTTTTTCAAGAAACAAAGTTATGTATTAAATTACAAATATTTGTTAATTATCTTTGGAAAATACTTTTCTACACTACTAACATCTGTTGTGACTAGCTCTCTTGAATCTTAAGAGATTCTTGATTGAGGTGATTCATCATCTGATGAATCTACCCACCTTATACACTTGTAAATTTATTATATAAATATAACCTTAAGGAGGTTCTCTAGAAAACCCTAACCTAAGGGTATACTGATGATATGTGAAACCCTAAACCTTAGGGTCATTAATGAAGAAATTGTTGTACTAATTGATATATTGATAATGTCGTATTTGAGATTATAATAAGATCATATAAGATCTAACTTATGAGGGTTGAAATGATGTTATTTGAAATCTTTAACCTCTAAAGCCTTGATATAATAAGGGTTTATTTTGACAATGAACCAAAACCATATGTTTTGGTTAGGTCTACAAGAAAAATGCTTGCCATGAAAAAGTCCTAAGAATGAAACCCTAGGTACATGTTCCTTTGACTAAATTTCTAGCTTAGATTAGGTAGATGTATGTCTTATATATTAAGTATTTTCTAGTCATATGATGTGCTTACGCATGATGGTAATCTACTAGATATATGAGTTGACCAAATTTATAATGGTCATAAGTCCTAGGGTTTGGAGACAAGTCCTACTCAAATTTTGATGTTCTAGGATGATGTTTGGAAAATATAAGGTTTTAAATATACGCTCTAGTAATGATTAAAGTCTCTATTATGTGTATTCATCTGAATCAATATAATGTTGTTGATAATTTGTAGATGGAAAATCTAGGGGTCACATCAAACCCTAGTAGAGGTTATTCATGATATGTTTTGAAAATCTAGGGTTTGCAACTAACACTATTTAATATTGATCATGATAATGTCTGAGATGTGATTAATATTGATTGAATCCTTTTTATGAAATATACATTTTGCATGAATCCCTTGTGGAAAATCTAATGTGATAATTTTAAAGGCTGTTAGATATCTTGTAGATCTATAGTAGTTCTAGGGTTTTCTATATGTTGTAGTAAGGTATGTTATACCTTGGAAGAAACATTGAAACCCTATATAAAAATGACAGATATTATGAAGTAGTTTAGGGTTTATAATAAAAGTCCCTAGAAAAATGTAAAAGAGTATCTATCTCTTGTTTGGTTATCTTATATGTATAAAGTTGAAAATTCTTCCATAATTCTAATATGACTAACTTTTTGCTTCTATAGTTTTGATTTTACTTTCTATCCAAAGTTTTGCAGGTACATCATTAATATGAGAAGCTGATATTATAAACATGATGAGAAGGATGGAAGCCATGTAATATTCTCTAACATCGAAATAAGAACTTAATATCCCTACATTTAGAGGGAGCCTAAATCAAAGAGATCTCCCGAGTTAAGAGGGAGGGAATAAAAAATTTTCTGGTTGGAGAATATATTCTTGAAAGATATGTTGCCACATGTGAATTAGGAAGAGGAATATTCTCTTAAAATATTCGATTGATAGTCCCGCTGAAATTGGTTGAAGGGAAACATCGAAACCTCGAAGATTTGTTTATGCATTATTGATGATTGGGGTTTGTTTTTGCACAAGTAAATCTCTCAGAGGAATTGATAGCATGTTGGTTACAAATTCGTTTGATTGAGAGAGATTAGTGTTGATGTCTAGTTCGGAGGGTGGCATCGGGAGGATGTGCACCTAGTTCCTTGGGGTGATGGTTTGTAAGTAAGTTTGATGGTACCTATAGAGGCTAAAAGCTTTAGTCCATATTATTCCCACTTGGATATATTTCCCTGGTCATGATTCTATTCTATGGCATTGCAGTGCCTAAATTGTAGAGAGAATAAATGGATAGATTTCCTTGGTCAGGAATATAGTCCATGGCATTGTGGTGCCTAAAATTATTCATAGATAAAATGAGATATTCCATGTACTTATTTTACATATGAATACCTCCCTAGTTAACAGGGAGTGTTGAAGAATGTAACTAGGTTCGGTCTTCATTATTATTTTTGTCAAAATAATTTATTATTATTATTAAATGACTTATTAAATAATGGGTTTCATGCTTGGGTCATATTTAGATTAAGGTCCCAATTATGGACTTATAAGTTAGTTGTTATAGATTTAAATTGATCCTATTTGGGCTTTTAAACCATGTAATACTAGGTTGGTCAAATTTATTCTCCATCAAGTCATCTCCTTAAAGGTTATCATCCTCAGTATCTTCAGCAAAAATTATTCAAGAAAAACTCTCAAGTCAACCTCCTTCAAATGATATACAAGAAATTAAATCAACCTCTTAAAAGTCGGCCTCAAAACTGCCTTCAAGTCGGCTCAAATCCAAGATGTTACTCTTCACTATCAGGTCGGATTATTTTATGAAGGAATGACTATAAATAGCCCATTGTAATTTCGCATTTACACATCTTAGGAATTTAGAATCCTCTGAAATTTCATATCACTATACAATTACAATTCAGTTATAATTACATTGGTTCGATAAAATGATATGATGCATGACTATGAAATCTACTCGGTAATGTAATACAATGATACAAGAAGGAAGGCTCGAACAAAAATACACTGACTTGGTAAAGGGGTGCTATGACATGCTATTTTCTGATATGAATATCAGTGTTACTCCATGATGTTATCTCTATGATGGTATACTCAATACCATGATGGTGATGCATAATCAGTGTTGTTTCGATACTTAATGCTATGATGATGCTGGATACTCAGTGCTATATCTCTCAGTTTTATGATTCAATCTTAGATATGATGTTTCAGTTTTGTTCAGTGATGAAAAACTCAGAACTACTATGATGGTGATCACAGTGAAGTTGAATCTTAGGAGGAATAAAGATGAAGTTTCAAGTGTAAGCAAGGGAGATATCAGTTCTAACATGGTGAAGGGATGACTTGATGGAGGAAGCCCACAGTCTAATATTCTTGGTTGTCTCATCTTAAACCTATTGAAGAAATAATTTTGAATGGGTTTTCCCCAAAGATTTGGTTTTTAACTCGAAGCATGCCTACATCTTGTGTCCTCTTCTATTTGTTTGGCATTAGTCTTGAATATAAAAGATAAATTGCAATAACATATAATAATAGTCACAAGATAACGTCAAGATAAGAGAAACCAATTAACTTCCATTTCTCTAACATGGTCATCCTCTTATCTTAGGAAGACCTTGGTTGGCCATTTCTTATGCCTATATCAGTTGTAGGGCTAGAAACATGACCATTAATAATGGGCCCTTATCAAAACAACTAGTATTATATCCTCCTACTCAGCCTTCTATTCAACACGATCTACCTTTGTGGATGGAGGATGAGGAAGAATATGAAGTGTACCATGCAACACCATACCCAATATGTAAGGCTTAGATGTTGTTATCATAGGGGGGAAACCTGATGAAGATGACCTCATTGACCATATCCTTTAGAAACAACCCCCACTCCCATTCCACTTGATGAACTTGTGAAATAATCTAGAATTAGTCTTTGGACTGAGCTATGCTACGATGAGTCAAGCCTTGAACCTACCAATATTGTAGAATTTGGCCCATCTAGAACCTTAAATATCAATCTCTCTCTCTCGAAGAGGAAGAAACATTATGACAAATGTTGAGAGAGAAATTAGATTCTTTTTCTTGGGATTAAAAAGAAATGAAATGGATGAACCCCTCTGTTTTCTCTCACCATATTTACATCAAAGAGAGATGCAAGCCTATGCACCATCCCTAGAGGATAATGAACCCAACCTTGAAGGACATAGTAAAGGTTGAATTAAAAAATATTTTGGATGCAGGGTTCATATACCCAATCTCAGGTAGTGAATGGGTGTCACTTCTAGTCTTAGTCCCAAAAAAGAATGGGAAGTGGAGGATCTGTATTTATTACAGAGAGTTGATCAAGGCCAAAAAGAAATTCCATTTCCCTTTGCCTTTAATTGAACAAGTCTTATATGGTCTCACAGGAAATATGTTCTTCTCTTTCTTGGATGGATTTAGTGGCCACAATCAGATCTAGATCGGCCCTGAAGACTAATACAAGACTACATTTACATGTCCTTGGGGTATATTCGCTTATATAGTTCTCCCATTTGGATTATGCAATGCCCCTACCACTTTTCAAAGAGAAATTTTGAGCATCTTTGTTGAGTGTTTCCATGACTCTGTCGAAATCTACATGGATTATTTCACTCCCTATGGGTATGATTTCCAAGAGGCCCTCAATAATCTAGGGAAATTACTAAGGAGATGCATTGAAATGCATCTCTCCTTGGGTCCTGAGAAGTGTGAATTCTTGATGAAGGTATGGATTATCCTTGGCCAATCCATTTCTCAGATAGGAATATAGGTAGACCCAAATAAAATTTCTATCATAAAAAGGGTCCCTAATCCACATAAAAAAAGAGATGTTAGAAGTTTCTTGGACTTGGCTGGTTATTATAGGAGATTCATCAAGGATTTTAGCAAGGTGGCTTCACCATTGTTTGGATTGTTGGCCAAGGACTCAGAATTATTTTGGTCAAGGTTTTTGTCAATAAGCCTTTGAAATCATAAAATAAAAGTTGACCATCTCTCCTATACTCTGAGGTCCCAACTAGGCTCTGCCTTTCCATATCCATACCGACGCATCAGATAAAGTTGTGGGGGCAGCTTTGGGAAAAATGGATGATAAGTTACCCTATGCCATATATTTCATCGGTAAAATATTTTCTAAGGATGAATGGAACAACATTGTCACTGAGAAATAAATTTTAGTTGTTGTCTATTCCTTGAACAAGTTCAGACATTATATCACTGGGTACCAAAATTTTGTGCATACTCACCATGCAAAAATTAAATACTTGATGAAAAAACCTGATGTGAATGCTAGAATTATTAAGTGGTTATTATTGTTACAACAACTTGATTTGAACATCATTGATAAGTCAGGGAAATAAAATGTAATTTCATATTTTTGGCTAGACTCAATTTTCTTGCAGATGACGAAGGGATCATTGATGATCATCTTCCAGATGAGCACTTATTTTCTATCTCAGTACTCTCTCCCTATTTTTCTGACATAAACAACTACCTATTTGCTAGGATATGTCCTCCAAATATGTCATTCAGGGAGAAGAGAATAATTATGAGAAAGAGTGCCCCTTTCACTTGGATTGGTGGCAATATTTTCAAACTGAGACCAAATCAGATTCTAAGGAGATGTTTCAGGGAAGAGGAAGTCTTTGAAATCCTCTCAACATGTCATGATGGGCCTTGTGGGGGTCATTTTGTTGCTAAGAGGAAAAATTTCAAGGAATTTTAAGTTGACTACTATTAGCCTACACTCCATTAGGATCATAGAAGGTATACTAACAGATGTGACTAGTGTCAGAGGATGGTAAAACTGACAACCAAGGATGAAATTCCTCTACAACCTTAGGTGGCCTTAGAGCCATTTGAAAAGTGGGGTATGGATTTCATTAGGCCAATTGATCGACCATTCAGATAAAATAAATACATCATATTATTCACTGATTATTTGACAAAGTGGGATGAGACAATGGCTGTCAAGGAAGCAACAAAAGAAAAAGTGGTTGAGTTCTTAAGGGAAAATGTTTTCTACAAATTTTGGTTTCTAAGGGAGATAATCACTGATCAAGGAGCTCAATTCACATCAAATTTTATTGAGAATATTTGAAGGCAACATAATATCAAGCACATAACATCTATTGACTATCACCCTCAAGAAAATGGGCAAGTAGAGGTTACCAATAGAGCATTGGAAAGCATCCTCACCGAGTTAGTGAGAAACAACAAAAAATATTGGGTAGATATATTAGTGAATACAACTTGGGCCTATAATACCACCTGTAAAACAACTACTGGGTTCACTCCATATGATCTAGTTTACGAGAAGAAATCTTTACTTTCTATTGAATTTAAATATAACACTGTTATAATGGTAGCCCAATTGTATTTAGATGTCACAAGAGCATAGAAATAAAGGATGCTTCAACTGAATGGATTGGGTGAATTCAGAATGCATGCCCTCCTTGACATTAAAGTCATACAATTGCAGAGGAAGGTTTGGCATGATAGGCACATCAAGGAGAAAATATTCTAGGAAGGGGATTCAGCTTTGTTGTATGACTCTAGGTTCAAGGAATTTAAAGGAAAGATGACGAAAATATGGTTAGGCCTATACCTGATAGATTATTTCCATGAAAATGGGATTTTTTAGATCAGAACAATTGATGAGGAGGGGATCCCTCTGCTTGTCAATGGTTATAGGCTAAAATTATACAAGAATCCCATGTCTAAGGAAAATTTCATTAGTACAATCAGAAGGGAAGTAAATGTAATTGGGAGCCTCATAGCTTCCAGTCCAAAAAAATTCTAGAGAAAAAGAGAAAAAATAAAAAAATAAGGAGGCTTGGTTGAAGACCTCCATGAGGCATCTAAGGCCAACTCTAGGATTGAAAACCTCTATGAGGCAGTCTTGGTGCAAAAAAAAAGAGAAGAAAAATAAAAGGTACCTGAGTGAAAACCTCTCTGAGGTGCTCAGGGAAGGGTGGTGGGTTGAAAACCTCTTATGAGGTAGCCCACTAGTGTTGAAAAAAAAAAACAAAGACAATAAGGTGATATTACACCATGATTTTTGACCCTTTTCTATGTCTTGCAGGGTTATGAATAGTGGCATGTCATGGTTACAAAGCAAGGGAATTATCCCATTTATATTCACTCCTCCATCCATTCACTCTCTTTCCAACACTTCCACTCACCACTCACTCTTCATCCATCTACACCATCCCATGAGCTCAAAGGTCAATTTTTTTGCCCTCTCTGTGGTGCCATATGAAGTTAATGTGGTGCCACAGGAAGTTACAGGAAGCTACAGGAGGGTGGAACGAATACAAGGTAAGTCACCAAGGGTCTCGTGGTATCAAAAATTTCATGAAGAGAGTATTTAATCCATTACCTATCACACTCTCATCACTCTTCCATCTCAACCACATAGATTTTTCACTTAAACCCTTCACTCTGTCAAATATGTAAATATTTTTTTTGAAACAAAATAGAGTTCCTTCACTCCATTTATCCAAGACCACACCACTTCCTCATCATCCTACCACTACCATAATACCTTTCCACACTCTCCCTCATTACCCATGTAAATTTAGAGTCCAAAAAATGCAAAGAAGAGGTTGCTACAAGAAGAAGCATATTCCTATAGAAAACCCTATGTAAGCACCAAAAAATCTCTATAATTGTTTTTTTATCATCCATGGATATAGGGAAGAATTGTGAGGCGACTATAAAGGAATCAATGGCACTCTAAGAAATATTCTCCACCAAAAACATATACTTGACGCTTCTGCAAGATACCTGCACACACAACAAACAAATACAGTTAAGAACCTAAAAAAAAAAGAATGAAGACACAAAAAAAAAGCTCAGGCAGTAATACAAAATCTGTTGATGTCACTCCAATATTATAGCTCTAGCATGAAAGGTCCTACAAAAATTTGAAAAGGAGGTAAGGCTCAGGTATGTAACTCTCACCCTCTCCTTATACATAAGTGACTAAATGAATGAATTTCGAGAGGGGAAGCTTTAATAAGTTAAAGATGGACAATTAACTTGGCCAACCTCAACCAGTTGAACTAAATTTGATTGGTAGAGTCCTCATGCAACTTGGAGATCTCACATCAGTTGAAGTATGATGGTCAGGAGTGGGTGTTGATTACGAGCAAGAATAGAATGATAACTTTAAGTGGGAACAATGGTCCAAATGAGGAAACATCCTGTGAGGGACTCATCAACACAACACTCCAAGCCAACTAAAAATAACATATATAGTATGTGAGAACAATTCCCTTTGAATATTTTCTCATTCCAAGAAAAATTAGAGACAGGACAAAGTTTTCAAGACACCAAGAAGCTTCGAACCTTGACTCACTGCTGTTATATGACAGTGCCATAGGAAGCCTATAAATGCTACATGAAGAGACAAGGAGTGCTACATGAAGGAAAAAGAGATATATGCAAGAAAAAAAGGACCAATTGGTTCAGAAAATTCCAATTTTCATCTCAGAGCATCAGTCTAAGAAGTAAGTTTCCATCACCTCATATCTCCATCATAATTTCACACAATTTCTCCTAAAAATTCTGCAGTCACTAGTTATCAAATTGTGAAATTGAAAGGTTTTGTGTGAAGAAATAGGGGTAAAGACATAGAATTGGAGTGATAAGAATATTTATAACCCTCTTATACCATTTAATTGAACACTAAGGCCATAAAATAAACATCTTTCCTGCACCTAGTCAAGAGAAATAAGAAGAGATGGGGGTGGGCTTAATAGGAGAGAGCCTTCATATACCAAATGATTCACTTACACCCTCCTGTATTAAATATATTTAGGAGACATCAATGGCTAGTCTTCTTCGAATTTCTCATGGGATATGATGATGAAGTTTTCTTTGAGTTTTCAATTACTTTAAATTCACAATCAGATGTTAGTGTCGTCGTTGTGGTAAGGCGATTAACCATAACAATAAGTCCTGAAGTGATTAGCAGAGTAACCACACTTCCCATAGGAATCAAATGGAATAGGGAAGACAATGACACTAGTGCCATTGCAAATAAGAATTTCTTTAGGGCCAAGGAGAGAGTCATAGAAGACAATAATTGGGTTAGGAGAGAAATCTTGCTTGTGCATGGGATGAAGTAGCTTATGACATTTTAAGATACATCTCCTGTGATGGAAGATTGAGTGTAGTGTATGGATACCACTTTAGGATATTTCATGAGCTCAGATACAAAGAAAAATTTCCTCTTGACCAGAGATTAAATGTACCATAATTGCTCCTCTATTCCATTGGGGACATGAGCCAGAAATTCAAAGAAGGGAAGCATCAACACTTAGCCCATCATGGCCTTATTAAGCTAATAATGGAGGATGCCCTAAACAACTTAAGAATTATTTTCCCATGGTCCAAGTTCATATACATGGATAGGGAGACACTGATAGTAACCCAAAATATCACTCCTTGAGAAACCCCTACATCTAGTATTGGAGGTAGAGACACTAGAACAGAGGAAGAAGAGACAGAGAGGAAAACAAAATAAGTAGAGATGGAAACAGAGGAATAAAAAGAAAAGGATGAAGAGATAGAAGAAGGAGATGATGAGGAATAAAAGGAATAAAAGTTTCAAGAGGAGGCCTTAAGTCCTAAATAGACCACTGAACCAAAGGAAACTAAGACATCCCCTCAGCAAATTAGTCTATCACTAGGGAACACTAAGGATGAGGTAGCTACCACTTTTGCTACCTTGGGCACTCCTATGAAATATAGGAGGAAAAGACCAATACAAACCCATTTTTACTTAAAACGAGGAAAATTACTATAGAGAAACAAGGAAGACCCCAGACTCCCACAAAAAGTCCAATTACCATTGAGGGGTCCCCAAGTAAGAAGGAGGAGGTAGATACAGATGAGGTAAAAATTGAGGAGGTCACCTCTCCAAATCCAAAACCTAAGACTCTTGTAGCCTATGTAAGGAGGTCCACCACTAGATAATCACCCTTCAAGCAACTAGAGGCACCCACAGACATCCAAAAGGAAGTAAAGGGAGTGCTACATGAAAAACAGAGCATGCTATGGGGAGCACAAAAAATGCTACAGGAAGATAAGGATGCACATAAAGAGGAAAATAATGCACAAATTGAGGGGAATAATGCACAAATGGAAGGAAAAGATGTGCAAGAGGGGGTACAAGATGAAAAACCACAATTAAAAAAGTTAGAAACTTCCCTAAAGACCTTTGGAAAACAAATCATAGAATTTCAAGAACCTGTCGTGCAACCTAATTTGGGATCTTATTACAAGTTCATTGAGGGAGGGAGACTGATCCCTGAGAAATTCATAATCCCCCTCCTACATGAGTAAGACATATAAATATGGCACACCCACATATGGATGCAAATTTCCAAATAAAATAATGTTGAGGATGTGGGGTTAATGGAAGAAAGGCTCCTTGAAATGGGGAAAGAGTTGGCCGATTTAAGGCTCAAAGAATCTATGGTGAAAGATAAATTGCTAGCAGTGCAAGAAGAGAACACGAGGTTTTAGGGGAAACTATAGGAAAAATACAACTAAATTTATACCATGGCCAGCCTTTGCATGGAGGCCATGCAGTAATTAAAACCTTCAAATTCCTATGCAATTTATCTGAGGGAGCAATGGTTACAATTCCAAATCAGGACCTTAGCTCAACATGGCTCCCTACCCTTTCATAACTATATATAATTCATTGATTTTTGCAAATAGTATAGTGTAGTAGAGAGGGATAGAATGTATGAATTATATATGCATAACCTCATATTAACTGATATGAACAATTGGGACCCTAACTCCAGGTTGGGTGATATTCAATTAATGACTTTAGCACACTGACTAACACATGAAGAAGCAATAGCAACAAAAATTAAAAGAGTGTTGGCAAGAGAAGAAAGTGAACCTCTACATATGATAGCCAAACTAATAAGCCCCAGGGGAATATTATTACAAGTTCATCCTACATGAGCTAGATATAGAAAGAGGGCGCACCCAAATATGGATGAAAATAACCAAATAAAATCATGTTGAGGATGTGGGTTTAATGGAAGAAAGGCTCCTTGAAATGGGGAAAGAGCTGGTCGACATAAGGCTCAAAGAATTTATGGTGAAAGAGAAATTGCAAGCAGAGAACATGAGGCTGCAAGGGAAACTACAGGAAAACAAAAACCAATTTGCCACCATGGCCAAACTTTGCATGGAGGCCATGCAATAAAGAAAAAATTCAAAGTCCTATGTGTTTTATCTCAAGGAGAAATGGTTACAATTCCAAATTAGTACCTTATCTCAACATGGCTCCCTACCCTTTCAGAACAATAGGCATTTCATTAATTTATGCAAACATTCTAGTGTAGGAGAGAGGGATAGAATGGCTAAATTATATATGCATAACCTCATATTAACTGATACGAATAATTGGGACCCGAAATCCAGGTTGGGTGATATGAAATTAATGGCTTTAGCATCCTGGCTAGCACATGAAGAAGCAAGAGTAGTAGAAATTGAAAGAGTGTTGGCAAGAGAAGAAAGAGAACCTCTACATATCATAGCAGAACTAATAAGCCCCAGAGGAATCATTATATCATATCTCAAATGATGATTCATTGGCACATAAATACATTGAGACACAAGGTCAAACCATTTCACACTTTGGTGATACATCCAGGTTAATAGGAGAAGAGGTTTTGCAGGAATTCCAGAGGAGATGGAATACCTTACCACTTAGCCTACAATAGAGGGAATATCACTCTCCCGAGAGAATGAATAATTCATTGGAGAGAGAACCCTTCTACAAGAGAGTTATGCAGTAAATGAACATACAATGGATATGATTGAATCTCATCCCATATTTACTGTTGGGTTTTCATGAAGGGAGAGATCATATAGAGGAACAAAAGGAGTGGGTTGAGGTAGAAAGGAATGTAGGATTCCATGCACCAAAAGGGTGAAATATGTTTTTCATGTCTTGTTTCCTAATTTTATTTAATTGTAGGAAATGAATCCATTTTTGAGGTATTTTCCACCTAAGGGCTTTGAATAGACAACAAGGAGATATTGTAGGAGGTTTTTCCACCTCCTTAACTCTATCAATCAACCAATATCACATGAATATCTATCCCAATAGCTTGAGGGCAAAGGAAACCAAGAAAAGTGGTAGTTATGAGGAGGTAAGCTCCACTCTTCTCAAGATCAAGGAGACCTTATTCCTACTTTTTAGGGAACTGTTGGTAGCTATCCATGTGTATAAATAAGCATGTGAAAGAGCTCATAAGGATTCAAACTTTGTATCTAGCTAGGTAGCTCTTGAGCTCTAATTTAGTGTTATTTTTTGTTGTCATATGATATATTAGACCTTTTAATGCAATGATAATGAGAAGTTGTTTGTTCCATCAATGATTTAGTCTCAGAGGGATGATGCTTTTGGGTTAGGGCCCAATCCATTGAATATGTCCCTATTGTGTATTTATATTATATTTTTATGTTTCATCACTTTGTTTAGTTTATTTTCATTCTAGTAGCAACAAAAATATATCAAAATTGTTCTTGTAGCCTCTTTCCCTCACCTCTCTCATGGGAGAATGAGGAGAAGGATCTCCAACCATAGATCAAAAATAGTTTGTTTATGATTTCTTGGAAAGTTAGATAGTGTGATTATTATGTTCATAGTCTGCTTACTATAAGTTAGAAGTTATATTTGTGCTTAGATCATATTTTAGCATAGGTTAAGTAGATTTCATATTAAACTCATCTTTTCCACCTTTAAACATGTTAATTTGTCAATGATCATTGCATGAATGTGTGTAGTGGATGCTGGACTATATAGAACTATAGGGAAAGGACCCCTTTCATCACTGTCATCTTGGACTTCATCCTTCTTCTCTCCAACCTCCAGTTCTACCACCAAAACCCTTTTTGTGAAACCACATTCACCACCACTGTGAGAAACCCTCCAAGTCCAAAACAAGCCTTCCAAGGGTTCTGATTTTGGCTGGAGGTGTTTATCACCTCTCCCTCACCTATTTCCACATTATCCAACTTTTCCATGCCTTCCTTTCATCCTTTTAATCCTTAGTTCCCTCTCAGCGTGTTTCCTGTAGCACTTTAGGACTTCCTGTAGTAGTACAAAAGATCCTGTAGCAACTTCCAATAGCATTTTTTTAGGTCGCCATTTTCACTCTATTTTTACTCCTTTTTTCCATTTGAACCTAGAATAGGATGAATTTGACCCCCATATATGAATTCATGGTCAGAATAGACCTCTATACCACTCCAAATCTTCTTCCTTCCTTGTTGCAAAACCATAATAGGCATTAGTGATTTATTTCATTTTATACTTTTCTTGAATTGGAAAACATTTTACATGCAAGTACAAGTCGAGTGAAGTAATTTTATGGTTTGATGAAGTGCGTGATGATAGAATAATTTATTTACTACAAATGAATGGATATTTATATGAATGATTTCCCATATCATAGTCTGATTTTCTACAATTAGGTTAACTGTTTATGATTTTCATTCATTGTCAATTGCAAGTAGAAGTTTGATAAACACTCTCTTTGTCTTAGGTTAGAAGTAATTATATGTATTTAAATTAGTTAATTTCACTTTAATCAAGTAGGATGAATGACCTATAATTACTACTAAACAAAATACCTAGTTGAGGGTGGCATGAGTATAATCCATTTGTTGTGCATATAACACTATCACCTTGTTGACGGGAAAATATATCTGGCCAACAGCAGGGGATCTCCCTGGTAAAAAGTCCCAATTAGACCTTGAACCATTTGGAATAGGGATCCCGTCCAAGGTGTGGGTCCGGCTACCGCTTAAGTTTCCTTCCCTTTGATCTCAAAAGAACTCAATTGAACCTGCAGACACACACTTATTCAAATGATACAAGATACATGATTGATGCGTTAAACATGTATATAACACTATGCGTAGCGAGACAAATAATAAAGCATAAATGCCGAAGGAAATTTTGTTAACAACACATCATTGGGGTTATGCTTGTAGGTTGTTCTTACCACAAAAGAAACAATTCTTTATGGCGAAACACCCCTTTACTTCCTGAAAGATAAAACAAATACTAATAAACAAAGTCATTAACATCCATTAAGAAAGCGAAATGAACTGAACATCATTAACACAAGTACAAAGAACCATAATGCATAAATGATGCCATTAAAAGTGCAGCTTCATTAATCAAAAGATGTTTGAAACTGTATAAGAAATACTCATAGTGTTTGCACAGAGAAACGCATCAAATCCAAAAGGAGTTATAACAAGTATCTATATTCATGTGCAAAAGAGTGTTATCCTTCTGTACAATGCTCTATAACTCTTGAGTCCTAAGAAAAAGATCCTTTACAAGTTCCCGAAGGAAGCATTTATAGAGCAAAGCTTGCCCTTTGGGCTCCCTGACTTTTCGCTTTCCCGACTGTTGGGCTGCCTTGCGACCCAGTCTATTTTGCGACCTATGACCTAAGCCACTGTTGCGACCTGCGACCTCACTGGATTTTGCGACTTGCGACCTCTAGCAATCCGTAGTCTGCGACCTCAAACAATCTGCGACTTGTGACCTCAAGAAATCTGTGACCTGCGACCTGTCTGGATTCTGCGACCTGCGACCTGTCTGGATTTTGTGACCTGCGACCTGTCTAGACTCTGCGACTCGTGACCTAGGGTTTTCATCCCTTCTACATTTCTCTTTTGGAGATATCAGCAATGTCTTTTGAATGTACTTCCAAGAAAAATTTTTAAACCCAAAACAATTTTTTGAAAAATCAAACCATCTCAAAGAAAATGTCCTCCAAGAAAAGTCCTTAAACCCAAAACAATTCTTTGCAAAATTGGTCCACCTCCAAGAAATGCCCTTAAACCCAAACCTCCGAGAAAAGTCTTTAAACCCAAACCAATACCTTTATAAAATCATACCAAATATGCGAAATGTGTGAAAATTATGAATGATTTCGCGGAAATTTATATTGCCACGAAATGTGTTTTAGAAGGGGCGCTGCGAAATTTTCCGACCGACGGAAAATTAGATTAAAGTTTGGCCGAACTTTGATTAAAATTTTGGCCGAACTTTGATTAAGAGTTCGGCCGAACTATTAAGTTGTTAGACTTAACGGGCTGTCGGCGCAAAAAATAGTTCGGCCGAACTTTTAATCAAAGTTCGGCTGAACTAATGCGTCACCAGTTATGAAGCTTGACGTTTCTGCAAATTTGGACTGATTAAACTCCTTGAAATGTTCTGAATTAACTATTGGAACCAAAACAAGAATTTTTAGAATTGAATCTACTTTAAGGAAATATAACTTTTATGGAATTTCATAAACATTTACTAATTTTAATTAATTTTCTAATAAAATGGGTGCAAACAATTTTTTAGGGTCATTGTGATTCAGTGAAATCAAAATTTTGTATCTCCCATAATACATTGTAAAAAAAATTGAAAAAATTATGGGGCATTACATTGGTTCGTCGTCTCTAATGGGTAGCTTTTATATTTTAGTTTATAACTTATATGTTAAGAAATTTGTTGCGTCGTGAAAAATATCCAAAATATCCAGTTTTTTCATATTGGACCAGTTCAAAAAATTCTAGTAATTATGATATGCATCCATTGGCTTTGTAAATATGACAAAACCAAATTAGACTCTGTCTAGATTGTTGTAACACATTTTGTTTTCTCAAAAACACAAATTTTCAATGAATACAACATTGCGTACTAACATGACTTCTTATGAATCCTTTGATTGTTAAGAAACACACACGCAAAGAAATGCTAAGTTGACATATCAAATCTACATAAAAAAAATTAAAAAAATAAGTAATCGAAAGCTAACAAAATTTCTGACAACTTTTATTTTTATCGCAAAATGAAATTCTAAACAGAAAATTGTTATAGTTTGCAGAAAGTTTAAGAACCGAAAAAAATGAAAGTTTTTTCTCAAAAAAGGGCAAAAAGTGTAACCCAACTTCACATTTTCACTAAATTAAGGAAGAATTAAATTAGGAATTTATTTCTCAATTAGGGGATTTTTGAGGTCTAAAATGGGCCTCCTAAGGAAATTATAAAATAATAGCGGAGATAATAAAATAATATTAGATTACATCATCAAATTTTAGAGGGAAAAAAGAAAAAAAAACTATTTTTTCAACTCGTATTTTCAACTTATCTCCCT
This sequence comes from Pinus albicaulis, assembly GCA_034641835.2. NCBI lineage: Eukaryota > Viridiplantae > Streptophyta > Pinopsida > Pinales > Pinaceae > Pinus > Pinus albicaulis. The sequence goes on from CM076572.1 coordinate 568,065,283, forward strand.
ATGGGTTTCCTCAAATTTCAAGCAGTAACACTCGTTGGATGTAAAATTTGATTCCTCATACAAGGAGTGCCCATGTTTCATACTTTCGATGGACCCTGTTACACGAAAAATTAGAAATACATGAAAAACATGATTGTAATCACGTTTTTTCATGTCTTTCTCATTTTTCGTGTAGCAAAGCCCATCAAAAGTTTGCAACATGGGTACTCCTTGGATAAGGAATTAAATTTTTCATCCAGTGAGTACTCCCGCTTGAAGTTTGAGTAAAAAATTAGGGAGATAAGTTGAAAATACAAGTTGAAAAAGTAGTTTTATTATTTTATTATTTTTTAATATTTTTACTTTTTTACTCCAAAAATGGTGAATCACCCCCATGGTTGACATCATCATCTTGAATCTTATTGGTTCTTATAAATTCTATTTTTGTTATACAATTTTTCTCAGGAGGCCCATTTTAACCTCAAAATTCCCCTAATTTTCATTTTCAATTCTCCCTCTCAGCAAGAAAGGGATTATTGACTGCCCCGATCCAGCACCTATGGAATTTAATACATGAAACACCTCTCATTGTTATCATTGTGACTGCAATATATGCAACTGAGAAGCATCCAAAAAAAATTTGAATCAATTGTGTCTGCAAATGTCTACTAGGAAAATTGTGCTATTGTTGACTCTGCAACTGAGCCTCCTGCTCCGTTGTCAACACTTATCTGCACTCCTTAGTATTTGACTGACACTAATGCTCCTTCTACTAAGTATTTTTGGCCCATGTAGCAAGGGTAATGATCCATGAGGAGAACACGTCAATGGACCCTACCCAAATTTTTGCAACTCTTAGACTAAGTATCTACATCGCTCCACCTCACACTTGGAGGTATGGCTACATGTGCTCCCTCCTCCCACTTAGATCGAACTCTCTCCTTGATGTAGGTATATGCTTGAGAGGATTTCTCCACTCTTCCTCCTGTCTGCTTCTCCATTTGTGGCTGCTCTGCAATTTCGTGAGGCTCAAGATGCATGTTGAGAGGTCTAACATGCTCCCTCTCAACCATCAAATCCCCATTCTATGCATTTCTCCTTAAGGTTTTGCATGCATATTCTACCTCAAGTGAATACAATTTCTTGACTCGAACACTAATATACTTCACATGTTCCATGGATATGTGTCTCGGGAATTCCCTTACTTTCTTGGATATCACATCGTAGCTATGGTAGTCCAACAGTGCGACAAAAACTAGATTCCTCTTTAGACTCGGTACAAACATCACATCCTTGAGCCTGAGAGGGTAGCTAGAATCCCTTTGAAAAGTAACTATACTAATACCAATCGCGCTATACCTCCCATTGTCTCCCATCTTGATGTGCATATGGAGGTATTTCTCCTCCAAGTCACTGAAAAAATCTTGGTTTCCCATCATGTGGAATGAGGCACCACTATCTAGATACCAATTTTTTCCCATCACCATGCTTGCCATGCATGCAATGAGAGTAAATTCAAGCTCAAATTTTGAATCCAAAGCTTCCCCCTGCTACTACTGTAGGCTCATTCTTTCTTACGTTCTTCTATGGACACTTCGTGCAATAGTGCTCGTATTCACAACAGTGAAAGCACTTGATTTTGGGCAAGTATTTCTTTTTCCTCTTGGCTGGAATTATCCTCACCTTGGGACTTATTTCCTTTGGCATTCATTCCTTTGCTGACTAATTCAAAGTCCTCTTCCTCTTCTTTGGATGAGGTCCCATCTCTGGTATTCCACCTTATTTCTTCTTGCACCAGGTCGAACCATAGGCACTCCAAATTTGGTAGTTTCTCTCTACTAGTTACCAAATCTTGATAACTATTCCAACCCTTGGGAAGGCCCAAAATGGCTAGAGATACCAAGTATTCTTCTGGGAAATTAACACCAACCCTTCTAAGTTCATCATGACACTGTGTAAAATTTCTTAGGTACTACAAAATTGTGTCATTCTTTTGCATCTTGATACTTTGAATTTTGTCCTTGAGTGCCAACTTTTTGTGGTCACTATTGTTCACAAATAGCTCTATCAGCATTTTCCACATCATGAACGAAGTCTCTTTCCCATGGATATTCAAGACAATATGATCATGTATTCCCTCCAATGTGATTCTCCTTGCTTTGGCCACATCCTTCTTCCACTGAGCTAGATTCTGGGCATCAGATGCTTGGGGTTTTGATAAATTTGTCTTGATGTATTCTAGGAGCCCATTGTCATCCAATACTTCCTCCATGAAGATCTTCCATGCCACAAAGTTTTTGGTTCCTTCCAAAGCATACTCGAGTATAAGTCCATTGAAAGTCATATTTCAGTCCTAGAGAAAACCTGTAAAATTAATCTTCAAATTCTAAGGTCCTGCAATGACAACTTCAAATTCTCTTCTCTAATGTGAATCTAACTTTGACACCATGTAGAAATTAATAAGTAGATTCAAAATTGTTCATGTAATTTACTAAAAAATAAGGCTCAAATATACTCTACTCATTTGCGGAATCAAATTCACGATCAAGTACACATATCAAAAAAATGCATCATGATTCAACAAACATACACATAGATTTATCTAGGGGAAAGAAACTTCTCAAAACCCATTCCTATATGTATTTCATTAATAAAAAAATCTGGATGAATAAAATATTCTTGCTCAATCATTGAGCACAACCTGCACCTGTATATTATATCCTATGCCTGACTGACTGACTTTGGCCAAAAATTAGCCAAATTTTCAAGCATCCAAGCTCCTAATTCCTTGTGTTGTTCCTGAAGGAATTGGCCCCTATTATTTAGGAAATTCCTCATTCTGGATTGCGCAATTCCTTTAGGCCAATATATTAATTCATTCATGACATGTACAACTTGGAATAGTTTACAACTGATAATACGCTGCCCTTGAACTCCAATCTCAACTTGGTAACTAAAATTCTCTACATGCATGAGTTAATTTAGGCTTATTAATTATTTAACTGGTTAAACAATGAAGTAACACCCCATTGCTAGACCTTCCACTAGTTCCTCCAATAGTTGGAACTAGTTTAATTGACCATAACTCAATTTAACTAAATTAAATTGTTACAATTGAAATTAACTCAACCTAGGCTCCTAAAATTTAGGAAACATTGTACACAACTCAAGTTCATGCCCCCAACTTGAATTAACTAAGATAACTGAGTGATAACAATTATATCACCTTAGTTAACTCATTCAAGTTGTCTATTGATGTGGAATTTTGAATTTCTCCTAATTTAATCAAGGAAAACTTAAATTAGGAATTTCTTTCTGCATTTTCAAAAAAAATAAGAATAATTAGTGGGATATGCCACACATGCATATCTTTATTTGGAGGCATGATGAAATATCACCTTGCCACCCCTCTCTATATTTATTCAAGTTTTATGTGTATGAAAAACAATAATGTAGTGGAGCTCATTGGCTTGGTCACTGGGTTGGAAATTGCACAATTTTGGGTTACTCTAAACTCTTTTTGAAGGGTGATTATCAAATCATCATCAACATGATTAGAAAAATAAAGAATGAAACTATTGTATAAAGAGTATCTAGAAGTTTGAGACTCGAAGAACTCATATAAAAATCCTTAACCCTCTTGGGTAACATTTCGATCACTATACCCTCCCATGTTTGACCCACATGAAATAAAGTGGTGATTTTATTGGAAAACAATGAATGTGTGGATTCTCTGGTCACACTGTCATCCCCTTGAAGCATCTTTCCAGAGTCCCCACTCAAGGATGAATGCTACTAGCTAATCAAGAATGACATTAATATCCCATATGGGGTGTTTTTAAGGAAAACGGGGGGGACAAGTTGCCACCACCCCTCCTAACCAAGTGATCAGGGGATGTGGCAACGCATCCCCATAATTTAATAAATTAATGTAAATATTTTAACAACTCACCTAAGGAGAGAAATATGTTGAATCCTCGATCCTAAGGCCATGCAACATTGATGCCTTGAGGTTAAGTTTCTCTGCCAAGACGGTCCCTTACACATGTGGGAAATTAAAGACATATGTGTTGTTATAAATATGTATCGCCTTATAAAGTGAGCCTACATGAATTATAACACCAAAAAATTCACCTTGAGGTTAATCCCCATATTCCTCTATGAGCTCTCTCCATGGGGGCCTATGGTAGGCTCACCTAAGTGAAAAATGTTCAATCCCTATCATAACTTCCATTCTTGTCCTTGGAATTTGGAGTCTCAGTCACAATATTTAGCATCCTTGGCATTATAGGTTTAGTCTCCTCTTTCCCTCATAGTTGGAAAGTCAAGGCTTGATGTTTTTGTTTCTATAATTATCTTCTATTCATGTAGGTTGGAATGTTGGGTTAGGTGTAGGCGAAAGTAGCACAATTGACACCACACTTTGTCGTAGTCGAAATTATGTAGTGTTCCATAGGCCAACAATTTTAGGTCTACATATTATTGTTCACTTAATTTTTGCCTCGGTTTTTACTAGAATTGTAGCCCATTCATTCTTGGCCTACTCTTTCTCTATTTTTTTTTCTCATTGGCCCTTCTTGTCCCTGAAGCTCTATTCCCCTCTTCACTTCCCTTAGAAATATGGTATTTTCCTTTTCTCCTTAACCATTTATTGCTCATCTCTTGGTTATAACCTCCCTTTTTGGTTTGTCTTTTGTTTTTATCATTCTCCATTCCCTCTCTGCTCTCTTGTGGATGACTGTTGTATTTTCTCTTCACCTTCTTCTGATCCCCCCTACCTTCTTTCTTACAAGTCCCCTCCCCTCCTCTTCATGGCTCTTTCTCCTAAAATCAATGGCCACGTGTACATATTTTCTCATGTCCTTATCGATATTAGAGTTTGGTTCAGGGTCATGCCTCATTAGCAAGAGCACATTAACCTATGGTTTTCCTACTATCAAGAGAATGCCTCTTGAGGACATACATGTGCACATCATAGGCTTCACAAATCCACCGATTGGTTTTAGGACCTCACCCCGGGACCCATCTAGGAGGAAATTTCCCACATGGATAAGCATGGGGCCTCCCATTGGCAACAAATTTCAAACACAAAAAATTTTGGTTGATCTGGCTAAGTGGGTGTGTGGTGTTGGGCATACTCATCGTAGGTTTAATAAATACATGCACACCATTTCTTTATATTGGCATCTAAATTTTCTTCTAGGAAGAATTTTTCTAGATCGTTCTGAGCACACGACTCACATCCTACACTCCCTAGATCATCTGCATCAGGACACGAGGGACATTAATAAAAATATGATCCACATTGAACACCATCTAAGAATTCCTCTAGCAACTAGTATCCCCCCCCCTGATAACAAAAAACATCTAATTCAGGTGGCTAGTAAACATTTTGACTCTTAGGATTTTTTTTTCTATGGTCATGGCCATTTTAGTTTTGAATCAGATAATTTAATCTCTAGGAAAATATAGCTAGGTTTTTAGTATATATACTCTCTACTCATTTTTGTAAAGCATGATCTCACTTGCCTTTGTAAAGAGTGAAATTTTGGCTATGGTATGGTCTCCCTAGTGAAAGACTAACATAGCATTGTAGAATATCCATGTAATCTCAATTTGGAAGAAAATACAATATTCAGCCCACAAAAAAAGAGGGATATATTAACCATCATAGAATATTTCAATGTCCAAAGGGAATAAGTTATTGAAATAAAAAATAAAAATAAAATCAATTAGTTTATAATAAGAATGGTAAGAGTGAGAAGTGCAATTCACTCTATTCTGAATATAGAATAAATATGTGACATTTAAAAAATTATTAATAACCATATAAAAAAATACATTAATATGGATGATGAATAAAATATTTTAATACTAATTATGTATATATTATATATGGCAAAAAAATGTATATATTATATAAAATAACTAAAATAAATAAAATAAATAAATAATAAAATAAAAATAAAAATAAATAAATAAAATCTTATGGTTAAAACATTTCAAGTAGTTTTAATATTCTATATTTTCTCCATTTTGAGGTATAGTCAATTATTTCTGAAATCTAGCAAAGATTTGTTGGAATTGAAATTTTAAAGCTATTTAGTCAACACAATCCAAATGTTCAATGAGATTTTCAAAATGGTGAATCCATTTATGCATTAAAAAATGCAATATTTATATATATATATATATATATATATATATATATATATATATATATATATATATATATATATATATATATATATATATATATCGTGTGTGTGTGTGTGTGTGTGTTAACCACGTATCTAGCAAGCATTGAGAGAGATAAAATCCCTCAAGGTGCAAACATCTTCTAGAATACAAAACTTAAAAATAAAAATGCACCTTCAGGGATTTGATCCCACTTCGTGCTTGCTAGATCCATGGTTAATATGGATGTATGTTGGCCAATGTACTTTGATTGTAAGTGGAAGTGAAAAAAGGAAGAAATTATTAATGTTATCCTTACATCATATTTACGAAAAATTATAAAACTTTTGAGGCAACTTTTCAAATTAGAGTAAAATGTTTGATATAATAAAAATATAATTCTAATGACTGTTATATACATTTACATTTTCTAAGTTCAATATACTTGAAATTAAGGATGAAGGGGAGTATTAGATGCTATGAACAAAATTTCATTATCACACAATTATTTTGAATATTTGGAATGTAAGAATATGCTTATAGGATAAATGGTATTTTTATATAAAATGTTTGAGTACAAATGATATAATTTGGTTACAAATGAGAGCCATATTTATATAGTATGAGATGTGCTGCTTTACAAATAGTCATGACCTTGAGGAAATGTATTTTCAATATATTAATTATCAATATTTATTAATTATATATTTATGTTCATAACATTGCCTTCTCCTTTAGAAAGCTTAGTCCTCAAAGCTTATTAATATAAAAACTTGATATCATGTTATGTATTCGAATGTTTTCTCGTCTTTCTCAATTCTCAGAACTATTATTTCGATGATATTGTTGTGTATGTGTTATATTCTTTCCATGACCAACTTCATGCATTGTTACGTTGCGTCGAGCGTAGTGTTGCAAGGGTGGTGGAAACCCCCCCTGTTGGGGGGTTTGAAAGGGGGAGGTAGTCCCCTTGCACACAGACAAAGGTAGTACCCTGGGAAAAAAGAATTACTCACACCCAATAATGGTTGGGTAGACCTACTCATGGTTTTTTGTGCATGGTTTTTGCACATCATTTTGTGCATGATGGTTTTTTCCCTTGGTATTTTGTATATTACATAAAGGGAACTATTGTTATGTTCTAAGCTAAGTTTAATGGATTGGGGTTTATGAATGTTTCGACACATATATAATGTATTGTAACATTGAAATGAATATAATGAAAAATCAATCTGGTTTTCCCAGTTTGGGTTCCAAGAGAAAATATTTGTGTATGTTTTATGTTCTCTCCTATTTCAAGAATCTGTTGTAGGTAATTTATCTACAAAGTTGAAACCTACATCTAGTATATGAGTTGTTTTGACTTCAAGGGGACATCTTTGCAGCTAAGGGGTTCGTTGATTGGGATTTTGGTAGACCCTATTAGAGTTGGAGATCTGGAGGCTCAATTCCTACGTTGAAATAAGATGGAAAATAGTGGAAAGATAGAGATCGATAAATTCAATGGACAAAGTTTTGAGTCGTGAAAGCTCAATATGGAGGATCTGTTGGTAGAAAAATCTCAGTGGATTGATGTAAGGTACAACAACAAAAGGAAAGATGGCAAGAGACTAGGAAAAGTTAGATTAGAAGGTGAAGAGCACAATATGATTGTCTCTTAGATTCAATGTTGTTGAATGTATCAGGGGAAGCTACGACAAAGGCTTTGCGGGACAAGTTAGGGACTTTGTGTCAATCTAAGTCTCTAAACATAGTTACCGATCAAACGAGAAAATTATCGATTACTCGTTTTTGAGGTAGCAAAAAAAACACCCAATTTTTAAAAGTGGTCATTCAAAATAACCTTTTTTTTTTAGCATATTTTTGGCCCTTTAAATTTTCTTATGTAACATTTTTTTTAAATGGTACTGATTTTCATGTTGATTTTCAAAAGTGTTGATGCAACATCAATCCATATTTTTTAGAGGGCTTACTTTTGACACTTTAGTATTTTTATGTATCAAGTATGAACATTTGTTTTAAAAAATGTTAGTGATTTTCATGCTAATTTTGAAAAGTGTTGATGCAACATCAACCCTTTTTGTTTAGAGGGCTTATTTTTTACACTTTATATTTTATAATGTATTAAGTGTGGATATATTTTTTTAAATGTTGGTGATTTTCGTGATGGTAATAAAACATTAAAAAAAAAAGTCAAAAGAAATAAATAAATATATATATATATATATATATATATATGGGGAAAGAATTAAAAAAATAATAATTTAAAGAAAAAAAAATAACAAAAAAAATCATCAAACACAATTTTTTTTAAAGTTAAAAAAAAATTAAAAAAACACATAATTAAAAAAAAATAATAATAATTAAAATTTAAAAAAAAAAAAATTAAAATAATTAAAATAAAATTTTGAAAAACAGTTAAGTAAATATATGAATAATATTAAAGTCAAATAATTAAAAAAAAAAAACTTAAGACAAAATTTAAAAATTAAATAAATAAATTTAAAAATTAAACAAAAAAAATTCTAAAAAAAAAATTAAAAAAAATACTAGGTGAGCTTAGGTCGATTCCGGGAATTGATCTAAGTTGCCCTTTACCATGCCTGTCCAGGTTGTGGGGCCTCGGGCCTAGGAGGGACGACACGCTAGGTTTGAGGCCCCGTGGCCTTAGCAGCCATGGTCGAGGGAGGACTAGGTTGATTCCTGAAAAAAAAAATAATAATAAATAAAAAATAAAAAGAAGATATTTTTTTATAATTTAATTTAATTTTAATTATTTTAAATTGTTTTTTTTACATATTTTATTTTATTTTATTTTAATTTTAGCTATTTTATTTTATTTTTAATTTAATTTTATTATTTCTTAATTTTATTTATTCTAATTATTATTATTATTTATTTTTAACTTTAATTTTTTAATTTTTAATTTTTATTATTTCTTTTTAATTGTGAGGTCTGCTTTATTTTTTTTAACTTTTAAAAAAATATGTTTTTTTATGGTTTTTTTTCCTTTCCTTAGTTTATATGGTTTTTTGAAATTCTTTCCTATAGTTATTTTTTTCATAATTTTTGTTTTTTATTTTTATTTTTTACAGGTTAATTTTGATTTTTTTAATACATTTTAATGGGTTATTTATTTATATATTTATTACCACTAACATTTCAAAACACATTGTTTACGCTGACGTTTTTTCTGGTTAATGTTTTTTTTAATTATTTATTATATATATATATATTGAATTTTTACAAGTTAATTTTGTTTTTTTTTACATTTTGATGGTTTTTTTTTGTCTTTTTATATATTTTTTATTTTTGATTTTTTTTGTCATGCTTTTTTTTTTTTTTAATTATGTTTTATTACTTATTATTATTTTTCAAAAATAAATTTTTTTTTTTTTTCAATGTTTGAAATTTTGTTTTCTTTTGCATTTTTCATATTTATTTATTTATATATTTATTTGATTTTTTATTTATTTATTTTTATTTTATTTTTTTTGCAGGGTTCGCGTCAATGCTCGACTAGCAACTCGAATCCATTATGTGCAATTTGATAACTGATTTTAAATTTTTTGTTATAATGAATCTAATCTACCCCCACAATGTGTTAATTTCATGGTTGGTCTTTAAGTTTTAATTACAATGGGTCAAGTTCACCTACACTATGTGTCAATTTGATGGTTGATTTTAAAATTTTCTTTCAATGTATAAAGTTGTCTTAGGCTAAGATTTAAAAATCGTTATATATTTAGCATTTAAAAAATAAATTACTCTTGGTATAATAACTCTTTCATTCAGGTGTTCATTTTTAAAGTTTTTTTAGTCATAATTATTTTTCATAATTTCATGCTTGAAATATTTTGAAAACTTAATGTTTTTTTGAAGTCATAATCTTTGGTTTTAATTCCATGGTTGAAACATTGTCAAGATTTTAATTTTTTTTCTAAGTCATGGTATTTTATCTTTAATTTTATTGTTGAAAACAGTTATAAGTATTTTTTGTTTAGTACCATGAATGGAATTTTTTGGAATTTTAAGGTTTTTCAAAGACGTGATATTTTATATTTAATGTCATGCCTTAAGGCTTTTCAGAGACATGATATTTTATCTTTAATGTCATGCTTGAAAATTGTTGGAAATTTAAAGTTTTTCGGTGTCATGAAATTTTATCTTTAACGCCATTATTAAAAAATGTTGAAAATTTGCTCTGGAAAAAAAAAATTATTCCCAACATCAACACTTTTCGTTTTCAGGGTGTCTTTTGCACACAAAAAATAGGTTTTTACTGCCATATTTAAAAAAAGTTGAAAATTTACCTAGAAAAAATTAAAAATAAAATAAATAAATAAAATTTTATTCCAGCAACAACACTTTTCGTTTTCAAGGTGTCTTTTGCACAAAAAAATTTGGCTTTAACTGCCATTTTTAAAAAATGTTGAAATTTTACCCTGAAAAAAAAATTGCTATTCTAGCATCAACACTTTTTGTTTTCAGCCTGTTTTTTTTGGTGTTTTTTGGCTAGAGTTATTGTTTTGAGGTAACATATCTTGTTTGATTAGTAACATTGTTTCTAGTGAACAAATTGTTCCTGTGAAAAATGTTGTATAAATTGAGTATGAAGGATGGAGACACATTGGAAAAGAATCTAAACACCTTCAATATTTTGGTAAGTCAGTTGTTATCTGTTGATATTAAAATTTCAGATGAAGATAAGTGCATCAGTCTGTTGTGTTCTCTACTAGACTCGTCAGATAGTCTGGTTTTTTCTATAGGTAGAAATACAACTAACTTGAAGTTTTATGAAATAGTATCATCCTTGTTGTATGAGGAGATGAGACAAAAAGATATGGAGATCAAGAATGGGTATTCCTTGTTTGTAAGAGGACGGTCCTAGAACATAAATAAATAAATAAAAATAAAAAAATAAAAAATAAGTCCTCAAGTGGGACATATTAAATCTAAAGGGAGATCTAAATATCCAGAAAAATCTAAAAAGGTATGTTGGAAATGCAGAAAACAAGACACTACAAAAAGGATAGTAAATATAAAACTCCTAAAAAAGAAAATGGATCTAATTATGCTTCTTCTGCAGAGGAGAAAACCACCTAAAATGAACGAGGGATGTGTACTTAGCTTCTTCTTCAAATACACATGTAGATCATGAGGCATGGTTGATTGACTCGGGTGCATCCTTTCATATGACTCCCCATAGGGAGTGGTTCTATGAGTAATGAGAAATATGACGGTGGTGATGTATTCCTAGGGGATGAAAAGAAGACCATAATCATAGGACGTAGAAATGTCAAGCTGAAGTTGCAAGGTAAAAGGATTAGAACACTTCATGGTGTTCTACACATTCCTATATTGGCCAGAAATCTATTTTTTGTAAGCAAGATGGATGATGTGTATATAAAAATAGTGTTTGAGAAATATACCTGCAAGATGGTTTGGGGAGCACTGGTATTGATGCGAGGGGTTCAGATTGGAACTCTGTGTAAGCTTATGGATAGCACTATTATTGATAGGTGCAAAAGTTTTGTAGTTTCTAAATGTGGAGCAAAAAATCTAGCATTCTCTGGAGAAAAGACTATGTTTTGGCATCAAAGACTTGGACATATTAGAGAGACGGGCCTTCGAATACTGCATGGTAATGGTATGATAGAAGGTATGTCTAATTTCTCTTTGGATTTCTATTTTTATGAGCATTTTGTATATGGGAAGCAGAATCAGGTGAGTTTCCCCTCTAATGCTAAGAGAGTGAAAGGGATATTAGAGCTTGCACAAAGTGATGTGTTTGGACCTATATCGGTTCCATCACTAGAAAATTTTGTGTAATATGTCTTGTTTATATATTAAGTCTCAAGTAATACATGGATATATTTCCTCGGGAAGTAATATGAATTCTTTGACATCTTTAAATAATTTAAGGCTCTGGTGGAAAATCGGGCAGAGAAGAATATCAAGGTGTTGAGGAAAGATAATGGTGGAGAATTATGCAAGAATAAATTTGAATATTTTTGTAATAAGTGTGGTATAGCATGGTAGAAGACTACTCCACACACCTCAAAAAAATGGAGTTGCAGAAAGAATGAATAGGATGTCGATGGAAAATGAAAAGGCATGCTCAATGGTGTTGGATTAGGGCATAAATTATGGGTAAAGGCAGTGGATATTGCATGTTACTTGTTTAACATATCACCTTCATCAGTGTTGGAGGATAAGACTCTGCGTCAGGTATGGACTGATAAGAAACCCTCTCTCTCTCACATCTTTGGGTATTTGGTTGTAATGCATATGTACATGTTCCAAAGGAGAATAGAACCAATTTGGATAGTAAATATGAAAGGTGCATCTTTATTAGGTATAAGGATGGTTTAAAATGTTATAATATTTGGAACTTAGAAATGAGGAAGGTTGTGTACAACTGAGATGTGGTGTCTAGAGAGGTGAAATATGTTATTAAAAATGAAGTCCTACCAAAGGAAAATGAAACAGAGAAGATATAGTTTGAACTAAAGGAGGAAGAATCAAAATATATAGAAGAACATGAATTAGAAGAGGAAGATTCTCACACTCCAATTTTGAGGATATCAGTTCGAGAGAGGAGTCCAAAGAGGTATATTCTATCTTCTTTTTGTTCAATTTTCACTTTATCTATTACTAATGATGATCCCAGAACTTCAAGGGAGGCAGTGGATTCAGAGAATGGAAAACTCTAGAAGAAGACCATGGTTGAAGAAATGGAATCTTTATACAAAAATGAGACTTGGGATCTGGTGGAGTTTCCGACTAGAAGGAAACCCATTGGAAGAAAATGAGTGTTTAAGAAGAAGATGAATGTAGAAGGCAAGGTAGATAAATATAAATCTCGGTTGGTAGGAAAATGTTATTCCCTAGTGTCGAGAATTTATTTTGGTGATATTTTTTCTCTTGTTGCCAATTTAGCTTCTGTCAGATTACTTTATCTGTTTTTTTTTTCTTTTGGGTATAATAGATAGATATGAAGACAAAATTTCTTCACGAGGATTTGGAAGAAGAGATCTAAATTAAGCAACCATAAGGCTTTAAAGTGAAGGGTAAGAAAGAATTGGTATGTAGGTTAACAAATTCTATGTATGGGTTAAAGAAGTCACCAAGGATGTGGTATCAAAAGTTTGACACAAATATGCAGGGACTTGGCTTCACAAACAGAAAAGCAGATAACTATATGTATTTTAATTTAATTGGTGATTTTGTTATTTATTTTGTCTTATATGTGGATGATATGTTGTTGATTGGAAATGACAAAGAAATTATCGAGGATTTGAGGCCCAATTTTCCTCTAAATTCGACATGAAGGATATTGATGTTGCAAACAACATTTTGGGCATGGAAACTAAATGAGATCGAGCCAACATAAATATTTTTTTAAACAAGAGGAAGATTTTGAGACAATATTATCGAGGTTTAATATGCAAGATAGGAAGTTGGTGAAGGCTTCTATTCTTGTAGGTGAAAATTTATCTATTGAGCAATGCCCTAAGACACATGAAGATGAAGAGGATATGTCCTATGTTCCAATTACGTGAGTGTAGTTGGTAGCCTGATGTATGAAATGGTATGTACCAAACCATACATTGTACATGCAGTGGGAGTATTGAGAAGGCTTATGTCAAAACCAGGAAAGGAGCATTGGACAATAGTGAATTGGGTTTTCAGGTATTTGCATGGCACTAGTGATTATGGTTTGTGCTACCAAGGAAGACCAAGATTAGACAAAGTGTTGGACATACATAACTTTGCTAATGTAGAATGGCATGGATATCTGGATCAAAAAAGATATACAATTGGGTATGTGTTTAACCTATTTGGAGTTGAGAAATAAGTTGTATGATAAAGAGACTATCTATAGTGGAAATTTCAACTACAAAGGATGAATACATGCCAGCCACTCATGCATGAAAGGAAGCAGTTCAATTGTAGATATTGTGTTCAAGTATGGGGTGTATACAACAAGCTATAAGGATAGACATTGATAGCAAAAGTGAAAGTTTCTGGTAAAGAACGTTGCCTATCATTCGAAGACAAGGCATATTGATGTTCAATATCACTTTGTGAGGGATATGGCTGAAAAGAATAAGGTATTGTTGGTAAAGGTGGATATTTTGAAGAATGATAGAGATGCATTGACAAATTATGTGACCATTCAGATTTTTTCTTGGTGTAGACAAATTATGGGTGTTGTAACTCGAGACCAATGATTGTGCACTCTCGTGGGCCCCCGTATGGAAAGAAAAAAACAAGTGGGATAAGGGTTATGGGGCCACCATACTTACATTGAGAGAGTGTTGCACATGCATGGATTGTTTGATGTAGACTGGGTTGGAGACCTATATCAGAGAATATCCACAAGTGGGTATCTGTTTAAACTATTTTTAGGAGCAATCAGTTGGATGAGAAAGATACAGTCTATAGTGGGAGGAGGGATGTTGGACTAACTGGCACACCTATGGTAGGTGATCATGTGGACTAATAACTGCCATGGGAAAATGGGACTAACCTCCCACTCAAGGTAATGGTAAGGGTTTGTAAGTTTACTAATTCCTGGGGGTTTTGTGTAATGGAAAACCTCAACATGGTATCAAATCCTTGTCCCAGTTTCAATTTTGTTGAGTTACGTCGGAGGGTGGGTGTTGGACTAACCACCACACCTCTATGAATCTATCATGTGGAATAACAACCACCCTGGGAACATGGGACTAACCACCCACACAAGGTAATGGTAAGGGTTTGGAATTTTACTAATCTCTGTGGGCTTTGGTGTAATGGAAAACCTCAACAGATATAGGATGATATGAACTTCTAAGTGCTAAAAAAAATTGTTGAACTAAAAAATGGTCTAACCCATCCTAATTCAATCCTTTGTGTAACATTTTTCTTGTAAATTTTCTTGAGACTTAATAATGATAGTAGCAATATTCTTCAAGAGATGTGTTAATTATTTTCCTTTTGATTGATCTTGATACCTTGATTGGTTAAATACCCACTCTTGTGATTTAGATGTTGAAAGGATTTCTTATGATTTTCACTTATTGTGCTTTTAGTTATTTCTTGATTTACTTTAGGTATATGAACTGTTTCATGCATTGACATTTCTTACTTGATTTCTAGATCAACTTCATTTGTACTTCTACATTGTTGGACATAATGTTGTCATTGATTGACACACGTGATTGATCCTCGAGTTCGATGTTGTATAGTCATTGATGTTAAGGGAAACATGAAGTTGGTTGTTTAGGTCATTGGTAGAGAACCATCATAGTAGTAGAAAAATTGAAGAATCCTTAAAAGAATTATGACTGTAGCTAGTGGATGTATGGTTTAATGGAATATTAGTTGAATGAAATTTTCATAAAATAGGTAATCTTGGATTCTCCTATAATCTACAAGGTTGGATGGTCCTTATAAAAACCTTCCCAATGGTATATGATAATTTGAAAACACATTGGGAATCAAAATTTATGGTTTGTCAAAGTATAGCAGGGTTCCATCAGTCTCATGGTTCCACCAATGCCACATCATCACACCCCAAGATCCTGGACAATGTTGAGTGCATGGAGGTAATTGTCCCTAATAGATCCTAAGAGACCAAATTTTCCTCGTTAGATGTTGGAAATATTCATGTCTTGCTCTGAGAAAGTCAAGTCATGACTTAAAGTGGAAGGCATGTGGGAGATAGAGGCTGAGAGATGGAAAATTTTCTTTCGGAAAATGTAAAGTTTCATGTCTCACCCCAGGAGCATGGTTTAAGGACACAAGTGGTATGCGAAGGAGTGGCACTACAGTTGATGAACCCGTGAGACGAACATAAGTGCATTAGGTGACATAAAAGTGCCATGCATTTCCATGGGAGTTAGAGGATGTGTTATTTCATGGTGATGGAGAGAGCCAGAAAAAAAAATCTAGGAGAATATTATTATTCCTGAGCATGGAAATTAACATAAAATGTCCCTCCTCAACCTTTTTTTGATAAAAAAGAAAAATGTCACAGAACAAGGATCTCTAGGATCTCTCTTCCATACAAGATCGCTTAGTAAGTTGACACATGGCACTCTCCCATTGGATTATGATGATGAGAAAGTAGGTGTTGTGGCAACAATTTGACAACATGGACCAAGGATAGGAGGAAAAATGGTAGAATCCTATTGGTTGACTAAGGTATGTGGCATAATAAGCCCACAATTATAGAATCAGGAATGTGATGTTGATAAAAGGTCTAAGACATTAATGACATGTATAACTTAGGATTTGATTCCATATCTCTTTATAAAATTAAAGAAACAATTGTGTAGCTGGAAAACTGAGAAGTGTGAGAACATGGGATATGATCTCATAATTAGAAGTGATGGATAACAACCAACTAGGTGTAATCTTAAATAGATGGAGATTGTGTAAAATATTGTGTGGTTCAAAAGAGAAATGTGAAATGTGAGGGACTATGTTTGGTGAAAAGGGGTGGTTGAGATTTGATACTCTATATATAAGAACAAATTCCAAAAATTATAGAACTATAAGTCCATAGGATGGACGTGAGCTAAGTTGATGATGAAGTACAATCTCAAGCTCCAAGATGTTAATTGAAGTTCTCTCTAGAGCCTAGTGAGTAGTAAGTGAAGTTATTATTATTTCGCAGTGTGTAAAATGCATGAAAAGGAAATAATAGTAGTGAAGTATCTATGAAAGTGAGACAACTTGTGTGAATTTGTTTGGAGTAAGCACAACCAAAGAGTAACAGATCCTGATAGAAAGTTAATTGTTGAAGTTTAACATTGTGGATAGAGGTAGTGTGTGTGCCTGAAAAATATTGAGAAGCTTGTTAAGAATGAGGATATATAGAGGAGGGTTGACTGAGAAGAAGGTAGTGAATTAACCAAAAATTAAATTGAGGAGCCAGAGGTCTCATTTTGAAAATCCCATGAAAGAGTATATCATTTTGGCAAAGGTGGGTCGATTCCTACATAGATTTGAGGATGTTGCCTCAATCAAGTCGATGCTTGTTAATCTAATGGGGTTGGAGCCTCCTATGAGTTGGTTCTCACAAATATTGATGTAAACATAGTTGGTGATTGTACTTTAAATAATAATATAAACAAAGATTTATTATTTTTTCTCCTTGAAGGGTTTCCACAGCATTAAATATATGCATACATATGTGATGTGAATGTCTTGTTGTTGTGTATATTTGTCAAATTTATCAATTATTTTTAAACAATTGTGAAATTTTCTAATCATTGATTCACCCCCTCCCCCCTTTTAGTAATTCTTGATTCCCAACAATTGGTATCACAGAAGGTTACTTCAGGAATATTTTAACCACTAGAAGGTAGATCCACAAGGAATCATGGAAAATAAGGCAAATCAAGATATATACTCAAGTTGAGCACCATTATTTGATGGAGTAAATAACGTATTATATAGATGCAGAATGGAAGCATGCATCATGTCTCTTAGAGTGGATGTATGGGTCGTCGTAGAATATAAATACACAGTTACAACAACTCCACCTATAGATCATGATGAAATGAGAGCTCAAAACAAAAATGAAAAGGAAAGAAATTTGATTTTAGCTGGTCTTAACCAATTCAAGTTGGTAAAGTTGATGCTTTGCAAATCACCCAAAGAAGCATGGGAAAAACTTAAGAACTACTAT
Source organism: Pinus albicaulis (assembly GCA_034641835.2). Classification (NCBI taxonomy): domain Eukaryota; kingdom Viridiplantae; phylum Streptophyta; class Pinopsida; order Pinales; family Pinaceae; genus Pinus; species Pinus albicaulis. The sequence goes on from CM076572.1 coordinate 568,083,125, forward strand.
GAGGGAGATGAAAAGGAACACAAGCCAAACTTCAAACCTATAGAATGAAATTTGAAATCCCAAGGATGAATTATGATGAATTCATTCTTGAAGAATTTCTTAGAATTAATGAAGTATCCAATATTATTATAGGCCTTGATGAAGACATTAAATAAGGGGTAGTAATTCAGAAAGTCTTAATATCACTCATGATGAGATTTAAAGCCAAGATATCAACCATAAAGGACATGACATAATTGAATACTCTAATAATGGAGTAGTTGCATGGAAGCCTCATTACCTATGAGATGAGGATTGTAGGAGAGAAGTCAGAGCCAAAGGAACCATCATTTAAAGCCTCAAAGAAATACAAAGTGCATAAAAGACACCAAAATTTCTCTAGTTGTGACCCAGATGAGGAGGTGGCATAGTTTGTAAGAAAAAACAAAAGGGGCCCAAGAAACTACAAAGGTAAGATACCATTTAAGTGTTTTGAATGTGGTAGAGTAGGACACCTTTCTTATAAATTTCCATATAAAACTGAGAAGCAAGAAAAGGAGAAATAATAGAAGCTCCAAGACAAAGCTCATAAATATTAGAAAAAGATATTCTACTCTAAGGAGGAAAGTGAGTCATCTAAGGAAAGTAATGAAGAACCCTATGAGGGAGAACGAGAGGAATGCACACTCATGGCATTTGAATCTGAAACCAAGTTTGAAGGAAAATCAAATTGTGAAGGAGTGGTGGACCTCGAAGCAGAGCTAGTTAGTGCACTAGAGGAGTTGAAGAAGACCAAGAAAGGAACAAGCTATTGAAAGAGAAACTTTTTAGAGCTAAATAAGGTATGTGTAATCATGACAATGAAGATTATAAATTTGAAAAATTAAAGTTATAAGAGACTCTCAATCTTAAGGACTTCTAGTTAAACAATTAAAGGACAAATAAAAAAGTCATGATAGACTAGAGGATCAAAATGAAGTCTTGAAACTAGATTTGTCAAAAAGGAAAGGAAAGATTAGTTTGGAAGCATGTAATAGAGACGTAATCTCTTTGAAAACTCAGCTTGAAGAAGCCCGGAGAAAAGAGGAGATTCTTATGAATAAATTAGTTGAGTGGGAAAGAAATTTCCAAGAGATGGACACATAAGTTGTATCTATGAGAACAAATCTCATGAGGAACAAATCCAAGATGGATTTCATTATCATATTTAGTAAAGGTTGTGAAGATTTGGATAGTATTCTCAACTCTCAAATATCATTGTCAAGCAAATTTTGTCTTGGCTACAAAGAATATTAGAATATTGCAAAATGAGAATCGAGCTATAGGTCCTCAAGAAACAACGAACATCAGTTTTGTGTGGAGGAACTTAAAGGGAGAACAGGTAAGGATGAAAGGGTGAAAATTTCTAAGGAAAAACATAGAGGTAGAAATTATGTTGGAAGAAAAACACCTTGGGGTATATTTTTTCATGAGAAATTGAGTAAGACAAATCATGAATAGATCTGCTTGAATTCAACAAATGCACATACTAAAAGTTATTTTATGGTAATTTTTATATGTGTCATAAATTTAGCCATAAATTCGTTGATTGTAGAGTTATTAAAGTTGAAAGAGATGAAAATTATAATTCTAATCGCTTTCATCTTGGTAGATCTATAAGTTCCTATGCTACATAAAGAAATTTGTTCTTATCTCTTATAAGTGAGATTGAATGTTGTATTTTTCATAAGTATTGTCACAAGGCTAATGAGTGCAAGAGAAAATTGTTTAAGACTATTGAACATGATAAGCCAAATAGATATATACTCAAAAGAATGAAAATAAATGGAAACAAAAGACAAAATAAATATAGGAATGCGATGTTATTTTGTATTCTCATGACCAGGAAGAGAAGTGTTATGTGGAAAATGGTTGTTCCAAGCACATGACTGGAGATACAAGTTTCTATTTAAAAACATAAATGAAAAGGAAGTGTTAAGTTCTGAAATAATGCCCCAATAAAAACAAAAGGGAAGGGAACAATCAGTATAGATAAGGAGACTAAGGCTCAGAATGTTCTATATGTGGATGGCCTCAAACACAATATTCTCAGTGTTAGACATATGTGTGCTAATGGATACGATGTTATTTTTAGGTCAAAGGATTGTGAAATAAAAGGGTCAAAGAATGGAAAGTTGGTTGGGAAAGAAATAAAATTCCCAAGAATGACGTATATGTCTTCAATTATTCCAAGGTGAATTTCTATCTTAGCAAAGTTGATGAGACATGGATTTCACATAAAAGGATGGGTTATGTTAACTTTGATAGTTTGGTGAAGGTCAGTAAAATAGAGGTAGTAAGGGGCCTACTAAAATTATCAAAACCATACAGTTTAATATGCAATTCCTTTCAAAGTGGAAAAGAAACAAGGGTGCATTTCAAGAAAAAGGAGTAATCCACATCCATACATATAGAACTAGTTCATATAGACATTTTTTATTCAACCATGGTACGAATTCCAAGAAGTGATATATATTTTATTTTTTTCATTTATGATTACATTCATGAGCCACGTGAATCATTCTATTAAAAGAGAAATCAAAATCCTTGAAAATTTGTATAATATTTAAGGCATAGATTGAGAATGAAAAATACCTGAAAATAAAATGCCCGCGGTTAGACAGAGGAGGTGAATTCACTTGAATTTTAAGAGTTCTATGAAGAACGTGAGATTAGGAGGTAGTAATTTGTTGCAAGAACCCGTCAATAAAATTTTAGAAAAATTATATATTAAAGAGCAATGGAACACATAAAATATGCGGAAAACACAATCACACAAAACACATAAAACCAGAGAGACACAGATTTACGTGGTTCACCCAGTTTGGGCTACGTCTACCATGAATAGCCAGTCCTTCCTTTCTATTATCCAGCAAAATGAAGAGACACAACCTACAACAGATCCGCTATAATATCCTCTATTCTCTCTCACAGTCTCCCTATTTGTTTCTCACTCTGAGAATAAACATACAATACACAGCCGAAATACAATACCCTCATACAAGTGAGGGGTTGCCTTCTAGGGAAAAATACCCTAAACTAAACATAACTTCTACTATCAGATCATTCACCTAATGAACGACCCAGATTGACCAGAAATTACTATACTTTTACAAGGAAATTTTACATTTTTTTTTAGCTTCAGGGGCGTTGCCCCCGAAACCCCCCACCATGGGGGGGGGGGGCTCCATAAAGTCGCAACATTTAATTACAGGCGGCGTTGCTGCCCCATTAAGGTACAAGGTTCCAACACTGTGATACAAAATAAACAAGATAATCAGGCTCCACACCCAACAATCTCCCACTTGGAGACTGATTGTAGAAAATCCACCGCTACTTCATTTACTGGACAATGAATCCTTTTTGGACCCGAATTTTTCTCATCTTCATCGTCATCCTTGAATACCAATTGAAACTGAGCATAATCTTAGTTTCTCCCTGGTTACAAATTTTGTTAGCATATCTGCAGGATTCTGGCTAGTGTGTAACTTTTCCAGCTTCAACTGCCCATCTTCCAATATTGATCGTATGAAATGGTACTTGAGCTGTATGTGTTTAGTCGTGGAATGAAATGATGAGTTCTTTGCAAGATGAATGGCACTTTGGCTATCACTGTATAACGTGCCCATATCACGATTCTTACCCAATTCATCCATAAACCTTTGTAACCAAATCATTTCTTTACTAGCCTCTGAAGCAGCAACATACTCTGCTTCTGTTGTTGAAAGTGAAACCACACTTTGGATTTTTGAAACCCAGATGACAACTGTTCCACCTACAATAAATACATATCCTGTAGTGCTCCTCCTATTATCTCTATCACCTGCCATATCTGCATCAACATATCCCTGTAGAGCAATGTTTGAACCACCAGAGCATAATGCTTGATTTTTGGTACCTCTCAAATATCTGAGAATCCATTTCATTGCCATCCAATGTTCTTTTCCTAGTTTGTTCATGTACCTGCTTACAATTCCCACTTCATGTGCAATATCAGGCCTTGGGTAGACCATTGCATACATTAAGCTTCCAACTGCCGATTCATATGGAAATTTAGACATATAGTCCATTTCGTCTTGGGTCTTTGGTCACATCTCCTTACTAAGTTTGAAATGGCTAGCAAAAGGTGTACTAACTAGTTTTGCATTCTGCATATTAAATCATTTCAACACCTTTTGTATGTACTCATTCTGAGACAGTGTTAATTTGTGATCTTTCCTGTCTCTAGTTATTCTCATACTAAGGATTTGTTTTGCAGCTCCCAAATCCTTCATTGCAAATGAATTTGCCAATTTTCTTTTATGCACATTTATTTCCTGCATGTTAGACCCTGCAACAAGCATGCCATCTACATACAATAACAATATAATGTAGCTGCCATCATTTTGCTTTTTCAAATAAACACAATGATCAGAGTGACAATTTAGTATAACCTTGTTCAAACATAAACCTGTCAAATTTTAGAGGCCATTGCCTTGGAGCATGTTTTAAGCCATACAAGCTCTTCTTTAGCCCACACACTAATTTTTCCTTCCCTTTGACCTCATATCCTTCTGGTTTCTGCATATAGATCTCTTCCTCCAAATCTCCATGGAGAAATGTTGTCTTTACATCTAACTGTTCAAGATGTAAATCTTCGGCTACTACAAGACTTAGAATAGTTCTGATTGAAGTCATGTTAACAATAGGAGAAAATATTTCATCAAAATCAATACCTTTCTTCTGTGCAAACCCATTCACCACAAGTCTAGAATTGTACCTCTATTTTCCTCCATCTTCTTCCTTCAGTCTGTACACCCATTTATTTTGCTATGTAGTTTTACCTGCAGGCAACCTGACTAAGTCCCAAGTCTAGTTATGCATTAAGGAGTCCATCTCTTCTTCCATGGCTAGCTTCCACTTCTTCCTGCTTTCAACCTACATTGCTTCTTCATAACATTCGGGTTCACCAGAATCAGTCAACAATAAATAATATAATGAAGGAGAGTATCGTTTAGGGGGTATACTTATCCTGGTAGATCTTATAACACCACTTTCAGGTGTTTGAGGTGCTTGTTTCTGTTGTGGTGGTTGATGTTGTTGTGGTTATTGATTATGATTATTTTCAGGAACCTTTACTTTTTCAGGGATCTCATCAAGAACTGTGTATTCTTTGTTTTCTTTTTCTTGTTTCTTTTCCTACAACTGATTCTTATACAAGACCTTTTCATTGAATATTACATCTCTACTCCTAATGATTTTGTGATTTTCATAATCATATAAGAAATAACAAAAATCATTAACACCATATCCAATAAAGGTACATTTATTTGATTTTTCCTCAAGCTTTGTTCTATTTTCTTTATTAATATGGACAAAGGCCTCACAACCAAAAGGCTTTAAAAAGGAGTAGTTTACCTTTTTACCTGTCCATGCTTCCTCTGGAATACCACCATCCAAGGAACTTGAAGGTCCTCTGTTTATTAGATAAACAATAGTATCTACAACATCTGCCCAAAATTGTAAAGGCAGTCCTCATGCAATCTCATGCACCTTGCACGCTCCATGATTATTCTCTTCATCCTTTCTGACACACCATTTTCTTGTGGTGTTCTTGGAACTGTCTTCTCTCTGCGAATTCCATGCTCTGAACAATACCTATCAAACTCTTTGCTACAATATTCACCTCCATTGTCTGATCTTAGACACTTCAACTTATTTCCTGTCTCAATCTCAACCAAAGCTTTCCATTTATTGAAAGTATCAAATACATCAGATTTATTCTGAATACAATAAATCCAATTTTTTCTAGTTGCATCATCAATAAAAGTAACATAATAGCGAGAGCCACTGAGAGATGCTACCTGAGCAGGTCCCCATACATCTGTATGTGGAAGCTCTAATTTTTCAGTCTTCTTTTCTTTCCCAACTCTGAGAAATCTGACTCTCTTATGTTTTCCATAAATAAAATTCTCACAGAAATCCAAATCAACATTCTTCAAACCCGACAACATATTTTTTGAGTGAAGAATCTTCATCCCCTTATCACTCATGTGTTTGAGCCTATGATGCCATAATGTTGCATCTAATCCTTTGGAAGTTAGAGAATTAACATAGTTATAAATACCATTGCATAAATACAATGTACCAACCTTTTCACCTTTTGCTATTACTAGGGCTCCTTTGGTGACCTTCCAAGTTTTATCTGTGAAAGTTTTCACACAACCTTCACCGCCTAACTGTCCTGTTGAAATCAAATTTTTCTTCAAATATGGGACATGCCTTACTTCCTTTAATAGGCATTGGTTTCCATTCTGCTATTTTACAAGAAACTTACCCATTCCAACAATTTTATAGGGTTTATCATCACCCAAACGGACTTGTCCAAAATATCCTTGAACATAATCATGAAAATATTTCTTATCAGGTGTGGCATGGAATGAGGCCCCTGAATCTACCACCAATGAATCAGTAACATTTTCGAAAGAAAGAATCAAAGCATATTGTACCACATCACCTGTCACATTTGCTTCATGATTGTTTTCTTGTTGTGCTTCTCATTCTTTTCCCTTCCGAGATCTACAGTCTTTCTTTAGGTGTCCTTTATTTCTACATTTCCAGCACACTATCCCCGATATGGACTTGGATCTACCTTTCCTTGATTTACTGTGATATCCCAAGCTCTTTCCTCTTTCCATTTTTCTTCCCCTAGACTTTGCACTCAAAGCATTACTCGATGTCTCACTGGAGCTTTTCCGTCGCATTTCCTTGCTAAGGATAGCACTGAAAACATCATCAAACATTAAAGTACTAGATCCAGAGACAGAGTTACTAATGGCCATAAATAAACCATTCCAACTTTCTGGCAATGAGCACAGAAATAAAATAGCCCTAAATTCATCATCAAAGTTTACCCCTACAGAACTTAACTGATTGGTAACTGTATTAAAATAATTTAAATGGTCTGCAACAGATCCACCTTCCGACATCTTCATATTAAATAAACGTTTCATAAGAAATACCTTGTTTGAGGCCGAGGGTTTTTCATATAGTTTCGCCAATGCCTTAATCAAACCCTCTGTTGTTGTTTCCTTCAAAATATTGAAGGCTACCGATGTCGCGAGGCACAACCGTACTGTTCCGAGTGCGTTTCTATTGATAATCTCCCATTCTGCGTTTGTCATAGCTGTCGGCTTCTTTGTTTTTCTGCTAAATGGTAGGTACAGATCTTTCTAATACAGATAATATTCCATCTGCATCTTCCACAACAGGAAGTTTTGGGCGTTAAATTTCTCGACCATAAATTTATCATCTTCCGCCATTGCTCCCACTCGAACCAGGAACCCATCTTTCCTACAAGTTTATCAGCCAAATAGACCTTCGGCTCTCATACCAATTGTTAGAAAAATTATATATTACAGAGCAATGGAACACATAAAATATGCAGAAAACACAAGCACACAAAACACATAAAACCAGAGAGACACAGATATACATGGTTCACCCAGTTTGGGCTAATTCCACCCTGAATAGCCAATCCTTCCTTTCTATTATCCAGCAAAATGAAGAGACACAACCTACAATAGATCCGATGTAATATCCTACGTTCTCTCTCACAGTGTCCCTATCTATTTCTCGCTCTGAGAATACACATACAATACACAACTGCAATAAAATACCCTCATACAAGCGAGGGGTTGCCTTCTAGGGAAAAAAACCCTAAACTAAACATAAATTCTACCGTCAGATCATCCGCCTAATGAACGACCTAGATTGACTATAAATTACTACACTTTTACAAGGAAATTTTACATCTATTTTTAGCTTTGGGGGTGCTGCCCCCGAAACCCCCCGCCAAGGGGGGGGGGGCCATAAAGTTGCAACCCCCCCCCCCCCCAAGACCCCCAAGCATCGTTTAATTATGGGCAGAGTTGCGGCCCCATTAAGGTACATGGGTCCAACGCTATGATACAAAATAAACAAGATAATCAGGCTCCACACCCAACATAAAATGGAGTGGTAGAAAAAAATAATATAACCATTTGGGGCGTGGAAAGGGCCATGATGGATGAAGGAAATGTTGCAAACACCTTTTAGGGAGAGGCAACTGAAGTTGTTGTCTACTCAACAAATAGAATATAACTCAGGAAAAATAGTGATAATTACCCTTATGAGTTTTGGAAGGGAAGACGAGCCTCATTAAAGAACCTCAAATTATTTTAGAGCAAGTTTTATATCAAGATGAATAAAAAAAAACTTGATAAGTTTTACTCCCGTGCAGATGAAGGCATTTTTCTCATGTATGAAATTAGAAGGAAAGGCTACAAGTGCTACAAGAAAAGTACCAAGAGGATTGAAGAATGCATTGATGTCAAAGTGGATGAATATGTACACCATACAACTAAGCCCAGAGAGAAACCAAATGTGGAATGTGATTACATATACAAATTTGAAGAACCTGAAGAGATGCAGGAAGAAGAAGATGAGGATTTACAAATATCGTCCAAGAATTACAAAAATCCATCCAAGTATGTGTAGAAGCAACATCTTGAGAGCCAGATAATTGGTAGTAAATATCTTTGTGTTCATACAAGAAGGAGATTCATAGGTAGTCCCAGACAACCAAAATTTCCATTGTTGTCCTAGATAAAGACCAAGAATTTTAATGAAGCAAGCGAGGACCAATTTTGGATCAAAGTAATGAATGAAGAATTGGATCATATAGAGAAAAAAAACACCAGGGAATTGGTTCCAAAACCAAAGGAGAAGCATGTCAGTGGAAAAATGTAGGTTTTCAAAAACAAGGTAAACAAATATGATCAAGCTATGAGGAACAAGTCCAAACTAGTTTGTAAATGATATGCCCAAGTTAAAGTTATATATTTCTAATAAAACTTTTATCTTGTAGCTATATTATAGGCTATAAGAATGTTTTTGGATTTTTCATCTTATAATAAATTAAGAGTGTGTCATATGGATGTAAAGTCAACATTTATTAAGGGAGGAGTTATACATTGAATAGCCAGAACGATTTCTTCTTTTATAAGAGGAAAAACAAGTGTGCGGGCTAAGAAAACATTTGTGTGGATGAAAGAAAGCCCCTAGAGTATGGTATGATAGCTTGGAAAAATTTCTACAAAAACAAGGATTTAGAAGAGGAATAACATACAATAATTTGTACATTAAATGAGAAAATTATAATATGTTGATCATTGTCGTCTAAGTAGATGACATCATTTTTGGAAGTGATTTGGAGTAGTTGGGACATCAATTTTTTGAAATAATGAAAAAATCTTTTGATATGTCCATATTAGGGGAGTTTTCTTTCTTCCTTGGGTCGCAGACCACTTAGTCATAAAAAGGTATTTTCATATCCCAATATAAGTATTTAAAAGAAACTCTAAAAAGTTTGGGATGGATGATTGTAAACCCATGTGTACACCTATGGTGAATGGTTGTAAACTGAATGAATAATATTACTTTTTTATAGTAAATCAAACAACTTACACATCCATTATTGGAAGCTTGTTGTATCTAACTGCTTCAAGACTAGATTTATGCAAGCAATAGGGTTGGTTGCGAGATTTCAAGAAAATCCAAAGGAAATCCATGTTAATGCAATGAAGAGGATATTTAAATATATTCAACGAAAAATGAACTATGTTCTATGGTATGAACGAGTAAATTAGTTTACCTTCAAATATTATATTTTTTTTTTACTTGGTTAGTTGTATTGATGGTAGTAAGAGTACGAGCAGGGAAACATTCTTCTTGGGAAATTGTCTAGTTTCTTGGGTAAGAAAGAAGTAGAATTCAATTTATTTATATACAATAGAAGTTGAATACAAAGAGGCAACTACTTGTTGTACCCAAATTATTTGGAGGAAGCATAAATTAGAGGATATCAAATTTGAGTTTGATGATCCAATTTCCATTATGTGTGATAACATGAATGCCATTAGTATTTCCAAAAATATTTTTATGCAATCTAAGAGGAAGAAAATTCCAATTAAATATAATTTATTGAGATATCATGTTGCTAAACGTGTTGTGATATTGTAATATTTAGCTACTAATGAATAGGTTATTATACACATTTTCAAAAACCTCTACCCAGGGAGCCCTTTGAGTACCTTAGACATGTATATGAAGTGGTGTATCCCTCATCAAAATGATTTAAAGTGTTTGAATTTATGTAGCTAATCATTCCCTAAAGTTATCTCATGAGTAGGCTATAGGAGTAGAAAATTTCATAGGGGCACTACAGTGAACAGGCGTGGTGTCTTGATTCTGGAAATTATGGTTGGTTGGACATCTGTCAAAGAAGTTGTGGTAGTTGGATAAGGAATAGAATTAGGGAGAGAGTCTCTGATTTAGTACAATATTTTCCATTGATGTCAAAGGGGGGAGAAGATACTGTGATGAAACTTTTCTCAAGACAATGGACCTCATGGGGAAAATATTATGTGTTTCCCAAATATAAAGGGGGAGAAGAAACAAAAAAAAGTAAAAGTAAGAGGAGAAGAAGAATATGACAAAAGGAGAATATGTATGGCTCTATGGTACAGATAGGTAAATTCAAAGTGGCTTGGGCATAATATATAATATTCCATGGTAAGTATCACATACAGGGGGAGTATTGAATGTATAAGCAATGTGAGTCTAATTGGTATTAAGGGGAGTGTTGTTGCACATTGTGTGCTATGTGTTGTTGTTGCATGCCATTTTAATTTTCATCAATGCCTTAGATATGTTTGGCATAATTGACATCATTTCCAAAGGGGGATATTGTTGGAAATAGTGTTAGAGACTAATGGACAAAGTGTTTTCATTTATTGGCACATGTGATTGGTATTGGTGATCGATGTTCTACAATCATTGATGTCAAGGGAAGCATCAAGCTATTTGTTTAGGTCATTGCTAGAGAACCATCATAGTAACAGAAAAAATGAAGAATCCTTGAAAAATTTATGACTGTAGCTGGTGGTTGTATGGTTCAATGGCCTATTGGTTGAAATAATTTTTTCTGTAGAAGATAAGATTGAGCACTCCTACAAACTACATGGTTGTATGGTACTATGAAAGATATTTCCAATAGTATATGGCAGTTTTAAAAACACCCCAAGAATCAAAATTTATGGCTTGTCATATTATGGAAGGATTCCATGGGTCTCATGGTTCCACCGATGCCATGTCATTATGCCTTGAGATCCTGGTTGATGGTGAGTGCATAAAGGTAATTGTCTCATGGTCCCACAGTCCCATGAATAAAGAATCTCGAGAGATATAAATTTCCCCGTTAGATGCTGGAAATATTAACATCTCACCCTGGGAAAGTCAAGTCATGACTTAAAGTGGAAGACTTGTAGGATAAAGATGCTAAGAGACAGATAATTTACTATCAACAAGCGTAAAGTTTTATGCCTCGCCCTAGGAGCATGGATGAAAGACACAACTAGTATGTGAAGGAGCAACATTGTCGTTGACAAACCCGAGAGATGAATATAAGTTCATCAGGTGACATAAAGATTTCACATCCCGCCCTAGAATTTGGAGGATGTGTTATGTCATGGTGATGTATAGGGTAAAAAAAAAAAAAAAAACTTGGGCGACATTGATTATTCTCGAGCATGGAAATTAACACATAATGTCTCTCCTTATCCATTTTTTGACAACAAAGTAAAATTTTATAGAACAATGATCTTCAGGATCTCTCTTCTGCACGAGATGATATAGTAAGTTGACACATTGCACCCTCCTTTATATGATGATGATGATGAGTAGGCAGGTGATGTGACAGTAGGTTGATAGCATGGATGAAGGAGAGGAGAAAAATGTTGAATCATATTGGCTGATTAAGGCATATGTCTCAATAAGCGCACAATTCTGGACTTAGGCATGTGATGCTGATAAAAGGGATAATACCTTAAAAACATGTACCACTAAGGATTTGGTGCCAAATATATTTACAAATTAAAAAATGGTTGTGCAGTTGGAAAATTGAGAAGTGCGAGAATGATCTCATAATTATAAGTGATGGATACAAACCAATTAGGTGTAATCTTAAATAGATTGAGATTATTCAAAGCACATTGTGGTTCAAAAGAGAAACACGACATGTGATGGAATGTGGTTAGTGAAAAGGGGGAGGTTGAGATTTGACACTTTGTAGATAAGAACAGAGTGCCAAAATTATAGAATTGTAAGTTCACAAACTGGACATGGGCTGATTTGGTGATTGTATACAATCTCAAGCCATAAGAAGTTATCTCTCGAGCACTCTGTGAGTTGTGGAGTATCATCCTCATGTAAGAAATTACGCAGGTACCCCTGGGGAATGATGTTCTATGGTTTGACTTTGTCCGTTTGTATTTTTTTTATGGGTATGCTTAGGGTGGTATAGGCGTTGTGGATTTCTTTCGGGGTATTAGAATGCTATCAGAAAGTGAGGAGTAAATTATGATAGTATTGTTGATATTGGCTGCCATTATCATCTTGAGAGCCATGCTAAAACCACTGTGTTGGGAAAATATTAAACGTGGGGAACAATATATCTAGTTTTGAATCTTCATCAGATTCGGGCTTTCAGTATACACATTATCATTCATGGTGGTATGCTATATGGCGGAGAGGGACTGATTCTATTGTTATTACTAGACCATGTAAGAATTTTGGTTTTAAACTTTTCTCTAGATGGTGGACATGCCCTGGATGATGCTGCTATTTTTGTTGTGGTCTATCTAACTAAGTGTTGTGTGTTTGCATCTGGTTATTTTGGTACCAGAATAGAATTTTCTCCCAGATTTCACTGTAGTACGAATTTGGGGAAGGATAGGCCATCTTTACTATATGTATCGGTGGGGGATTTAATATATTGCTAACATCTAGGCTGGGTGGATTTGTCAATATTTTATTTGACTGACATTATCATCGCGATGAATATTTCGGGCCTGGAGAATATGGGATTATCCAGGTTGTAATTCCTGCAGGTGGAGGCATCCATTTATAGTGAGATACAGGTCTCTGACAACTCTGTGAGTTCTATCCTACTATTGAAGAACGGAGGGGACACTTGTGGGTACAAACATTCTTTCTACATTTTATACTAACGAAGGAATGTAGGATTTCTACCATCATGACGGGAAGGATATCTGTCAGCAAATCTATCTAACAACTTCAGGCATTGCGATGACCAAAATGAGTATGGGGATGTGGTGATCCAAGTTGTTTCTCCTTGTGGGTGGCAACTATCATTTATACTGGTGGATTGGTCTCTAACGGTATCGAGTTATGTTGCTATTTGTTTACTCCATCCAATCCCTTCTGGATCGGAGTGATGATAGGTAATCCTTGCTATCGATGCACAGTACCCATCAGTTTCTGTATATGACTCTTTAGTGGGAATATATTACCTGGCAGCTCCATTGGATGCTGATGTGGATTTCCTGTCTGCCACCTCTTTATTCTTGATTTTTCGACCTCTATTGGTATATCATACCTGGTGGTTCCATTGGACGCTGACGTGGTTTTCTTGTCTGTCACCTCTTTATTCTTGATTTTTCGACCTATGTTATTTCGAGATGACGGACGTCAATGATATTATTAATTCAGATATATCCACCCAGGAGGCACTAATTGCCACTATCGATGCGAAGAATAGAAGAAAAAGGTTTCAAGATGAAGACGCAAACTTGATTTCTCAGTCCTGTTTTATGCCATCGACCTCTCGCGCTGGTGTATGCCTGGGAAAAAGGGCAAACAGTGTTGGTGGTGGGAAGGAAGCTGGGGGCTGGGAGATGAAACCAAAAGGGTCGCTTTTATAAGCCAGCCATGGCGATTAAGGAAGTTATTATGGAGTATGATGATCTGTGGGGAAGGGTAGCGAGCCTACAAAAGCATGCTTTAATTGGCCGTTGGATGTTTGCAGATGGAAAAGAGGTTGACATGGTGGAATGGGTAAAGCTGTTCCAGAAACCTATTATGGGCTACTCACCTAAGGTCAATATGCTACTAAATCACTAGTTTAGTATACATTTCTTGAAAGAGGAGGATGTTACAAAGGTTATACAGAAGACATGGGTACGAGGCAGAAGCTTCATGCAACTCGTACCCTGGTATTTGGGTTTAATCCCGTGATGGAAGCTCCCAAGAGAAAGGTTGTATGGGTGAAGCTACCGGGGCTTCCTCTTGAATTTTGGATGTTGAAGGCCCTCCAGGAGATTGGAGATTCCATTGGATATACTAAGTATATTGATCCTTGTACCATTGGTACCTACGACAATAGAATAGCAAGGCTATTAGTGGAGGTAAATTTCAAGGGCGGCTTGCCTGGGGACGTCGACTTAGTATGGGGTCTACGGAGACACAGAAAATGGGTAGACCACTGGGGGTTACCGTTCTGGTGCTTGATTTTTCACTGTACGAGACACCTGAGGAACTATTGTCCAATGCACTTTAAATCCTCCCAGAGTGTCATGACATGTAACGAGGGATCTGAACGTGTAAATGCTGATGATGGGGTGGACAGGAATGATGCTCATAATCTGGGTAAGTCACTTCTGCCATATTCGAGTGATAAAGAATATGTATCGGCTAATGTATGTCATGTAAATCTTGCTCATCCTGATATAGAATTACCCTTTGTAAATGAGATACGTGTTCCTATTTTTACTCGGGAATTGGGGGGGGGGGGGGAATGCCTCTGGTTAATAATCATATCTCCATTGTTTCTCCTATGGGTAGTAATCACATCTCACCTAGTTCTCCTAAGGTTACAGAGAATGGAATGGGGATCTTTTCGGGTGCATGGCCTTCACATAATACCATTGTCCATTCTGATATTTTGGATGAGTCCCTACTTTCTGCCACCCCGTTTACTCCTAATAGTATGGGGCCTTTGACGGGTGCTCGACCTTCACTTAATACCACTGGCCATTCTGATATATTGGAAGAGCCCCCACTTTCTTCCAATCTGTTTACCCCCCCCCCCCCCCCAACATTTTTTCTCCTGGGCCATCTCATACTCCCTCTGAACAACTATATGTATCACCATCGATGCCCCCCCTTGAATAGGCATCTCCCCCATCACCTCGCCATGATGTTGCCCTTGATATCACGGAATCCCCCAAGAATTATTTTGGAAGTGACATTGAATCTTTGTTGGGCAACCCTAACCTTGATCTCATTGCCCTTACAGTATTTGATAAAATCGCTCAACAACATGAGATTATTATATCCCCTGAATCTGGAAACAACTTAACTGTACGAAAGAACACAAAACAGGGGTCAAGACACTTCATGGGGAGAACTAAGTCTAAATATTTTTTAAAGATGATTTTGTTGATCTCACGAATATACCCATCTCTTATGCTGGTGACATCGGGGTGCTTAGAGCAAGCAAACCCCTGGATGGTTCCAAATGAACTCTATTCTCTCCATGAATCTTAGGGGTATGGACGACCCCTATAAACTATACCGCCTGAGGGAGATTCTTAACACGGTGAGACCTATCATTATTCTTATCCAAAAAACTCTATGTGATAGATTAAAAGCTATAAGATGTATTCTATCCATCAGACTAGGTTAGAACGTGGCAGCTGTGGATGTTGTTGGTCATGCGGGTGGCATAATGGCCATTAGGGGAATTTTGAGGTCTAAAATGGGCCTCCTAAGAAAAATGTACAACAAAAATAAACTTTATAAGAACCAATAGGATTCAAGATGATGATATCAATCATGGGGGATGATTCACCGTTTTTAAAGTAAAAGGGTAAAAATATTAAAAAACAATAAAATAATAAAACTACTTTTTCAACTTGTATTTTCAACTTATCTCCCAAAGTTTTTACTCAATTTTGAGTGGGAGTACTCGTTGGATGAAAAATTTAATTCCTCATCCAAGGAGTACCCATGTTGCATACTTTAGATGGACCCTGGTACACGAAAAATGAGAAATACATAAAAAAGTGTGATTATAATCACATTTTTCATGTATTTCTCATTTTTCGTGTAGCAAGACCCATCAAAAGTATGGAACATGGGTACTCCTTGGATGAGGAATTAAATTTTGCATCCAAAGAGTACTCAAACTTGAGATTTGAGTAAAACATTTGGGAGATAAGTTGAAAATATGAGTTGAAAAAGTAGTTTTTATTTTTTCCCTCTAAAATTTGATGATGTAATCAAATCTTGTTTTATTATTTCCACTATTATTTTATAATTTGCTTAGGAGGCCCATTTTAGACCTCAAAATTCCCCTAATGGTTGTGGAATCCGACATATGCTAACTTTTTGGCTTTTATTTTTTTTGGTGGCATACTGTTATCTAGAAAAATCTATGGGGTACAAGACACTTTCAATATCCTTAATCTATATGCACCATGCCAGAACAGATATGAATTTTGGAAGCGCATGAAAATTTCAAGTATTCTTACGATGCAAAACCTGATTGGTATGGGGTATTTCAACTCGACCTTAAATGTCAATGAATCATGGGGTCTTCTGTCTCAGGTTGACCCGCTGGCAGATTACATTGGAAGGATTTTTGAACAGGCAAAGATGACTGATGTTCGCCCAAATCCTATTATTCCTATGTGGATGAATTGTCAATCTGGTGGGGAGTTTATTAGAAAAAGGTTGGACAGAGCTATGTTAAAGGGGAATATGGTGGATTGGATGGGTAACATGTGTACATATACTCACGTGTCCGACATATCGGATCACATGGAAATTGTTCTGTCCCGGTGCATGGAATGCAAACAAAAAAGGGTCCCATTCAAATTCAATTGGGCATGGCTTCATGATGAAGAATACGATATGATCATATGGGAACACTGGGGGGAAAATTATCCATATTTTGGATTATAGGGATGGGCGTGTTTCCAAGCAAAGCTACAGCATATTAATATCACTACAAAAGCATGGGAAATTAGAAAGAAGGAAAAGCTCAGAGAGGAGTTCAATGACATTACCAGAACCCTCAATGATGTTCAATCAAAATTTGACAACGCCGCCCCTGATGAACAAAACTACTCTCATATGGCCAAATTACAATAGAGAAGAGATGAGATTCTGAAGATTGAAGAAATTACAAGGAAACTCAAGATCAGGATCACATGGCTCAAGGAGGGAGATCTGAATACAAATTTTTTCCACAAAACTGCTAATGAGAGAAGGAACAAAAATGAAATTTGGTATATACAAAAATATGATGGATCCTATGTACACTCTAAAGATGAGATTATGGGGGAAGCTTACAGACACTTCTCGACCTTTTATAAAGTTGATCTGGACATCTCCCCTGAGTGCCAAGAATGGATCCTCCAGTACATATCGCATATGTTTGATGAGGTGGCTATCTAGTGCCTTAATGCTCCAATTAAAAATGAGAAAGTTGAATTAACATTAAAATCATTTTCCTACGACAAATGCCTTTGTCTGGACGGCTGGCCAACGGAATTTTATATCCATTTTTTCAACATTATGGCTGATGAGATTATGGATGTTGTGGAGTATGGCAGGATTTCGGGACATATTCCAGCAAGCATGAACTCCACCTTCTTGGCACTCATTCCTTCAGATCCCAAGTTCTTCTCTGATTTCAGGCCAATTTCTTTGTGTAATCTTATATATAAGGTATCATCTAAAATCATTGCAAATAGGATGAAAATGACTTTGTCTAAGTATATCTCGAAGGAGCAGTATGGTTTTCTGAAGGGACGGTCAATACATGATGCTATTCCCATAGCACAGGAATTTATGCATTCCATGCACACTGGTAAGAAGAAGGTTGTCATTACGAAAATTGATTTATATAAAGCTTATGACTCTATTGATTGGTCATACATTCGAGTGGTGCTCCTTAAGATTGGGCTTCCGGTTCATATTATAAGATGGGTTATGGCATGTATAACTTCTGTTGTTTTTGTTGTTATTATTAATGGTACACCAACGAAATTTTTCGGAGCTGAGTGGGGGATTAGACAGGGATGTGCATTGTCCAACCTCATATTTATAATGATCATGGATGGTTTTAGCAGGCTTATGAAGATGGATGTGACATCGCAATTTATATCTGAGCTCTCTTTCTCCAAGGATGTAAGTATCACTCATTCAATTTTTGTGTATGATCTTCTCATCTTTTTAAAAATCATTAGAAACCATTGGTTTTATATACATTACTTTCTGACTCATTTTGGGAAGGCAACTGGACTTAGCATTAACAAGGAGAAATCTTTCCTTATTTTCGAATATGGAGATGAGGGGGAGATCAAATTCATTGTGAATTTCCTTGGTGTTCATATCAAGAAGGCAGAGGATGGTTTTACATACTTGGGATGTAGAATCAAATCATGTGGGTATCGGGTAAAGGAATGGATGTGGCTGGTGGAGAGATTCAAAGCCAAGATATGCAAATGGACACATAGGTAGCTCTCGTTGGGGGGCAGATTGATCATGATCCAAGTGGTACTTACACAGTTAATTGTTTACTGGGGCCATTTATTTTACTTTCCAGAGCAAACTATGCATAACATAAATCAAATATCTTCTAAATTCCTTTGGGGTGGGCCGAGGATAGGCAAAAAGCTGCATCTTTGTAAGTTTGAACTATTATGTATGCCCAAAAAGCTTGGGGGATGGGGTATTCTGAAAATCTGTGCATTCAACTCTTCCTTGCTCATTAAGGCTTTATGGGGGGCTATCAGAGAAAATTATATTTGGAATGATATCATATACGTCAAGTACTTACATGGTGATTTGCTCCACAAACTGTACTGTGGGCAATTCATTATGCCCAGATGTATATTGGCTATATGGCTGGGTTTAAAAAAAATCCTCCCAATTTTTGCTGATAGGTTGGTATGGCATTTTGGAAATGGATTGAAGATTACACTTGGTTTTGATAGAATATATAGTATGAGTGCAGAATCACTCCCCACCCCGAGGATCGTACATAGACTTTCTCGGATTTTTCATTTCTACCAAGTCATTCACTATTGGGCCCATGGGGCTCCCATATTGAAAATGGTTGAGCTACTTGGCCTCACTGGTGAGGATGTTGAGGTTTGGAAGGATTATGTACAGGGTATTTAGGCCGCAGGATTATGCTACAGGAGTGAGGGGGATATGATCACATGGGAAGGTGACATTAAGCTGGGAGCGGTGGTTTTTCAGGATACATATTCTTATATAGACTCCCTATCTACTTTGGAGGGATCATCCAAGGATTTCTAGCCTTTCTGGTAAAGACACATTCCTTCCTATATTCTATTATTCGGCTGGTTGGTATGGAGGAAAAAAGTCCTTACTTGGGACTCCCTCTTGCATAGAGGTTTTCAAGGTCCTGGTAGGTGTGTTCCGTGTGCTAATGATGATGAATCTGTTGAACACCTTTTCCTTTCATGTCCAATGGTGCTTGTGATCTGCAAACTCTTCAGCCACCATAACATCAACCCATCGTGGATCCCAAGGGATTTCATGAAGGTTACTCATAGGTGGGACAATACCCATGGAAAATTTCAATCCTTGCCCTTTTTTCTCAGGGAAGTATGGTTGGCTAAGAACATAATTATTTTTGATGGTATATGCTTCTCCACTACACAAATTCACACTTCTATTATGAAATGGATCAATCTTAGGGAGCCTATGGTGGCCAGCATTGCTGATGGCTCTCATAGGGATAGGCCTCATCCCATTTCTCTCCCTGCGATCTTCTTTGATGGAGCTTGCCAGGTAGGGATGATGGGATGTGGGGCATGGATTAAGATCTTGAAAGCCGAGAGAATACATATATGCTGGAATGGTGGCCAAGGCACTAAAATTCTGGCAGAACTTATGGCTCTTTGGGTTGGTCTTCCTTCTGGCAATAACATGGGCATTACAGATGCTTGTATATTTGGTGACTCTTGTATTATCATTGATGCTATGGTTGGGAAGGTTGTACTCACCCTTCCTGGTGCGTAGGGTTGGCTATTGAGGACTCAAAAGTTATGGGCGAAGATGAATAAGCCATCTATGAACCACATCTATAGAGAAATGAATACTAGAGCTTATGGCTTATCAAAAAATGGTCTAGGTATGATATTTGGTATCATGCAGGTCAAACAGTACAGGAACGGTCAATGTATATGGTCAAATGATATCTCTATTCCATAACCATGGATGTGTCGACTGCAAGCGAGCTAGTTTTATTATGGGATTGGCAGTCTTCATCAAATATGGCTGCTATATTGTTTTCTATGCAGGATTTTCCATGGGTAATGTCGACTGCAAGCGAGGCGGTTATATAATGCCCATTTCTGTGCAGATATATCAGGGTAATGTCGACTGCAAGCGAGATGGTTATATAATGCCCATTTCTATGCAGATATATTGTCTGATTCCAGACCATTGGGGATGTACAGATAGGATTTATCTGCCTGCTAATTATGTATATGCATATTTTCGCCGTTTTCTATGTTTACATGGATGCTTTATATGGACTGATGTCTTTTTGATATCTAAAAATTAGGACTGATGTCTGCTGATATCTGAAGTTATGTAAATGATCTGAGACTATCTATATTGATGGTCCTTAATCTGAATATTCTGACTATGCTTTTGGAATTATGTACTGTTTATCCTGATAATAGACAATGTTTTTTTTCTTCTGAAAAAAAAGGTGAGTAAGTGAAGCTATTTTTCTCGAGTAATGTTTAAAATGCATGAAAAGAAAAGAAAAACACTCAAGTATATATGAATGTGAAATATATTGTGCGAATGTGTGTGGAGTAATCATAGACAAAGAGAAACACATCTTGATAGTGAGTGAATTTCTAAAGTTTAATGTTTCAAACAAAGGTAGTGTGTGTTCCTACAAAATATTGAGAAGATTGTCAAGGCTAAGGAGCTACAAAGGAGGGTTGACCACAAAGAAGGTAGTAAATTAACCATAATTTGAATTCGGGTGTTAGAAGTATCAATTTTAGAATCCCATGAAAGAGTAGATAAAACTGGCAGAAGCGGGTCGATGCTTGCATAAATATAAGTTTGGTGCCTCAAGAAAGTCTGTGTTTGCTGATTCAGGGGGCTTGGATCCTCCTTTGAGTTGGTACTCATACTTTACATCATAATATAAACAAACTTTGGGTTATTTTATCTCGAAATATTTTCCACGTTAAATATTTATGTACATGTGTCATGTGAATGTCTTGTTGTGGCATATAGTTTGCATATTGATGAATGGTTGTTTAAACAATTATAGAAAACTATAATTACTAATCCATCCCCCCTAGTACCTCTTGATTCCCAATAGATAACGAGTTCTTATGACTTGATTTTCCTTTAATTTTCTTGTAATTATTTCTTGATTTACCTTAGTTAAATGAATCCCTTCACGCACTGATGTTGCTTGCTATATTATTGGATCTTTATTAGGAATTTCCATCATTTGTACTGCAACACTGGAGTATTTCCTTACTTTTATTGGATGGAAATCCTTCTGAATTGTAATATTATCTGGATTGGTATTTGTTCCTTTTTATTTAATTTATGATAATCTTCCATTTATTTTTTTTCAAATACTTCATTTTCGTTTTCTAATTTTTTATTCATAGCTTTACATTTCTTGACTTGTACAAGTAGTTTCTGAGTGTGATCTTTTAAATGATAAATTTCTTCATTTTTATTGGAGACAACTTATTCAAGTTATTTTTTCATATTTTGTATAGATGTTTAAATTTCTTTACTAATTAGCTTTGATATATCTCTTAGATGTTTGGATGAAGGTATTATAGAATCTTACTTTACTATAATTTCATGAAGTTTCACCTTATTTTTCTTATCAAGAAAAGTCAAAAACATTTTCTCTGTGTTTAATATGAAGGAACCCAATGTTCTAAACATGGGTAAATGGAGAATCATGCCAATTTATTTTTAAAACATGTTCAATAAAATAAAATGAGATATACATTCATAATCATTAGTTTTTATTTGTAAGTCTTTAATTTCATACTATTTCTCGCCAAAAATACAATCTCTCACCTATATTTAGTTCTAGAATTGATAATTGATTTTCCAATTTAATTGATCTAGGTGGATCTTCATGATCAATGAAATTGATTTTCTAAAAGGTTGATTTAAATTTATCCATGTTGAATATCTCATTGATATATTTCTAAAAATGCTTTAATAAAGTCAAATAGACATCATATGAGAAAGTTATGGCATTTTGAAGTTTTTAAGAAACAAGAAAAATGTTTGCAATGTGTGATATGTGGCAACACCATAAGAGGACACATGGAATTATGTATAGTATGGATGTTGACATGGAAGTATATATGTTGATAGGTGGCAGTACAGGTGGCCCAATCATCACATGACACATGGAATGTTGACCATATAGGTAGTGATGTCGAAAAGTGACATCACATTGATGCAATAGTGACATGGTAGTGATGTGGTAGGTTGATGCAGTGTGAAATGGAAAGGTTACTATGCATGGCACAAGATAATTAGAATCCACCATGTGGCAACCTACAATTTTCCAGGAAGTTTTGAGCAATGGTTACAAAAATTCTTGTCAGGGACCAAATTGAAACCCCAACCTTCTTAGTGTAAATCCAATGGTTCACCATTGGTATGAATTATTACTTAAACTGTATGAAAAGATTTATTGTGTATCAATGTCATCAACATGGATTTACCCTATAACATCTTCTAATGTCCCAAGGCATATAATTAATGCACCAATGATTTTTTTTGGTTGTTGAACCAATGTAGTCTATATTTGAAGTTTTTGTATTATCCAAAATCTAGGAATGGAAGGTCTATGAGATTGAACCCATGAAATCCCCAGTAATAGCTAGTGGTATTAGCCACTATGCCAAAAAAATGTTACTTACATGGGATTGACAATATTTTTTTTACATTATGATTTACCAAATGCCAAAATATCCCAATGGTTTGTAGGCTTGACCTCGAGATCTCATGTTTATTAATAGATTTATTTCACCACTGTGCCAAGGGCGTAACTTATGTAGTGACTGTGAACCAGAGTTATTTTAAGTTGTATATTACTCTGTGTATATTGGGAAAAGAGTAGTTTTGAAGCCTTGTTTTGGCTATTTTATAGCAAGAAATTGGTTCTCTCAAAACCACCTTCTCTATATCAAGTTGGAGGATGAATTTTGTTGCAATTTGAACACTTGGCGAATGTAAGCTTCATTTTTTTCATCACTTAATAAAGTGGTCACCCATTGGAAGTTTGCCCAGATATGTAACCTACACTTGGTGAAATTTGTTAAAAACCTAATTTATTCTTGTATCTCTCTTGTATTCTCTTATTTCCTTAGTTAAATACTTAGATTTAGTAATTAAGCTAATCACACTTATAATTTCAAATAAAATCATATATTTTTTGGATCAAGTTTGGCATCAGAGGAGGTGTGACAAGATTTGCGAGTGTGGATGCTTACCCAATCAAAGCTTAAACAAGGATAAGGATTATTGGAAGAATACAACCTGGAAATTGGTTTTAGGAATACAACCCAAATATAAGAAATTACATTTCCAAGAAGAGGGGATAATTTTTCTTTTGAAAAGGATTTCAGTGAAGAATTCATGGAAATGAAGGTCAAGGTGGAGGAGTTGTATCATGAACAAAAGAAGTTTGATGAGAGTAGAACATTAATAAAATCTAAAAAAGTTGGTGATCCTCCTACGAATCCTCCATATCCATCATCATAATCATCTTCTTCTTTTAGTTTGAGTGAAATTTATTCTTCAAAGAGACATTCTAAGAAAACTCTATCCAATTTTCATTTGTTAAAAATTTATCTTAAGTTTGATTTTCCCATGTATGATGGTGAACTTGATGAAGAGAAGATGGATGAATGGGTTAGGTAGCTTTAATTTTATTGCAAGATTAAGAATATTATGGATTAAAATGCAATAATCCAAGTAGCCTCTCTTCACCTGTAAAATACAACATTGTTCTCGTGGGAGAGTAGACTCTCAAAAAGTTATCCTTCACAATGGAAAAATAATTTCTTCTTGGTATGATTTTGTTTCTCCATTAAGAAAACAATTATATCCATTAGGCTACATGTAACAAGACATAATGGATTGGAAAAATTTAAGGCAAGGTAATGGACAATTTTTTCATAGCTACACTCAACATTTTAGCAAGAAAGATTTAATTTTGGGTATTCCATTATATACAAAAGAAACTCTTATTTTGTACATTCACATTTTTCAAATTTATTTTTGAGATACCATACTTATGTTCAATATAAATAACTTAGATGAAGCTTGTGTTCAAGCTACACATCTTGAATATAGAATGTTAATGATGGTTTCTACATGGAACCTGTTCAACCAAAGGACAACAAGAACAAAGGAAATGATAAATGAAGATTTCTAGTGGCACAATGAAGAATGAATATGAGAAACCTTCATGTTCTCATTGCAATAAAGATTAACATAATGGGAATTGATGTTAGAAACTACATCCCAAACTATGGAAAAAATGGTTTCAGGATTGGAAGGGTAAATAGAAGGT
This sequence comes from Pinus albicaulis, assembly GCA_034641835.2. NCBI lineage: Eukaryota > Viridiplantae > Streptophyta > Pinopsida > Pinales > Pinaceae > Pinus > Pinus albicaulis. The sequence goes on from CM076572.1 coordinate 568,107,660, forward strand.
TTTTGTTATAGTTCAATAAGATCTTCGATTCAACTCAAGTGACAAAACTAAGATCAAAACTATGGGAATAAAAGGTATATATTTTTATTCTAGTTCTATCTCTACTATTTAGTCTCCTAAATCTGAAATGATATGTGATGAAAATAAAATAAGTTAACTCTTCCATATCGGGTTAATAAAAAATTAACATACTAAAATTGATACCCCTTTTTATAGTGGTTCCCAAGTAAATCTCATTTCTAAGGAAATTTTCAAGAAGTTAGGATTGGGAACTACACCCAATTTGAAGCATTACCCTTTGGGATGGTTGTGTAATAATTCGAAATTACAAGTGACTAAAAATTATAAGCTTAGATTTGAAATTAGTGGTAATTCCATAGATGAGTTTGAATTAGATGTAGTATTGCTTGACATTTGTGGGATTGTGTTGGGAAGCTCATATTTGTATGATAGGAAGGCCATCTTCTACAAGGATAGGTGTTGGCGGGAAAAACCTCCATAAGGTAAGGGTTGACAAGAAGCATACATTCAAGCAAGAAAACTATACATAATACTAAATTTAGGTTTGAGAGGAGTACCCATAGTTCCTACATTCGATGTCGATCCCATAGGGTCAAAACCATGTGCTTCCTCCAAAGTGATTAAAACTGCAACAAAGTTCAGAGAAGCATACACATAGCTACGAGTTCAAAGTATGTGCATAATAAACATGTTAGATCATCAAGCATAACAATATAAATCAAGGAATATTCAACATGAATCATAAAACATATCATAACATTTCATGAACAAGACAAATATTATTTATTGATATTAGCAAAGAGTAGTGGAGACATACAACCTGATATGACCATGGCACCAACGAAACCTTCCTCTGGATCCTTCCAACCTAAGCCTCAAATATCACCTCTTGAGCATATGCAAAAGGATGCCATATAATGAAGAATGAACATCTCTGCAATGAAAAAAGGGTTTCCTATGACTGAGAGTGCACAAGGCACATGGAAAATCAAACTTGATCTGTGGACCAAAAATAATATAATGTTAATATCATATCCCCTTGGTGTAATTAGGCCTTCCCATGAAGTATATAAATACCACTAGAAATCAGTTGATTCACTTAGGCCACAAGATCATGTAGGTGGGATTTTGGTGAAACCCATAAACCTCGCCTGAAAAATAGGATATTTTATATTTTTTTCATATTTTGAATAATATACACGAGTTTTGTATTGTGGTGCCCATGTGTGTACTCATTTTTTCAAGGGAAGAGTCATGTATGGAATTCAAAATATTGGTTTTTAATAAATGATCAATTATGAATGGGAAAGGGTTTCCCAAGGCCATACAAGAGCATTAGAACTACAAGAGTGTTAAATGATGCTATAATAGATGCCCCCTAATATATGAGGTCATAAGGGGTATATGATGGCCGAAATGTATTAAGTATAAAGAGATATAATTTGAGAACCTGAGAGGAGATCACCAGATTCCATCTCGCTAAATATCTATGAAAGGAATCCTAAAGAAGACTCATGTCTGAGGTGGACATACCCATGCTCATAGATAGTAAATCATGTTCGTTGATCAAGTATAGAGTGGATCCAACATGTATACATAACTTTACATAGATAAATAAAGAATACATAGTGGATCATCTAACCTTAGCTGCAAAGGAACACAACAGAACTATGCATCTATATCACATATAAAATAAATTTTGAACATTGATCCTCAAAGTACCAAGTCATATAGGTGAAATAGTAGTATTTTACAAACTTGAGTGCCAACATATAGGATGTTGTTGTGATGGAATGCAACATATAAGGTGGATGTTATCACTGGAAGATTACTGAAGGAGTTGTCGAGTGAACCAAAATTTTGACACAACCTGAGGTCTTCACCGATCGGTGATGGTACATTTCTACACTATTGGAATAAATGAGTTGAAGTCAAACACGTGAGAAATCATTTGATTACCCGCTATTGATGTATACAATTAACAAACGCGAGACAACTCACCGAGAATGATGATGAGAGTCAAGTTACCCTAGTACAATATAACAAGTGTGAATAAATTTGTTGAAGTCGAACACTAGAGATAATATATCAATAAGGAGACATTGATTTATTCTCAATATCGATAGCGAAGGAGTCTGCCACTGATGACTGCAAAACTTAAGGTACTGAAAAAAGGACTCTAGATCTTATTCCCATTATGAATTGCGTTTATGACGTACACAAGAGGTGGATACCACATGACAAAAACCCTCTAAACCAACCAATAATGAGAGCTAAAACAGAGGCAAGGAATCCACCAATAGGGTCAAATGAAAACCAAGGTACTGCACGAATCCCAGTGTGTGATAATGTAAGATGACGTTGAACACAAGGGAAACCACTCAGTTGAAGACCCATGATATTTGTTGATGTTGAGCACAAGGTCACCTATCAATGATTTAAATAGGGCCAGGTTATGGCTTTAGGCCTACTCTCAAATCAATTTGTTAAAGTCAATAAGAGTAGACCCGCCAGCAATAATTCAATGGATACCTTCTTAACCAACATGAGCAAAGGACCAAATAGATGATGTGATACTAAAGATAACTTAACAGACTAGGTATGGCCAACTAAAAAGGAGTCAAGAAACACTATAGAATGGTCGACACAAGTTTACTTCCCTTGAACAAAAGCACAACTCAAATGTGACCCTATGGAAGCATATAATAATTATGTATAAGTTTTCAATTCATGAGGCATTAACAACTCTCCATATGATTGGAAGAGATAACCAACTAGAGGAGGACTGACTCAAAAACAAGGTTATGGCTCTCCTAAAGTCAAAATAAGTCCTATCCCATTGGAGGAAAGACATTTTTTGAGTGCTTTGTTCAAGGGAGACACAATTGAATCTTGCTGCCATCAAATGTGGAATTAAATTTTCCATTCCCTCTCTTTTTAGAATATATATATTTTTTGTCCTTTTCATATTTAAATCTTGAAAAGGAATAAAATAATTCCTATAGTATAGTGGAAATAATGAGTGTTAAGGGAAGACGCACTAGTTCCTAGGATGGGAACATTCCTATGCTCAATGCAAGGTGGCGAATATTATTCGTCGACAATTAAAGGAATTTTCTTTCCATGAATAAAAGGTGCCAAGTCGCAAAGGCTAGTGGATGCATGTCTTGAACTTGCAGAAAGGTGATGGTCAAAAGTGGCTTATACATGAGTCCAAGGGAAGTTGGCTTAAGGCCAAAAGGGTACAAGTAGTCAATATGCAATGCAACAATACAAATTAACACATGGGAGCCTCTAGGGTATATATCCAGAAATATAGCAAAGAAGAAAAAGAATGAGGCTTCATCGCAAAATCATAGAGGGACTAAAGAGGACTCTCAAGCCTAAATAATTCTTGCAGCATGAGTCACATATGCTAGCGAGAATATAACTATGAATTACATGGAAGGTGTGGATCTACCATTATGTTATGATTTTATAATATAATGAGTGAATTTGGTTTGAAAATTGCAACACAATGGGGTCGAAACTATGGTAAAATATTGTAGTATGAGGTCAAGATGCATAATGCAGAGGAAAAAGTGATATGTCCTAACATATATTCTGGTGATGAAAATGATACCTACCACGATAGGTCTGCGATCACAAAGTCGAAGTGGTGAAAAATGTCACAAAGTCTTCATTTACCCTAAAAAAAACCTCCCCCAACACTTCAAGCTAAAAATTTAAAATATTCATAAAATAATAAAGTTAAAAATATGAAATTTATAAAAGTGGTTTTTTTAAAATTTAATATAAAAAGACATTTTAACTTACCAACACTTCATTTTAACTTGCAAGAGTTGAGATTTGAGAGCTTGGGAGAGAACTTGGGAAACTCCTTTTCACCAATTTCCTCAACCAATTTGTCAACCAAAACTTCCAGGTAATTCTAGACCACAATCTCGTTTATTTGATTGTATTTTAAGCGGATTCAATCGATTTTTCACCGTAGGATTTTTGTTTTTGAAATTTTGTCTGCATTTACGTGGGTTGGATCTTTATAAGATGCGTATAAAAATCCCTACATGTGAGTTTCCAAAGGAAACTCGGTGTGTATACATGAATGTCTCTTGAGAAAGTCGCATAAGTGCAGAGAAGAATGAAAGAATTGATTTCCAATGGACGAATTCCTTTAAATTTGCAAGATGGAAATCATTTGGAGAGAGAGGGAACACAATGATGTTGAAAATTAGGTTTTAAATTATCCTTTTACATTGGATGCATTGAGAGGATGTGTATTTCTCAAATTTTTCATGATTCCAAATCTGAAAACCCAAACTCAATTGTTAGACATGTTTATTCATTACTTGGATGCAGAGTAAGAGCTCTTTATGATTTATCAGCTGCCCTTATATATTGAGGTGGAAGATATTTACTTCATCAAATGACTTTCCAAAAGAGGGAAGCAGTTGATATGAGAGGGAGGGTTTGGGGAGGCCTCAATGTTTCATATTACATAGGTCTCTACTCTACACTAGAGATAGATAAAGTCAGATCACAGATTTTGATAAAAATGTGGTGAGCGTACCAATAAAAATCCTCCTCTTTACCATTGTCAGGTTAAAAATCTCAACATTAATAAATTATGCCTCTCATCCTGCCATGTTCTTGGTAGTAGAGTACCTTGGTTCGAAATTATTTGATTGGTGCACAATGGTCTTGGTCTTCATGAAGAAGAAATTGTCTTCAGTAAGAAAAGGAAAAATGAATAATTTTGGATATGGTAGCATAATTTATTCATTCTTCTTTGAGAGAGTCCCAAAACTTTGACCCATAGTGTCTACAACCATTATCCGTCACAAGGATCCAAGGATGGCTAGATCGGTAGACTTGATCAAGTGACTTGGTGGAGGTGAAGCCAATTGAGCAACATTTGATGACGAGTTCTTAGTTTGGTGGGAACAAAAAGTCATAGATATAGATGGCTACACTTATGCAGGCATAGATTATTGAGAGGACCTGGATCTATCACTTCCCAAGGGTGTTGCATGGGGTGATATTGGTTAAAAAAAAATATGTTATTTAATTTTTTTTTATCTTTTAAATATGATCTTAAGAAGTTAAAATTATTTTTGGGTGAAACAAAAATTTTACAATATTATTTTATCATGGTGCAGATGTTGGACTAGTGAGACTTGAGGGTTTACCTAGGCATGGGAATCATGAAAAATACACAGAGAGAGTTGCAACAGAGTCTCAAAGAGTCCTTCATGAAGTCCAGAGGAACTTGGAGAGTTTGAATCACCAAGTTCCCATGGAAGTCATAGAGGATCTCCCTGAGGTCATACAGAGATGAGTGGTAGGATTACCAAGAGATTCGGTGTAGATCTTCTAATGGGTGGTGAATTCCATTGTATTTTTCTATGACTCTCATCCAGGGTAGGTCCCACAACTTTAGACTTAGATGACTGATCATTTTATGGACATGATTGGGCTTAAGCCATAATTTTGTAGGACATTTGTTCGCATTTTGTAAAATTTTAGACATATTATTCCTATATATATACATACATTTTCATGACATGTTGATCATATATAAATATGATTTTATGATATTTTTATTTTAGTGTGATGAATTATTAATGTGCCAGTCTAATGCTTGATTAGCTATAAAATGAGCGAGTGAATTTTATGAACGTGTAATATGAGTGAAAGTAATAAAATTAAATAATCTTTATAATAGTCCTGCTCTAATAAATTGGAGATGTAATACAGGATCTGTCACATGATAAATGTTATTTAATTGAGACACCACCAGCCGCGAATCCAAAAAAACTACTAACGATTCAATAACAAACAATATTGTCTCAGATAGTAAATTAATGACAACATTGTATTCAACCATATTGTTGGAAGAAAGACCAATGAAAATTCCTCTTGATACTAAGAACTAACCAGATGGATAATATATAACCAAAGCAGTTGAATCTAAGTTCCGAGTATGTCTACTAGCACCATTGGCGAATCCTAGATGCACCATATCATACATAGAAATCTGCCAAAGCATATCAAAGATACCCATAGAACCACGAGACCCATAGACAGAAACAAAAAATATGTACAATATTTACAAAACAAAGAAGATTCTAGGCAACAACCTAGTCATAATACTTATTAAGATAAATCCCATTTCTACGCTACGACAACACATTTCCATCAAATTCAACCAACTCGTATCCACCTTCCTTCAAGACCTTTTTGACAATAAAAGGACTGTACCACATGGGTTTGAATATTCCTTATCTTGGTCATAGACCAGGATAAGGTCAACTTTAGAGACAACCCTATGATGCACAGTATTGTCATATTGGGCCTTTACTCTCTTTTTATTAGCTTCATTCATTGTAGTTGCATCCCGACACCTCTCATCGAGATGTTCCAAATGAATGAGGTGTTCATCAAGACTAGAGGTGTCTGTAAGAATTTGGACTACTATTTTAAGAGATGGAATCTCACATTCCACAGGGAATATTGATTCTAAACCATAAACCAGTTGAAAAAGGTGTTACACAACATTTTTTCGCACTCCCTATTCCATATCTAAAGTGTCGTCGTTTGTGTCACTCATGCCACAGATGTAGCAAAGTGAAAAAATATATGGAAACATGTTCACCATGAATAACATACTCAAAACATCCCTGAAGAAATGGAAAATCGGTGCATTGCAACAATTCAGGAGAAAGCTTGTAAAAACCCAAATTTTCATCCCCAGCACAGGTCTCTTCTGTCTGCCATTGCGCTTGTCACCTTGTGTGTAACTGGTAAAAATCATTGGAAGCATAAGAATTAAAGTGAAAATCTGCATTGGTCCTCATGAAATTTCCCAAAAAATGGATCAGAAGCTTCATCCTCTAGAAACTTCAAGAACAGAAGTCTGATACTTGTTCGTTAAGGATATGGTCAAGTTCTCGAATTTTTGAACCTTTAATCCTATCTTCCAGAAACCTCCTCTTTGAAATAAGGACTTTCCTCCCTCATTTAGGGATCCATAACCTCTCCAACTTCACTATAAATGAGTGGCATGCCTTCCCCAATTGATGGGTCAATGCTGGTTGCCTTTCTAAGTACTCCAATGAGCCTAAATGTTGTCAAAATTCCAAGGAGAAGGAGTGCTTGAATTCTTTGGCTTGAACTTGGAAACCCATCCTAAAGGAGGTCTCCAACATCAAGGCACCATTTTTATGCTTCCTTATTTTATTCATTAATAATACACAACATGTTTTACTTTCCATGAGCTTGTTAATGATCACCTGCTTATTATGATACTCCTTGATCTGTCATATGGTTTATATTGCAATAAATTTGCTCTCTCTCTTTTGTTTGTCGTTGTTTGATCTCTCTTGCGGGTATTCATGTGTAAAGGAGTAGTGAGGAGCGAGCTTCGAAGTGAAGATATCGGGATCGACATCGAAAATAAATCACATAGGAGCGAGGTAGGCCATCTCCCTATCTCATGCTATTTTGATATTAATCTAGGAGAGTTTACATTATTTCTATTGGTTGTTACTAGACCCACTAATTGGGATAGAGGGATCACTTCTATCCATATAAGGGATTACCTGGATAACAAAATGGCAACCATACTGGGAAACTTCTTGCGGGTTGGTCAAAACTCCAGGCAGTGGGATTTGCGACTGGTGAGCATATGGATTTTAAACAGACAATTGTTAAATGAGAGGTCGTTAAACATATGGCTATTGAACATGATGTTGTTGAACATAGGAATGTTGAACATAAATTTTTTTATTTGAATTGATTTTAGGATCTTGAAAAGGTGCCCCTACAACAGAACTTACCACATATGAAACTAGTGTTCCACCTACATTAGGGATAGCACCGATGGGCTAGGTTTCCCCCAATATGGGTCCATAATTCACATAGTTCCCACTGGAACCAATAGGCATATACGGTTTCCCCCCCAGACTGTGGAATATATTAAACCGTAGGTTGACCACTAAGGGGAGGAACTGTAGTTACAGTATATAGGGTCAATGGAGAAGACGATCCAAGTGTAACTTGTATATGACCTACATTCACTGTAGGCAGGGTAGTCGGCATTGACACATTTGGACCGAAAGAACCAGTTGTAGGAGTGACAACATTTGACCATATAGGGTTGTGAAATAGTGAATTCATGCCAGAAGCACGCGAGATAAGGTCACCAAGGGAAGTGTAACTTGGTGGAACCGATGTTGCACTATGAATAGTGGGTACAGTGGAACATTCCCCATATCGTAGGAGACATAACACTAGTACATTTGGAGGAAATTCCGACACTTTTGTCGTACCGTCGAAAATTTCCCCAATTTCTATCAATTTTTCAAATCCCACCACAAACCGTCGCTATACCAAAGTTTAGGGACATCGTCGCTTTTGCGACGTTTATGTTTGTCATCGGAAATGTGACGTTTTAAACTCTTCATTGGTCTTACGACGTTTATGGGAAGAAACGTCAGAATTGCGACGTCTCTTACACATTCTTTGGTATTACGACGCTTTGGATAAAAACGTCAGAAAAGAGATGTTTCTCAAATAAACGTCAGTCTTGCGATATTTTGAAGCCAAACGTCGCAAGACCGATGTTTATTTTAAAAACGTCACTTTTATGATGTGTTTTCCAAAGCGTCGCAATACCGAAATAAAAAGTGTAATTTTATTTCACCTCAACCAATCATTAACTTCAACTTTATGTGTTCGTGTTGATAGTATATCATAAGCTTCATAATTTTTTTTTTGGTTATAACAAATGAAATATCAAAAGGATACTAAGAAGAATCTTAGTTTTATAGATATTTCATATGTTTATAAAATTGATCCAAATATATTATTATTGACATTGTTTTGTAACATTGATAAATTGGCCGATTTATTAACCATATATTTATATGAAAGATACTTATTTCAGATATTAACATGATGAGAATAAAATTGAAATATAAACCATATTTTTCTATGAAAGACACAAAAATTTCAATTAAAAACAATTTGATAACCCGAATGAAACATGTATACTAAAAAAATGATATATACTTCACAAAGTTTCTGATATATATTCACAAATATATCCCCCATATATATACTGGTTTATGTCTTGTACTTGAATCAAGGTTGAAGATCCAATTTTTAGGAATAATATTAACATCATATCAAACATCATGGCTTCTATGTTGAATTCCTTATATACAATGAAGTGCTCTTTTTTTAACGATTTAAACATTTTTCATATCATGTTCCATATATATAGTATGCACATGTACTGAGAGGCAACTGCTACCTTTATCCCTTCTCCTATATTGGAAAGAAGTGTCAAATCCTCCACCTATTAATGCTCAACTGAAGAATGGATCTACTCCCCACTTTATGATAACAGCATAATGTTTTTCTTCTCTTGTTTTGTCTAGTTGTGTTCTCTTTTATTTATCTCAATTGAAATTTTATCCTTCTCCATGAGTGAGAGTGCTCTGTGTGTGCATGCTCTTTATTATATCATGTGTGTAGTCTCCTCCATGAGGATGTTTATATTTTCATTAGGTCATTGAAATTGTCTTTGGTTGTGTGGGTTAGTCATTTTTGTCACCCCTCTTCCTTCTTCGCTATAATGGTTCTTTCACGTTTGACTGTGGAGAAAATGTTGCGTGTTAGCACTTCCTTCCTCCCCACTTCCTGTTGGTTTACTTCTCTATCCCCCAACTAACAATGCAACCCTTCCTCTATTTAATTTTTTCATTTCTACCTTATATATTTGTCCAAGGCAGGAATGGTTCTTGTTTTCTTCTTTCCCACTCCATTAATTTGTAAAACCAATCCATTTATGGCACACTTTCCAACCTTCAATGGCTATTGGGAAACAAGTCAAGCTTTCTTCAAATCCCAAGAAAGCTCATTCCTAAAAATCTGGAATATGTGTCCTAAATTATCAATTATTTTTAATTATAAATCAAAATATATGAAATAATTACAATGAAGAGGAATTTTCCCCGGGCTGTCAAGAAAACCTGATCTCTGAACGCAACTATTACAACCTAATTGCATCCTTGCTTGCATAAGTTCCTACTATGCATTTAACTTTCATAATTGATGGTGCCACGACCAACTGCCACTTACTCATCCATATTTTAGCTCCATTGAACAACTTGATTACATATTAGTTAGTTGACACATTTTATTTAGATATCCAATCCAATCATCATCTAAAAATATTTGTACAATTGTTTTATTGTCATCCTCAAGTCTTCGATTGTAGTAGATATGAACATCACTTGTACCACACAAATATTTTAATAATATTTTGACAACAAATTAAGGTTATTTACCAGTTTTTGTCATGTATATGCTTAATACTCCCACTGTATGAGCAATATTCAGTCAAGTGCAGACCAATGCATCAATTATAATAGCTGCAAAAAATGCATATGAAACATAATCCATGTCCTCTCTTTCTTCTTGTGTCTTTGGAAATTGATCAACAATCAATATTTCCCTGGCATGAATTGGTACCTTCACTGGTTTAGTACAATATACATGTTGAAACGCTTCAAGGTTGTCACAACTTACTTTCTCTGATTTACCAATAGTTTCTTCACTATGTAGTCTTTTGATGATATCCATTCCAAGAATGAAACTTACAATATTGATATCCTTCATGTCAAATTTGGAGGATAATTACATCTTCACTTTCCTGATCGCACCCATGTTGTTTCCAACTAGTAAGATGCTATCAAAATACAACACTACATATATGAAATACCTACCTTTCGACTTGAGATATACATAGTGATCAACTTGGCTTCTCAAAAATCCCAATCCCTGGATGTACATGTCAAAATTATGGTACCATATCTTAAGTTATTGCATCAAACCATAAATGAAAATTTTCAGCTTATATACTAACTTCGGCTTTCCCTTTACTACAAAAATTTCATGTCATTTCATGTATATTCTTACTCTAGGTCACCATGTGGAACTGTTATCTTTACATCCAATTGTCATATCTCGAGATAAAAAGCCGCAACCAAAGACATTAGTAATTTAATGAAATTTAATTTTGCAATAGGGGAAAATATATTACTGAATTTGACTCCCTTGACTTGGGAATGGGAATATCCTTTTGCCCTAAGTCAAGCCTTGTATTTCCTAACCTGATCTATTGAATGCAACTTTTCCTTTAACACCCACTTGAAACCAACATTCTTCCTTCTAATAAGTAACTTGGCCAAATCCGCCATGTCTTATTCTTATGCAAAGAATCCATTTCTTCATTCAGAGCTCTTGACCAAAGTTAACCATGTATCAAGTTGATTCTCTCCTCAAATGCCCTAGGTTCATCCTCAATGGCAGATAACAAAAAGAAGACCGAAAAGCATGTTGGGTATACCTTTCAAGATCTTTCCTTAATCTAATAGACTTCCTCAGAATCAAAGTTTGATCTTCCAAATCTTTGGCTGAATCTGTTGACTCATCTAAGTCACTTTACTCCAACTGCAAGTCCAATAATAAATTCTATTTTCCTTCTTTTTTGAAGTATCTTATGTTTTATAATTACACCTTACATCCCTAAAGATCACTTTTGACTATAAATTATCTTCCTTGTCACATAATTCCATATCTTCTATCATTTCATTCCATCCTTATAGTCTATGAAAATACACTTGATTTACTTGTTATCCAATTTTTTCCTCTTTTCCATTGGAACATGGAAAAATGCATCAAATCCAAACAATCTAAGATGTGCGAGTGATGGTTTCTTAAAAAACCATACTTCGTGTGGAGTATTATCACCAATGTTGATGATGAAGACCTATTCACCAGGTAACACACAATGTTGATTGTTTTTGTGTATAATTCTTATGCTTGTTCTACATTATTGGACACACTCCTTCACTTTTCCATCAACATCTTATTCATTCTCTCAATGAGTTTATTTTTCTAAAGAGTGTATGGAGTAGTTGTTTGGGGAACTTATATCCCATTTTGTTTGCATATTTTCTTAAATTATTTACCATAAAATTCGCTTTTGTTATCGATTATCATAACCTTTACCTTTCTATCTATTTGGTTCTCCATAAGAGATTTGAACTCTTGAAATTTATTGAAAACCTTAGACCTCTTTCTTAGGAAATATATCCATGTCATCTTAGAGAAATTATCAATGAAGAAAACATAATATATGGATAGACCTAGTCATTGCATTGGTACTATCCCAAATACATTACTATTAATTAACTCCATAATTCTCTTTTCCCTTGTAGTACCAAATGGGAATTTAACACGATTTTGTTTCCCATAAATACAATATTCACATAAAGAAACTTTTAGAGAGTTACTATACATAACTTTAATCATACCTTTGCTTTGCATAACTCAAATTATTTTCTCTCCATTGTGTCACATCTTTTGATGCTACAACCTGGTCTTGTTGACTAAACAAGAGGGTTGACCCATAAGTTTTATGAACATTTGCACTATTGCAACCACTTTGGTCAATACGCCCTTACAAATTGTATAATATGACAATCTGAACACCTCTTATCAACACCATCACACCACGAATCATCTTACATGAATCCTTCTTAAATATCATATGCATGATTGCATCACCCATTTGACTTATAACTATTAGATTCCTAGCTACCTCAAAAATATGTGGTACCCATGACAATTTTCTACTCCAACAATACTTTAGTATAACTAGTCAAATTTACCTTGACTAATTATCCTAGTGGTAGAGTCATATTCTAGATAGTCATCCCCTATGTCATATTCTTCATATTTTCAATACCACTCCTTATAGGGTGTCATACATGATATGATGAAGCTTGAGTGTCATTATTGCGACGTTTGGAGATAAGTGTTGGTATTTGATGCAAGGGCATTAGGAACAATTAAACACTTAAACCATTTGCTATCAGGAATTGAAAAAAACATATGTTCAAAATCATCTATAAGTGCTAGCTGTACAAGATCATCATCGAGCTGCCCAAAATAGCAAAAACAAACCTACGCTACGAAAAAAACATAGTTTCGTAGCGCAGACTTTTAACTTGTTTGCCTTCAAAAGTTGATTTCCATCCTTTGGGATTATCTGCATATTCACTTAACACACCCTCCTTAGAATTTTTAGGCCAAAATATATAGGTCTGCCTTTCAAAAAATTATGGAAAAGGGTGAAAAACACTGTTACAGCAGTTTCGTAGCGCATTTCACCCTTTTTGCACTATTTGCGCTACGAAATTGCTGAGTGAGCAGTTTTGTTTGGATTTTCTTCAAAACTCAAACCAAAATTTTCCAAAACTTCAGAAATTCATTGGTTTCATCAAGACAAACAGCCATATGAACTAAAACACCATTTCATGAGGTTTATTCTTCATTACCAATTTGATTTTTTGCCTTTTAATTTTTCATTCTACACCTTGGTTTTTTAGTTCATCCTGAGACGGTTTCAATTGCAGCTCCAAATCCTCCACTTGGCCTCTTAGCCTTATATTACTAGCTCTCAAATGAGTATTGATCACTCTGATAAATTTTTCTTCTTTGATAGCTGGTACTGTCCATGTGAAAAACTGTTCTGTAGCACTTGGAATCTCAGACCTAGAAACAATTTGGCCTTCCCATACTGCCTTCAACCTCTTGAAATATTTTTTTTCGATGTTGTGCTTTCTGGCCCTTTTTCTCATCATTGCAATTTATTGGTTTTCTAGATTCAATCTCTCCTCAAGCAATTAACACTCTGTCATGTGTTCCTTTCCCTTCATTGTCTTGTTGGCTTCATACTCCACTATGGTGATGAGAGATCAACCACCTCTTCAGGGATTCAGGTTGTTTAAATAGTTACTTGGACCTATTTACTACTTTCTTGTAGTTTCTTTGCATGCCTATTTAAAGGTTTCCTTGCTTGGAAAATAAAGGCTGCATTTTCACCCTCGAATTCAATTTTTTTAGCTTATTTGATTCTTTTATGTTTATGTTCATCCACTCCAATGAAATCAGCTTGCAAAATGGGTGATTCTTCTATATCAATTTCATGAAGGATGTCATCTAAGTTTCCTTTCATAACTGGGTTGTATTCTGTACCTGAAACAACTATTTTTCCCTTTGATGCTATTGCTTGGCTTCTTGTCCTTCTCTAGATTCCCTAATTACTAGCAACTTGTTTTTGTTTTTCTTCTTTCACACTTTCTAACCTCTATTTTGCAGGTGATGGAATTTCTGCAATAAGCACCTATGTCTTCTCTTCTCTTTTCTCAACATGTTTTCTTGGTTTCAAATTTACAAACCTCTTTGCTTTTGCAATCACAGACTGACTAGACTCTGTTGGTGGTGGTGAAGGAGTCTTTTTAGTTTTAGGGTTTCTAGCTGGGGTTAAGGTTTCCATTTCAAATCCACTCATAAAAAAAAAGGAAGACCAATCCCTGCTTATTTTCTCAAGCTCATTCAAGACCAATAACTTTATCAAACCATGGTGAAACAGAGAGGTTTCACACCCATCAGAATTGGCTTGTACTTTATCAGACATTTTGGCAAGGCTCCTATGTAAGTAAAAGGGAAAGTCTAATGATAACCTACCTGTGAAATGCAGCGGCAGCTTGAAATGATAATTATAAAATTTATGGTACCTGCCTTCACATGTAAAGTATCTTTGGATGTTGAACAACATCTTGGCATAGGTATCTTTGATTCAGCTCCTAGGAATTGCATTATTCAGGTCCATATCTACATATTCAGGTTTCATGAATTCCTTGCATGGTTCCATGTCAAACTTAAAACCTTTAAACCAAGTCTCATGCCCCCTTGGTATTTCTGTCATAGAAGTAATGATCTTAGGTGTGACTGGCATATTTAACATCCCAATTTTTGTATTTGTTCCACTGAAGTGTAAATCAAACTCTTTAGACACCTGATTGTGGCAACCCTGCAACTTTTCGCAAAATCTAAGACAACCTGCTTTGCTAAAAGCCTCCATCACTGTTTGATCCTCAACAATAGCATTTACATTCTCATATTCATATCTTAGAAAATGTCCCCCTCTATGGACCTTCTTCTCCTCTGCCATGCTTATTTTTTTTTAAAAACCTGTCAGCTTCTCTGGAATCAGTAAAACAACCTCACTTGATTATGAATGAACAACCTCGCTTTATAACAAAGAACAGCCTCGCTTGAGAAAAAGGAATAGCCTCGCTTGATTATAGTGAATATAGCCTTGGTATAGAACAACCATAGGCTTAACTTTAATTCTTTAGAGCTTAAACAGTTATATGGAGGCAAATGAAAACTGGAATGACTGAATTAGGCAAGATTTTCGAATTTGAAATCTCATCTTACAACTGAATGATGCCTTTATCATGATGATGATGACTTTGAAATGAGTAAGTACTTTGAATCTTACCTCTAACTGACTCACCATACCCTTGTCCTATCATTTCTTAACGGATTTCTGACAATTTCTGGCTTACTTGACATGACAGTTAAGAAACCGCGCTTTCGTAGCGCACACAGTGTATTTTTCTCAATTTTCACTATGAAAGTAGCAACTCTTTCGTAGCGCAAAACCTCTTTTTTGAACTAACGGCGCTACGAAATGGATGATTCTTGGCTAATTGTAGAAATTTAGCCCGAAATTTAATGAAATGAATTTTAAATGAAAAATGTAAATATTTGATCATGGAATGGACCTCTAAGGACTTTATTTGAAATCAAATGATGATCTTTAAACCTATAAAACTATGACCTACCCTTAACCAAAACTTAATATGACTTTCAGACCTATTTGAGACCATGATAAAAAACAGAGTTGACATACAATGTTTTTTATTTTTTATTTTTTTTGGGTGATAACAGGACCTTGAAAACTACCCAATGTTCCTAAAACCTCATTGCAAAGATGAACCTAAACATGTTTTCCATTTCAGGCATAAAATTGATAAGTATGCCCCATTAATGAAGCTCATCATGAAATATTTCACATGTGACGGAAGATTTTTAGGATTGTACCAATACCATGCCAGGTTTCTAATGCACTTTACAACTACCAAATCTCTCAATTTGTCAAATTATCTATTGAGGAGTTTTTTCAAGACGGAGGAAAAAGTACAAAGCAAAGGTAGAAATCCTCATCCCAATCTATTTCACGAAGTATTGGTAAAGATGATTATTATGCACCAGCTCTCAGCAAACAACATGACTTGGGATATTTTCATGGAGAAAGTATCACCAGCTCCTGCTACTCATCCACCCATTGTTCATACCACAATATCAGTACAGACAACGGAGGTTGCCTCTTCTAGTAGGTGGGCTCACATTTCAAAATTACCAAGAGTTGTGATCACTCAAACCTATGAGAAGGGAAAGAGAATGGTTTTTTCTCCCAATACCATCAGAGGTGTATTGGCACCTAAAACTACACATGAGAAAAGTCAAAAGGTGGATCAGCCACCTAGCCATGATGGTGACTCAACATTGCAACACCATGATGAGCAAGCATCCCTAGAGGTTGAAATGGTAGAAAAACTCAAGGATAATTTAGTTGAGGAGATCATAAAAGAGAAAAATTAATCAATCGCAGGGTTGAGGGTGGTTTTCTCAATTGTAAATTCTCATATCACATTCCTACAACAAGGAAATCTCCATTTAAAGGTGAAATCTCTCCTCCAAGATAAGACAAAGGTACATGTTGAGGCAGATAAAGACAAGGGAAAATAAAAATTGGATGATGATCAGTTGGAGGATGCAAAGGTTGGAACATAAAGAAGAAGACCACAAACAATAGGCCTCAGAAGGCACTTCAGAGAGAAAGAAAATCAACATCTCCTAAATAAGGTTTCCAGACTTTTGATGAGCTAATTCTTGATGAAATCAATAAAGACAGAGAGTATTGGCTTGATAGGGTCAATGGACACCTTGAGAAGTTTTTGAAGAAAGCTAAAAATAACAATAACCTTCAGAGACATATGGCCAATCATTATTGTGTCGGGAATAAAATTTCACAAATCAGGCTTAAACAAGTGAAAAATAAGCTTAAAGAATCTCAAATGAAGCTCAAGGAGAAGGACAACTTATATCTCCTTGATGAGGCATCCATGGTTGTTTAGCCCTTCCTCCACAGGTGTTATGGAACAAATTTTGGTCAGTTTTGAATACTTTTGTATTTTTGTTGATTTTTGCACAAATTTGGAAATTTAGTCTCCTCAAAAGCGTCGCACCAAGGCGCGACGATTTCTCTCATAGCTTCCAAATCAATTTTTTCTTACATGGATGGATGCATATTGTCTAGTACATGCCATATCTGGATTCATTTTTTCATGAAAATCTCTGGTTTTGAAGAAAAATGAAAAAAAATTCCTCATTTCTATGCTTCTGCCACTGTTTTCGACCTAGCTCGACGCTTTTGGAGTGAGGTTGGGAAAAACCATTTTTGGAGGCCTTCCTGTGGGTGTATTTCAAAAATTCAAAGTGTTATGGAAACTAGACTCTTAGGGCTACTCAAAAAAAATTTCATATTTTCATTTGGATGCTCCTAAGTGGGTCTAAATCACCCCTGAAATGATGTGATGCTTCTGAAAAACTCGCATGATGTTTCTGCTACAGGCGCGACATTTCTGCATAAGATTCCTTTCAGACAGTTTTTTCCCCAAAAAACTTCAGAAATTCGATGCCAGTTGTCCCATGAGGTGGAAATTAATTTTTTGAGTTTTTTTTCCTCTATAATGAGGAAACATGTAATTTAATGGAGGAGACATGCACTCCTAGTCCTTAGCTAAATTTCAGGGATAAGTTTCTAACTTCGCTATATTCTAGGAAGTGACTCATATGATGTAATTATGATGATTTTTGGATAGGATTTCGACCCTATGAGGCGTCATGAACTCTCTTTTCTATAAGTAGTCCACCTCAAGTCTTTTTAGAGGTTGGATAGTTGTTATTTGTAGTGGAGCTATTGTACAGGCTTTTGCTAATGAAATCAAGGATAGTGTTGCAGCCATAGTGTTGAGGCTCATGTGATATGCCTTTAAGAATTTTTTTTTTCTTTGTAAACTTATGATGTTAAATGTTATGTTACTCATCTTTCATATATATGCTTCTTTATGGTAAGTCTTATCAGTTTATTGATAGAAAAAATGCTTTCATGCTCTTCTTTTTATAAGATTTACATGAAATTGTCTCTGCTCTTCTAATGAATGAATTTAGTTTAATGCTCATTGTATTCCCTCTCGTTTCACTCTATACACAATGAAAAATTAAGAATTATTCTTAGCTTACCTACCTGGCCTCACCCTTTCGTCTTCAACTAAACCTTTGAATTCAAACCAAAACCCTAGACCTAGTTTCCTAACTGTCATTCCTATCTATAAAAACTCCAAACAAATAAAAAAAACTAATCTATTGAGCATCATAACTAGTCTAAAAAATTATATCTATTCATCCTTTTGGATGTTAAGTGACATTCATAGAGCCCTCTCCAATCTTGGTAGGACTAGCTACCTGACCTAAAGGTTGGCATGTAGTTACCTTCCTTCAACTCTATTCTCAACCTTGTGAAGCAGGGGGGAGTGATAACAGATAGCACCTGAAGTAATTTTCCTATATGACGGGATCCTTTCCCAATATGCTTCAGTGAAGCCTTGGAGATTCACTCCCTTTGTCCTCCTACACCATAACCCATACTTAATTATGCCTCTGAGGTACATCAACAAATTCTTTGTTTCCTTCTCATACAACTTGGTAGGATTCACTATGGCTTGACTCAAATGATTAAATGCATAGCATATGTCGGGCGTTGTGTTTACTAGATACATCAAGGATCCCAGAAGATATCTATATATGGTAGCATCGATTTAATCTCCTGAAGAAACACTCTCCTTTATCATGTTTGTAACTAGAGGTGTGTTAGGTCCTAATATTACTAGTATAGTCCCTTATTGTTGTTAGTGTAACCCCCTTATTGTTATTGTTGTACCCTTGTAATCCCCATATTGTTATTATTGTGCCCTTAAATTATTATTGTTAGGTCGGCTAGGATTACATTGTGGCCCCATGGACTCCTATATATAGAGAGGAGGTTTTTTCATTTGTGTCATCCAAGAATTGTTCATTCATGTAATGTATTGGAGGATGCCCCCTCAAAGTGGCTTATTTCTAAGGCGTTGATATCTATTTTCTTCTCTTTTTGGAGTTGGTTTCACAACATTTGGTATCAGAGCTTTGGATTCTAGGGTTTTTCTACCCCAAACATGTCATCGTGGAATTTTCACTATAACTTTTTTTCTACGAAGGCGCAGAAGCTGAAATTTTTAGAGTGCGAAGCCGAAATCCTAAGGAACATCGTTGAAAAATTTTAGAACTTGGTTCGCAATATTTTTGGAGATATGGTCTGTGGAATTTAGTCTTTTGTAGGCTCCCAAATTTCATCTCAAAGAGGTGATCGTGGGAAAATCTTCATAACTCTCTCTTTGAGCATAAGATTGGAATTCTGTAAAATGTGGGTCACAAATATGTTGGGTTATGACTTTGAAATCATCTACAAAAAGTGAAGCTAAATGTTGTTGCAGATGCACTCTCAAGAAAGGATGAGGAGGTGGAAGCATTTCTTTGTGCCATTTCTATTATCCAACCAAATTGGATAACCGAAGCAAGGGATGAATGGAAGAAGGACGAAGAAGTTTGGACACTCATTCAAAAGTTGCAGCAAGATCCTAGTACATCTGATACATTTAGTTGGAAAAATGATTCCTTATGGTACAAATATCGCTTATATATTTGCAAGAATTCCCAACTAAAACTAAAGATTCTTTTGGAATTGCACCCTTCTCCTTTAGGAGGACACTCAGGATTTTTAAAAACTTACCATAGGGCGAAGAGAGAATTTTTTTGGGATGGCCTTAAATCTGGTATTCAAAATTTTGTGGCGGAATTTTTGGTTTGCCAGCAAAATAAGGTTGAGACAATTAAGACCCCGAGTCTTCTACAACCTTTATCCTTTCCAAGTCAACGTTGGGAGGAGATTTCAATGGATTTTATCACAGGTTTACCTAATTCTGAAGGAAGGAGTGTCATCATGATGGTAGTTGATAGACTTACCAAGTATGCACACTTTTGTGCATTATCTCATCCATTTAAAGCAAGTACAGTTGCTACAACATTTATGGAAACAATTCAAAAGCTACATGGAAACCCGAAGATTATTGTAAGTGATAGAGATCCCATTTTTATAGGAAATTTTTGGACGGAATTATTTTCTTGTTTAGGTACTCAACTAGCTCATAGCTTGTCTTATCATCCTCAATCTGATGGTCAAACAGATATGGTGAATAAATGTTTGGAAGGATATCTTCGTTGTTTTGTATTTGACAAGAAAGAAAAATGGGTCAAGTGGTTACCTCTCACTAAATGATGGTATAACACTTCCTTCCATACTGTAGCAAAAATGACCCCATTTATGGCACGTTATGGATATCATCCACCGTCCATTACATCTTCTTTAATGGAAAATTCTAGGGTTCAAGCAGTGGCGGATCACATTGAGCATCAACAAGAAGTTCTCCAAGTCTTAAAGGATAACCTAAATTTGGCACAAAATCGAATGAAACAACAGGAATATCAACATCGCAGTGAGAGAAGTTTTGATGTGGGAGACTGGGTATTTTTATGGCTACAACCATACAAACAAATGTCCCTCAAGAAATCTAAGAAGGATAATAAATTATCGCCAAATTACTATGGTCCTTACAAGGTGTTACAAAATATTGGTACTATGGCATACAAATTGGAGCTTCCTACTTCTTCGTGAGTGCATCTAGTTTTCCATGTTTCATGCTTAAAAAAGGTTATAGGGGACAAACTTCCAGTTCAAACAATATTTCCAGAACTTGATGAGGAAGGAAAACCCATATTGGAACCTGAAGCAGTCACAGAAATAAGAACTCGACAGCTACGAAATTGATCAATTTCAAAGTATCTCATCAAATGGAAGAACTTACCCACTGAAGATTCTACATGGGAGGATGAGAATTTTATACAGAAGCACCAGGAGCTACTCAAGTGTTGAGGATAACACTTTTTTGAAGGAGAGGAGCATGTTAGGTCCTTATATTACTGGTATAGTCCCTTATTGTTGTTAGTGTAACCCCCTTATTGTTATTGTTGTACCCATGTAACCCCCATATTGTTATTATTGTGCCCTTACATTATTATTTTTAGGTCGGATAGGATTACATTGTGGCCCCATGGACTCCTATATATAGAGAGGAAGTTTTGTCATTTGTATCATCTAAGAACTATTCATTCATGTAATGTATTGGAGGTGGCCCCCTCGAAGTGGCTTATTTATAAGGTGTTGATATCTCTTTTCCTCTCTTTTTGGAGTTGGTTTCACAACAAGGTGTGTCCATAGGATTTTAGTTCTCCATGTGAAATATCTGAAGTATTGTAGAGGAATACTCCCCTTGACTCACAAAAAACTCACCATCACCCTTACATACTTCCATCCTAAGGAAGTAATGCATCAAGCCCATATATTTCATCTCAAATTCTCTTGCAGGGTCCTCTTTGCAAGAGTGGATCAACTGCTCATCCCCTGTAAGCATCAAGTCATTAGTATACAATACCAAGATAAGCAACTTTCTATCTACCACAATGTGATAGAGCTTAACATCTGCTTCACTTTTTGTGAATCCCAACCCACTAAGATAGGTATCAATCCGAGTGTACCATGCTCAAGGCATATGCTTGAGACCATACAGGGATCTCCTAAGTCTACATACATGTGTATCTCTATCATATGTCTCAAATCCCTCTAGCTACTCTATGTAAATTTCTTCCTCATCAACACCATTAAGGAAGGCGATCTTCATATCCATCTGGTGGATCTTCCACCCCATGACCTGTGCAAATAATGTTAGAATGGTTTTTATCAAGGAATATATTGCCACTGGGGAAAAGGTTTCCTCATAGGCTACTCCCTCTACCTATGAGAATTTTTTAGCCACAAATTTTAACTTGTACTTCTCAATGCTCCCATTATATGCACAATTCACTTTGTAAATCCATTTGGATCCAACCACTAACTTGTTCTCTAGCATCAACACCACTTGCCATAGATTATTCTTCATGATGGAGTCATACTCTTCCACCATGGCATCAACCCACATTGATTAAGAAATTTATTCCTCAAATGAAGAAGGCTCTGACTCAATGAGTTTTTTCATGAGAGCCATAAACCCAATGTACTTTTTTGGTGACCTCCTCTTCCTACTCTAATCCACATGCTCCCTTTCATCCTGTATGAGTTTGTCAACTTCTCTAGTTCTCTTCCTCCCCTCTATAGAATATTATGGTTGAGTGGATGACCCCACTCAGCCTCCTGTCTGCTTCTCCACTTGTGGTTGCTCCACAAAATCTTGAAGCTCTACATGAGGCTCCTCCTTTGGAGCTAGAAGGTCCTCCTTTGGTCAGATACTCGGATTTCACTCTAGAAAGCATCTCACAACCTTCTCCTCATCAAATTTGACATATCACCTCACTACTTTCACTCTGATTGAGGAAAAATACACCCGGTAATTATGTGGCATCTCTGTGTATCCTACAAATACTCCCATCTCAACTATAGGCTCAAGTTTCATCATACTATCCGTGAGGACATGAAAATATACAGTAGCTCCAAAAAATTCAAAAATGAAATACAACTGGCTTCCTCACATAGAAAGCTTCTTCGGGTGTGATCATGCTAAATATTCTATGAGGGCTTTTGTTCTGCAAATAAATTGTGGTGTTTCATGGTTCTGCCCATAGATTTAATGACAACCCTTGATCATGCAACACAGCTCTTGTTGCTCCCACTATGCTTATGTTATTCCTTTCAGCCACCCCATTTTTTTGTGGTTTATGAGGTGCTATCAATTCTCTTCTAATACCCTCTTTGGCTCAAAACACCTTTAAAGTGATAGAAACAAATTATCCTCCATTATCACTTCTCAGCGCTTTCACTTTCTGAATATCTCCTTTTCAACCAATGCTTTGAATTCAAAAAATCTTGAGAAAGCTTCATCCTTCTTTCACATGAAGAAGATCCAACATTTTTTAGAAAAATCATCGACAAAAATCAAATAATACTTGTGTTTTTCTATAAAGGTTTTAGAAAGTGATCCACTTACATCAGAGTGGAATCGCTCCAAGATTGCTCCTGTTATGGTATCTCAGCCCTGTAAGGTGGATTTGAAATATTTCCCCAATGTGCATCCCTTTCAGGAATCATGTTGGTCAAGGCTACCTTTCGGGAGATCAATGTAGGTAATCTACTGCATGATTTTTAAGGCCCCGTGGTGTAAGTGTCCCATGCTCCTGTGCTATATTTCTCCATCATCTCAACTACAAAAATTTTATTCCTTGCTACTCAATGCATCACAAGCTTCCACCTCAAGTTTGTAGATATTTTTCACTCTAACTTTAATTTGTTTCTCTTTCTCGATAGCTACATGTCTCAAAAGTGATTTCCCCTTACTGAAAACAACATCATATCCTCTATCCTCCAATACAAATAAAAATATAAATTTATTCTTCAACACATGTACATACATAACACCTTTCAGATGAAGATGGGAATCTGACTCCCTCTTGAAGATTACAATTCTAATTCCTTTGGTGTTGTACCGTCCATAATCCTCAATTTCTATGTGCATATGGAGATCCTTCTCCTCTAGGATACTGAAGAATTCTTTTCATTCTATCATATGGAATGAGGCACCTGAATATAGGTACCACACACTCCCCATTATAGTGTTTCGCATTCATGAAATCAGGGTGGAGTATAATTCAAATTGTGAGGAAAGTGCTTCACCTCATACTCCTCCTGGATGCTTCTTGTGCAAACACTTTGTTTCATAGTGCCCATATTCATGGCATTGAAAACATTTTACCTTGCTTAGGTCCTTCTTCTTGTCATTTTTTTGGATGGACTCTAGCTTTATTTGGGCCTTCTTTCCCTTAGCTTTTTTTCCATTTCCAACCAAGGAAAAATTCTCTTCCTCCTCAGCTTTGGATGTTACACCATCTCTAGTGTTCCTTCATATTTCTTCCTACACCAAATCAGACCAAAGTCTCTACTAATTTGGAAATTTGTCCCTTCCATTTATAGAGCCCTAGTAGATGTGCCAGGATTATGGAAGTGTAGGTTTTATCCATGTACAGAAATTACCTGCAAACGAATTCTTAAAATAGAAAAATATAAAATGGTGAGAAAATAAAACTAATATACAAATATATTTTCCCGTGGATCCCAAAAATCGAACTACCATATTTATTTTTTATTATATTCCTTTAAATGTTACAATACATATATATACATGCCAAAAAATTCATAAACCCCAATCCCCTAACTCTAGATTAGAACATAATCGTAGTTCCCTTGATCGGATCTACAAAATACCATGGTAAAAAACCATCACGCCCAAAACCATTTGAAAACCCCATGCAAAAACCCATGGGTATGTCCACCCACCATCTATGGGTCTTCCCCCCATCCTTGGG
The DNA here is from genome assembly GCA_034641835.2 of Pinus albicaulis. Classification (NCBI taxonomy): domain Eukaryota; kingdom Viridiplantae; phylum Streptophyta; class Pinopsida; order Pinales; family Pinaceae; genus Pinus; species Pinus albicaulis. The sequence continues at coordinate 568,132,236 of CM076572.1, forward strand.
TCTGCCAAACTATTATTGGGTCCGCATAAAAACAAAATTCTGAGGGCGCTGCCTTGGACCCTGTGCAGGGGATTTACCACCCCCCCATAGGGGGGATGCCACCCCCGTATGACCCCCCTTATGTGCCTGATGCCACATGCATCATGTGACGCTATTCATGGAAAGAATACAACACATACCCAACATTCTCCCACTTATTTTTTTCTTTCCACACAGGGGCTCGTAGGATAGCTTTGTCATTAGTATAACCCTGGAACGCCCATTATTATTCTACACCAAGAAAATTTATCAGTTCTTACATACTTCGTCAATGCATATGCATCATGCTTCAAAGTGTCCACCTTTACCAACAAAACCTTTTTGTCCTCAACCATATACCTCATAAAGTGATTTTGAACATCAATGTGATTTTTCTTCAAATGATAAGTAGGGTTCTTAGCCAAGAAAAATGCACGTTGGTTGTCACAGTATGTCATTATAGCTCGTTGCACTAAACCTATGCTTAAACACAATCTCTGGAACCAAAATACCTCTTTTCTTGCATGAGTGGTTTCCATGTATTCAACTTCTGTAGTTAAAGTGCCACTATAGGCTGCCTCTTACTCATCCAATTGACTTCTCCTTCAAATAGGTTAAACACATACCCACTTGTAGATATTCTTTGATCCAGATCTCCAACCCATTCTATATCAACAAAGCCATGAATTTCCAAAACTTTGTCCAATATTGGTCTTCCTTGGTAGTATAAACCATAATCACTATTGCCACAAAATACCTGAAAATTTGCTTCACTATTGTCCAATGCTCCTTCCCTGGTTTGGACATAAACCTGCTCAATACTACCACTACATGTGCAATGTCTGGTCTAGTGAAAATCATTGCATAGATCATGCTACCAACTGCACTTGCATATGGAAGACGAGACATCATCTTCCTCTTTTTGTGTCTTAGGACATTGTTCAACATATAAATTTACGCCTACATGAATAGGAACCTTCACCAATTTACTATCCTTCATATTAAACCTCTACAATATTGTATCGACATACTTCCTTTGGTTTAACTAGATTTTACTCTTTGCCCAATTCCATGTAATTTACATGCCCAAAATATAGTTTGCAACACCAAGATCCTTCATGTCAAATTTGGAGGAAAATTGGGTCTTCAAATCTTAGATAATTTATTTTTCATTTCCAAACAACAACATATCATCCACATACAAGAAAAAATAAATAACATGATCGATAATTAACTGTAAATACATGTTTCTAATCCAGACATTAGCCATAGAACAATGGGACTTACATCTTCAATATTAATCAGACTACAAAACCAGGAGGTCTAGGACCATTCCTTAGCTCCTCTCCATTCACCATATACTAACATCTCATCCATCCAAGGAAATTAATAGATCCATCATGCAAACTTTTAGACTACATATTCATGCATGTGAAGGTAAGTCACGCACTACCCCCATTAATACTTGATGTGAACTATGTATTGAGAATTTGGTAGGGCTTAGTTTAATTCAATTATCTACTTGATAATTACTTGTGAGCTTACTTCTCTTACTTATTTCTTCTCTTTATTAGCTTATTAGGTCTTTCATCTAGTCAATTATCAAAACACAAGAGACACAAACTTCAAATTTTAGGCTTTTCAAGCCAGGGCCAAAACCTCCCCCTCTTGGAGAGAAAAACCCACAAGTAATTCTTCTTATAGAATTTTAGTTGACAAGTACCATGACCATGAAACTGACCCTTAACCTTAGTATACCTCCAACACCCTTGCCACCTACTCTCCTTGGCTCCCTATGACAACATTCCTTTTTGCACCATTGTGCACTTGCATAAGGGAAGCTCGATCCCTTAGTCTTATATTGATATAGCCTTGGCCTCCTCAGAACTCCTTCTTGATATTCTTATTGTATCCTTTATGATTGAGTCTGATATACCTTTTAACACTGTGATAATCCTCCCTTGGTACCGTAGACAATGTTCAACCTTCTTTAGATATATGTTGTTGTCCCAAAAACAAAGATATTATACTCCTCTGTGCTATACATCTCCTCTTTCTTTAGCACTTTGTTATGCATGGGATGAGAGGCCTCTCCTTCATTGTAATAGTTCTTGGCTTCCTTGATATTTAGTATTGTGTTACAAACCTATTATTCATTGTAATATGTCTCGTCTTCCTTGCTTCTTTACTATGATACTGTAATATTCCCAAATGGGAAAAGAACCAAAACCATGGAATATTAGTGCAAAACATTAGATCAAAACATGAGGCCAGTATGGAGCCTTTACATTCATTATAACAGCAGCAAAATAGTACAAAATAATGGGCCACAAACCACAATACAAGATATAACAAGCCTCCAATGAGTAAACCCTCAAGAATGAGGTGCTGCTACTATATCAAAATGTCGGAGACACTGCTACAGCACAGTTTTAAAACCACTGCTACAAAAAATGAGTACACAAAGATCTATGGTTGTTATATGCCTCAAAATATACAACAAATGTATATCTATGATTTATACAACCTTCAGAAAAGAACCCCCAAAGGGTTTTCAACAATACACCAAGATACAAGATAGGAATCAAAGCCATATGGTTGAATATTCACTGCAACAATAGATCTGGAAAGTTGTGGCTGATTTGATGAAGCAAGAAAGATAGCCTCCTCCAATAGACTCTCTAGATGAAAGGTTGATACCCTCACTACAAAACCTTCTCTCCAAATGGTGTACTAAAACCACCCTGCAACTCCTCCCTCAAAATAACGTAGTCCAAGACAGAAACAGCATTGTAGGGGAAAATAAATAAGTGGCTTGATGCCAATATATGAAAATAGGCTCAAGGGTCTTTCTTAATGTCCTCCCAATAGAAAGGAACCCTTCTCCACTAAAAATAAGCATTGAAGTGACCCAAATATGTTCTACAGTGTTGCAACCTGCAACACAACTCAACCCTCAACAGGATCTGCGTTGTAGATGAAAGATGAAGCTTGGCCTAAAGCCTAAATGTGGAAGTAAAGTACAATTCTCTTCCAAGAGGCCTCTGAAGGAAAGAGGTGGGAAACATACCATATAATCAAAAATAGCATATATTCAACATAATGAAAAATGGTGGCCATCCTCTTCCTTATATAGGAAATGAGCTTTCTAACCCTAAGCCCCATTCATTTATGACACTACTTCCATGCAAAGAGTCTCCATATAAAAATTTTGTTGCCCCTCATTGAATTCCACTACTCCATGAAAGCGTTGCTGATTTGGTCAAAGTTGACCCAGTCAAGGTGTTCCAACCCCTTGTCACACCTAAGGGTGCTCAATTAAGCTGCCAAGAGGTATTATTTTCACATTGGCATTAATTTTATTCTTATTTGAGATTTATGGATCTCCATTATCCTCTTATTCATTAAACAAGAAAGCAAAACAAATTTTAATATTCCAACTAGTTCATGGCTAATTGGGAATATTACAGTCCTCCCCTCCCAAATTTTGCTTGTCCTCAAGCAACTGACAAGGTGAGTGTTGAAACTCTTCTCCTCCACCATTGGTGACACCTCCATGTGATAAGCTTACCTCATAAGAAAAGTGTCTCCCAATCCATCCCTCCATGAAATGCTCCTCCCAAGTTCTCATGAGATGCAAATGACTCATCCCACAAGAAAGAAATAGATCCAATGAAACAATCATGGTTTTCCCAATGTCCTCCCTGAAACATGTAGCATAATGAACATGGATAATCTCTCTCCCAAAGGGCACATACAATCCTCCCATCCTCTCTCCAATAATTCCCATAAAAAGGATAAGTACATCATCGATGTATGGGATCAAACCAAGTACATGCAAACAACAATATGAAAAAATGGAGGTGCGTCATAGTCCCACATGTGGAACCAACACAGTATGTCTCCTGATTGCATTAGATGATGATATGGTTTCCCCACCACTTACTTGTTGTCGAATTTTTCTCACAAGTGCTGGAAAGGTGAGAAATTTTTGGTGCCTTTGGAGTGCACCCAAAATGGTAAATCATCTCCCTATATCCTCCAAGGGAGTGGCCATGTTCAGAAATGTTTATGTCCCAAAGTTGGCCATGATGTTTATATGGAATAATGCTCCTCCTTGGAGCAATGGCCTACATATACATGGTAAAGGAATGCAAATAATCATCAAATGAAACATCATGCACATAAACATGTTCCTTACCATAATTTCTGCTCATACAAATGGAGTGGTCCATAGATAGATCCCCTCTCATTCCACAAGAGGAAAGAGGTGGTTGTGATAACTCCTTCATAGAGTTATTTATCTCTCCCATATTCACATGGTACATGCATCTTTTCAAATGCTAATATAGTTCCTCTTCAAAGCCCTCCCCAATGTAGCCCTCCATGATAGTGTTGTAGACTCTCATAGAATAAGTATGGCTGAAGAGAAATTATTCATGATCTCTTTGTAGCAACTTCTCCTTGAGCTTGGAAGCTCTATATAAGAAGATCCTACCATGATAATAGATGAATTCATCTTGGAATAAATAGCCCCCTTCATGTAGCTGGTCATCAAGTATCATGCATGTAAAAAGATCCTTGGAATAATCCACCAACATCTGGGATTTCCAGTAGGGATCTATCCTCCATAGTGACAGCATTGATGATCTATCACAAAGAACATCTGTCATATGATTGTCCTCCTCTTTGACATCTCCCATGCCAAAGGTACATACGGGGATGCCGATATCCCCTCCTTGCTACTCTTCTTGCAGCTCCTCATGCTTAAGTAAAGGTTGAAGCTTTTGGAGGTTAGTCTTCCATGGGAAGCTATCATCCCTCCAAAACCTCCTCAGTTTGGCCAAATCATGCATGAGTGGCCACCATCTTCTACCATGTATGGAATATTTCTCTCTAAATGAGAACATATTCTGAGCCTTCATAGTCAAGGAATAGTCTCCTTGCACCATGATGGTGTCATCCTCCAATCCTGCAACATCTCCTCTCAATGCAATATAAGATGTGAGAGTGGGTAATGATGATAGTGCGAGAATATCCCCCTCCTCCTTGAGTCTACCCAAGATTTTCTGCACTATGTCATAGCCCTCCAATGTGCCCACTCCTCTTAGGTCTATGAGTGGTGCAATATAATGTGAGACATATCTCACCAACTCTAGATCAAGTGGTCTCCCAGGTGGTTTTCCATAAAACAATTATGTCTCATGGGTCAACCTCATATGCATAATAGATGGGACTACCATGTTCTTGCTTCCACTGCACAAATCCAACTCTTCTTTTGTGTGGGAGCTTCCTGATATTTGGGTACCACACTCATTGATGCAAGAGTCCCTATAATTGGAGTAATTGCTCCATCCTCACCTCCTGGTGGTGGTGGATCATCTCCTGATATTCCAACGTTGTGAACCCTTTTTGTTTCTTCTTCTTCTTCTTCCTCCCCATCATCTCAGAATACCTCTATATAGTGTGCCTTTCCAGCTACACATCTATGTCCGGGTGCCCATGATTCTTGGCATGTGAAGAAAAGCTTCCTTCTCCTCAAATATCTTCAGACATGATCACTAAGAGGTTTCTTACTTTGGCTCTCCTTTGAAAGAGGTGCCTTCTCATATTTTCCCTTTGATGGAAAATAGGGCTTTTGCTGAAATGTTTCCTTTACTTTTGGCAAGGCATCTTGTAGATATCTAGCCCTTTCAATAGCATCTTGAAGGGTAGTGGGCTTGGTAGACTTAACCAACCCATGAATAGGTTCTTCTAACCCATCAACAAACATATAGACCGTTTCAGCAAACAAACATAAGGCATCCTTTCTTAGGATGGGAGGATGTAGCTTTGATCTAAGTAGATAGTAATGGCACCCCAGCTCCTCCATTGACTTAATGATTCTCTATCTTATGGGTAGTTTCTCTATGTTTCTTTTGGGTCCCAAAATTTTGGGGCTACTTTAAGGCCCTAGAAATTTTTTTTGGTCATTCAAAAAGCCAAGGGTTGCCATGGAATACCCTATCCCTATCCAAAATCTGTAATAATTTATTACAAGATTCAACTTGATTACATCAATTCCCCACAAGAAACTACTTGTAGTTTTATCAAATGCTATTGAAATGAACTTCTATCCATGCTCATTTATCAGTCTTCATTGAAATGGAATGTTGCCCCTGCTCTTTAACCAGTCTCTACTGAAGGGAATATTTCCCCTGCTCGTTTATCAAACTCTGCTGAAAGGGAATCTTTTCCCCACTCATTTATCAGTCTCTATTAAAAGGGACTCTTTCCCCCAAACATTTACAAGTACCCACTAGAAGGAGCTCCAACCCCTGATCTGCAAGCTACAACTTGTTAGCCCTGTTGATCCATATTTCATCCATTTTCAAACTAGAACCAATTGACGTCTTATGTCATAAATAAATAAATATTTCTCGTTGTAATTTCTCACCAAATCCACCATACAAACGCTTTCATAAATATTGGATTACTAATGCTAACACCTTTAGAAATCTCTAATTATTGATACAAAGCACCACCACTTTCAGTAATATGTCATTACTGAAAAAATCACCAAGCTCTATACACCAGCAACGAATTCTGAAATACCTTTCAAATACTAATATTGGTCTATGTTTCACCCCTGATGCATACCACTAGTATGCATCACATTGCACCAACATATCTCATCCTCACACTCACTTATACAACCCTTAATTCTATTACTCAAAATTTTCCTTTAAATAATTATTGATTGATATTTAGTTGACTTGTCCTCTGGTCTCCTGCATGGATTTTTTTATTTTTTCTTTTTTCCTGTTCAAATTAGTATTTTAATTCTGATCTTAACTTCTCAATCTAAGATCTATAGTTATGGGCTCATTTTTTGAGTTAAACTTGTGATTTTACTCATTCTGGAATTTTGTAGAATTTAACTGTAACTTTCTAATTTTGGCAAATCTCTAGATTTCTCACAAATGCCAAATCTACTGTAACACCCTTCTCTCACATTTACCCAAGATAACTATTCCACTGGAGTAAACATGTGAAGAGAGGCTACTATGATGTGATTCAAATCCCCACGTATATTAAAGGAAGTGGAACCAACACAACGAAATCAAACTGACCTCCCACACATGCTACAAAACCTTCAGGAGCCAACAAAACCTTCCAAGTGACCAACCCCTGAGGTAACTTGAAATTTTACTAAACTAGACCCTGATACACTCCCATGAAAAGCCATGCATGTGAATGAGTCCTTCCAGTCTCTCCCACAACAAGGAATGCCAAAAAATGTGGACTTTTCCAGGTAGTTCTGTGCTAGTGACCTTGGATTTTGAGCCACTTTTCCAGGGCTAGGTCTTAGGACACTGCCCAGAACTTATTGAAACTTATAGAAATGAATAATAAAATTGAAACAAGGATACTAATGTAAACATTGAAAAGTATACTTGATCTGAAACCTATTAGCCACAATAGGAATTTCATCAAACATGTCACAATTATGTAATCTATAGGTCATAATAATAGATCTGAGCATAGGGGTCTCATACTTATATGAGATTCATTAAGAAGAATTGTTTCCTTATCACAATAGATGAATTATCATCTATTAGGTCATATATTCATTTCACATCTACTTACTAATCAAAATATGATGAGAGCCATACATCAAGTCTTTCATAAAACATACTCATAACCAAGATATAACCAACATAAATAACAAGGATATAGAATCCATAACATCCACATATAATTCAATACATTTAAACATGAAATACCAAGGAGAAGAATCTCTTATTAATGAATGTAAAATCCAACTGTGTATGGGAATTCCATGAACCACTCGATCATAGATTGGCTTAACCAAATATTTCTTTCAGCCAATCAACCCCGCACCATATTCTAAGCATGAATGTGGGACTCAAAACCAAACTAATCCAAGTTTCCCAAGGCTTTACTGCAATCAACATTGAATCACTAGGCCCTAAACAAGCATGGATTCCACTTGATTTCTCCACCTACACCATGAGGAATTTTCTTGCCTCCTAGTCTATAGGCTTTACCATATATCCCAAAATTCACCGGTCGAGGATCTAGGCTTAATCGAGACTCCACCCTCTGGGATTTACTGTATATCTTGCCATTCACAAGTCGAAAATTTCTATGCCTGATAAAGGGCACACACCTCTATGATTTACCGTATATCCCGCCATTCATCAGTCGAGGATTCCTATGCCCACCGAGGTACACAAAATCTTGCTTTACCACAATACCACTTTCTATGATCCAGGGATTCTTAGGCTTCATGTTATTTCTTTCAGATACCAACTCACTTAGTTTCGAAACCATCCAAAAATATAGCTTAACCAAGTAAAAGAGAATCCATCACACCATGGCTATCAGGAAATGGCAAGGCAAGGATGAAAATCACTGTCACACCTGCAAAAACCCATGCCAATGACAACAAGAGAACCAAATAAACACATGCATGTACCATGCATGCCAAATCTAAAAAGGAAATCACACATGAAAATCGATAGCTGCAATAAATTTCATTGTAGCCACTTGATTATGCTCTTCCTTGCTTGATCTATTCTTCCTCTTGCCTGCTTTGTCCTTCCTTTGCTTTCCTTGATCCAAATTTTAAGTGCTCAAAGAAAACTCTAAGTGTCCAAGAGTGAGAGAGAGAGAGAGAGAGAGAATAGAGAGAGAGCTCTACAATTGAATTGACAAAAGATACCAATTGATCCTTAGAAGCCTTTTTGTTAATGATGCCTCTATTCTCTTCAATTTTCCATTATTTTCCTTCATTTTCCTCCTCACATGAAACCCATGACCTTTCACCTTCCTTGTCTCCTTATTTCCATTATTTTCATAAATAAATAGCCAAAAAAGTCCATTTTTCCTTTCCAAATATTTTTCCATTTCCTTTGCCAATTTTCTTAACCATAATAAACCAAATGAACACCCACACTACGATTTTTTTCCCAACATTTAGCTTGGAATACGTGTCGTGTGACCTTGGTCTTATTTTACCTTTATTAACTTTATTACATGGATTTTTAACCAAGGTTGATACAAAACCCTACCCATTGGGGGAACATCATCCTCAGTGTTCAATGAAACCTATAACCAACAAGACTGTTGAAAGCAAAGCATACTGCCCATGAAGCTTTATAACTTAGCTCGTTGCAATATTTACAATGATCAAACTGTTGAGAAGAAAACCAAAATGACAACATGACAACCATAATAACATGACACCCATACTTCTTATTGGAGATATATAACACAACTCATCACAGTATTTACATCCATATACATATGTACATATACCAAAACATATACCAAAAAAAATCGCTCAACCTGTGAATAAAGAAGGATACATATCCCACATTTGATCTGCTATCTCCCATGTAGCTTCATCAGCTCCAAATTGCTTACACTGAACTTTAACCTTCTCAATTTCTCGATTCCGAAGCATGAGCATATTTCTATGAAAAATACACTATGGTTCTGGCTGGAATTCTCCTTAACCAGTCAATCACGTGATCAACATATTTAACATACTTCTTAAGTAATTACACGTGGAAAACATCATGGAATTTCACTGTCGAAGGAAGTGCAAGTCAATAGGATACTGGTCAAATACTTTCAAGAATGTTGAAAGGTATATAAAACTAAGGTGCCAGATTGGAACATGATCCAATCTTCGAGGATACCTTCTTGGGCTTTACGCGCAAGTACACATGTTACCCAACCTGAAACTCCTTAAGCATCTTGTTCTAATTAGCATAACTCTTTTTCCTGTCATGTTTTTTATTTATATTCTTCTTGATTAACTTCATTTCATGTTCCAACTCTGCCAACATGTCCACTCCTATCAACACCCCGTTCACTGGATCACTGCAACTGATGGAAGTATTTTAACTCCGCCCATAGAGTGCCTTGAATGGACTCATCCTCAATGACTCTTGGTACCCATTTTTTTAGGAAAACTCAATTAATGGGAGGTACTCCTCCCATATATTCTGATGATGCATCACATACATACTCAACATATCCTCCAATATTATGTTGAACCTATCTGTCTGTCCATCTATCTATGGATGATAAGTTGTGTTGAAAGCCAACTTTGTCCTGAAACCTACAAACAACTCCTTCAAAAACTTGGAAGTGCACTTAGCATCCCTTTCTGATACTATCTTCTTCAGAACACCATGTAGCCTCAATACATCTCTGGTGAACACATGTGCCACATCACTAGTTGAATAGATAGATTTTACCTTAATGAAGTGCATTACCTTTGTCAACTCGTCTAACACAACCATCATAGAATCATGATGTCTATATGTCCTTGGAAAACCTGTAATGGAATCCATGGAAATGACCTCCCACTTCCACTCCGGATTTATAATTGGTTGTATTAGTCCACCTGGATGCTTACACTATGCCTTCACCTGCTGAAAATCCAAAAATCTAGCCATAAACTCTGCCACGTCCTTCTTTAGACTCGTCCAATGATAAAACTGCTTCACTGTTGTCAATATCTTACAGTATCCCAGGTGACCTGAATATGATTTTTCATGAAACTCTTGCAATATAGTCTTCTTGAGCTCATATTCATTCGAAACATGCATCATGTCCCTAAATTTGATCAAACCATATGTTGTAAGACGATAATCCACATCCTGCTCACTTGTACCCTTATGGAACCTGTGCGTAAGCTCTCTATACCTGTCATCCTGTTGACCTTCCTGTAAGATCTGATCATGTAAATTTGTCCCATAAGAACTCATAGTTGCTATATGATTTATATGTATCCTCCTACTAAGAGTATATGCAACCCTATTCTCTTTACCCTTGATGTACCTGATCTCATAGTCCAACTGGCTAATCATGGCCAACCATCACGCTCTCTTGGAATTCATATTTAATTGGTAAAATAGATACCTCAATCCGCTGTGATAACTAATCAATACAAACCTCTTGCCAAGAATACAGTTCCTCCCTATCTTCAATGCATGGATGGTCGCTTCCAAATCAAGGTCATGTGTCATATAATTATATTCATGCTCATTCAATTTTTGTGACTCATAGCATACTATTTGTCCTTGCTGCATAAGGAATCCACCAATTCCTCTCTTGCAATCATCTATACAAACCAAAAATTATTTGTCCGGATCTACAATCTTTAACACTAAAGCATTCATCAACAACTTCTCCAATTATTCAAAACTTGTTGCATATTCCTATATCCATTCAAATCTCTTACCTTGCCTATGCAGTGACATAATAGTGTACGAAATACAAGAGAAGTTCATGATGAAGCTCCTATAGTAACCTATTATCCCCATCAATGATCTTACCTCATCCACATTTCTAGGAGTTTCTCACTCCATGACGGCCCTTATCTTTTATGGATCCACTGCTATGCCTTCCTTGGAAACAACATGTCCCAAGTAATGTACCTCTGTCTGAAATAAACTACATTTATTGAGCTTAGAATACAACTGATGCTATCTAAACAATCTCAATATTGTTAATAAGTGCTCGGCGGGCTCTTCCTCATTCTTAGAATATATCAAGATATCATCAATGAATACAATAACAAACTTGTCCAGATAAGGATGCAACACACTATTCATCAAGAACATAAAAGAAGTTGGAGCATTAGTTAAACAAAATGGAACTACAACAAACTCATAGTGCCCATATATGGTCTGGAAAGTTATCTTGTAAATTTCCTCTTCTTTGATGTGTACCTAATGGTATCATGATCTCAATTCAATCTTCAATAACATTGGTTCTCCCTTCAACTAATCGAACACGTTATCAATCCTCGACAACAAATATTTGTTCTTGATGGTTACCTTTTTCAACTATCTATAATCGATGCATAAGCTGAGAGTGTTGATCAACGGTTGTCATTGATGTCAACCCAAGTATCACCAAGGGCTAACCCAATATTGCATGGGAATTTTGACTTACCAAATTAATATATTCTGGGTCAATAATTCTTTTTATGGTTTCTACTTATCAAGATGTTTCCGTTGATATATGGCATGCCATGTAATTATTCACGGTTTGAGAGATATTCATGTTTGAAGTTTGTACCCCCAGTTAGTGGGCTAAAACCCCATGGGGTTGGGGCATGGGTCATTGAAAAGTCATAATTAATATTTTTTAAGCTCCTAAAATTCCTCCCACATTCACTTGTTGAAGCCCCTCTCAACTTAAGCATTTATATAAATTGTGATCTTCTTTTCCTCCTTAGGCAAGGGATTTTTCCATCTGAAATAGTTCATCGTGGAATTTGCGCTCTAACTTTTTTTCTACGAAGGTTAAGAAGCTGAAATGTTTATGAGGAAAATCCAAAATCCTGAGGAAGCTGCTGTAAAACTTTCAGATCAAGGTGCGCAATATTTTTGGAGATATGATCTGTGGAAGTCAGGATTTTTGCAGGCTCCTGAAATTCAATCCAAAGAAGTGACCTTGGTAAATTCATCATAACTCTGTCTCTGAGTATCAGATTGGAATTCCGTAAAAAGTGGCAGATAGTGCACGGTATATATTTTTTTCTCTATCAATTTCAGAGCCAAATGAAGAAACAGTGACACATGGTACGCTGTACAATTGCGCTCTACTGAAACAGTCCATAATTAGGGCATTCTGAGAGATTGGGTATAACTCTCTCTTGAAGAATAAAAATTGGGTTAGACCTATGGCATTAGAAAGAAGACTCAGAGGAATACTACAGGACTGAAAATCAAATATTGAGGATCTGAAATAACAGAGATACACCAGATTCAATATCGAGCTCCTAGAAGGCAAGAAAAAGCTAGATCATGTGTTGTCAAGAGTTGCAAAGGACTGGAATTTCTACAGAATCAAAGCAAAGGAAGGTGCATCAAAGGGTAGCATGACAAGAGCAGCAACCAAGGTGCATAACAGTAGCAAGAAGTTCATCATATGAAGTCTTCAAGTGGGCAGCACTGCATACAATCATTGTAAAGGTATCATTGTACTTAGTCATTGTAAATACATTATTGTAAAAATTGTACTAGTATCTATCTGCCAAGGGTTGAAGTGGTAGTGTTGGGAGGTCTAGGATCATCATTAGGTGGTTGTGTCAAAGTTGGGGTTATGGTCTAGTATATCTTCTTCTTCTACATCATTCTATATCATTGTAAAGTGGACCATTTTCCCTGGTATGGGAGTCCATTATTCTTTTATTTTTCTATAGGGTGGTAGGGTGGTGCTAGGGTGAGTTGTAGCTCATTGGGTGTTGGGGCATCCATTCAATTGAATACTGAAGAATCTCGGGCGTTGGAGTGTCCATCCAGTGGGAGCTAGAGAAGAATGCTTTTCTACATTCTAGGAAGTTGGAGCTTTATTTTCAATTGGAGTTGAATATTAAAGAATTATTAGAAAAGCATTAGGTGGTTTTTGTCCCGGAGTGGGTTTCCACCTTAAAAAATGTGTGCATTTTTGTTCCTCTTTTTTGTTGCTATCATTGTACAAAGACTGATAATAATTGAATATTAACTAATGCTCTAATTGAAAGGAATATTGATTCACCCCCCCCCCCCCCCACCCCTCTCAGTATTTCCAACAATTGGTATCAGAGCTTGGTTCCTTCAATAGCAAATTAACAGCTGGAAGGAGGTCATGGAGCATACCAAGAATGGTGTACCTTTATTCAATGAAAATAATTTTGCACTTTGGAAAGGAAGAATGGAGGTCTATCTCTTGGCGCAAGGTTACGAAGTATGGGACACTATTCAAAATGGATTTACATCAACCGTGGATGAAAAAGGTAAGAAGAATTTGGTAAATGATGCAAAAGCAAAGAATATTATTATCAATGGACTAATTGAATCTGCTTATCATAAGGTGTTGGGTTGTAAAACCGCCAAAAATGTATGGGAAAAGCTTGAGAATATATATGCAGGTGATTCAAATGTCAAAGAAGCAAAGCTTCAAATCTATAGAGCAAAATTTGAGCAACTCAGAATGAAAGAAGAATGTAACATTGCTGCATACTTCCAATACGTTGATGAAATAACCAATACTCTGGAAGGATTTGGAGAGCCAGTTGATGAGAAGACTATTATACGGAAGATTCTTAGAAAGTTACTAGGGAGATTCAACCCAAAGGTATCAGTCTTAGAATACAGTGCAAATCTGGACAAACTCAGTAAGGAAGAATTACATGGAGTTCTCATAGCATATAAAATGAGACTTGATGAAGAAAATGGTACTTCAAATCTAGAAACTGCATTCGTTGCATCTAAGCAAACCAATAAGGATAAACAACCTTCAATTGAAATGACATGCACCTGCAAGTGTGAAGAAAAGGGAGATGATGGAGAAGGTATTTTAGATGAAGAATATGCTTACTTTACGAGAAAAATAAAACCTGGTAAGGGAAAATTCAAAGGTAAACTTCCATTGATATGTTTCGGTTGTGGTGATGTTGGGCATTTCGTAGCAAAATGTCCGAACAAAAGTGATGGCAACTCAAAAGGAAAGAAAGGCTTTAATAAATTCAATAACCAAGGCAAAAAGAAATGATCCAAAAGGAACTTTCTCTCTAAAGAAGATAGCTCATCATCCGATGAAGAAAGTGACAATAAAGAAGAAACCAATGAGAAAGTATTGTTTATGGCCAAGCACAATAAACAAGAAGTATCAAACAATGAAGAAGAAGGGTTGACCATAGAATAATTTTATGAGGAGGCAATAAAGCTTATAAAAGAGCTCAATGCTGAGAAGATCCGTTCCAATACTCTTGAAGAACAAGTTCAAGGTCTCAAAATTGAGGTTGAAGAACACAAATGTATTGAAGAGTCACTTCAAAAGAAGTTGGAAGAAAGCAACCAAGAAAGGGAAGCATTAGAAGCCGAAGTAGTCTCGTTGCGTAAGGAAGTGAAGAAGGGAAAAATTGTCCAAAACTATGCCAACAGCTCAAGGGAATTGGAAGAACTCATCAACAATCAATGATCTTACAACGACAGAACTGGCCTTGGTTACAAAGAAGAAGAAGGAGGACCTTCTACAACAAAATACAATGAACCTATGAGATCTGACATACATTAAGACTTCATTGGACAAGATTCGCAAGCACATCCTTGGAAGACGATTCCTCGACGAAGATTTTCATCTAGGTACCAACATATTTTTCATGGCTATTGTTATTCATGTGGAAAATTTGGTCATAAAGCTGTAGAATGTCGCACATACCCTAGGAACCAATACAATTCCAAGAGATTCTTCAAATATGAACCTCCCAGGGCTGAACGAAACATCAATAGATTTGAACATTTAAGAAATAATATGGAATGTTACAAATGTTAGAACTTTGGACACATAGCCAGAGACTGCAGAATTGAACAATCCTCCAGAAGAATCTTCGAAGCCACAGAATGAACAAACATGGAAGAAGAAGAAGACTGATAATTGTTCTCTCGCTCTCAAGGCTCAAAAAAATAAATATGTGTGGTATGTTGACAGCGGGTGCTCAATGAATATGACTGGAGATAGAAGGAAATTTGTATCTCTGAAAGAGAAGAAGGATGGGACCATATCCTTTGGAAATGATGGATCTTCAAATGTTATAGGATCAGGTACTGTCACTCTCGAAAGCAAAGATGTTATAGCCAAGAATGTTCTATTGGTTGAAAACATGAATCACAATTTGCTCAGTGTTGGACAAATGTGTGATCAAGGACACACAATGCTATTCAAATCCACAAAATGTGAAATCAAGAAAGGCGGGTATGGTAAAATTGTGGCTACAGCAAGTCAAGCTCCAAACGACATATATGTTCTGGATGAAGCAACTAAAGCATGTCTACTAGCTAAAGAAGATGAAAGCTGGTTATGGCATAAATGAATGGGTCACATAAACTTTGACAATCTTGTCAGGCTAAGCAAAAAGGAAGCGGTATGAGAAATGCAAAAAATCTCAAAACCTTCCAACACACTATGTGAGGCATGTCAGCATGCAAGCAGACAAAAGTCCAATTTAAAACAAAAGAACACTTTGCATCACATCCATTAGAATTGATACATACTGATCTATGTGGTCCTGTGAGAACAAAAGGCTTAGACGGAGAATTATATTTCATGTTAATGATAGATGACAATACCAGGATGACAGCCTTCAGTTTCCTAAAGAAAAAATCTGAAGCATTTGAGTGCTTTAAGATCTACAAGGAGTTGGTTGAAAATGAAACTGATTTGAAAATAAAGTGTTTAAGATCAGATAATGGTGGAGAATTCACTTCCAAATTATTTCAACAATACTGTGACAAAAATGGAATAAAAAGGCAATTTTCAACAGCACGAACACCTCAACAAAATGGAGTTGCTGATAGAAAGAATAGAACCGTACAAGAAATGGGTAGAACGATGTTGAAGGACTCAAAATTGGATGAAAAATTCTGGGTTCAAGCAATTGATACGATAGTCTTCATTATCAACCAAAGTCTTCTCAGAAATAATTGCAACAAGACTCCATATGAATTATGGAAAGGAAAACCAGCTAATGTAAAATATTTCAGAATCTTCGGAAGCAAATGTTATATCAAAAGAGAAGATCAAAATTTGGGTAAGTTTGAATCACGTGCTGATGAAGGTATCTTTGTTGGTTACTCACGCAAAAGAAAGGCCTATAAATGCTATAATCTAAGATGAAAACAGATAGTGGAGAGCATAAATGTTACATTTTACGAAGATGGTGTTCTAGCGAGTAATGATGAGGATCTAGAATCTTTGAAACTTGAGACAGAGGCTGAAAAAGACACAGATAAAATTGTAGAACAAGAAGCAACTATCAACGAGAAAGAAGTAAACAATGATCATCAAGATATACCAGAACAACAACAAGAAGCTCCTCTAAGGAGAACAAAAGAGTGGATTCAAAAGAACCATCCATCAAATCAAATCATTGGTGACATAAATGAAGGTCGACAGTTTCGTTCATCACAACAAGCTCACGTTGCTTTTCTAGCAACCTTTGAGCCTAGTAGTTTTGAGGAAGCCAGCCAGAATGAACATTGGGTAGCAGCTATGACTGAAGAATTGGATCAAATTGAGAAGAATAACACTTGGGAATTAGTTCCACGACCAAAAGATAAAAATGTCATTGGGACTAAATGGGTGTTCAGGAACAAATTGAATGAATATGGGTAGGTTACCAGAAACAAATCAAGATTGGTTTGCAAAGGCTATGCACAAGTGGAAGGAATTGATTTCGACGAAACATTTGCACCAGTTTCCAGAATGGAAGCCATTCGAATGTTTCTCGCCTATGCATGTTTAAGAAAAATCAAAGTCTACCAAATGGATGTTAAGTCATCATTTCTTAATAGAGAATTAAAAGAAGAAGTTTACATCGAACAACCTGAAGGTTTTCTACTATCACAAAAATAATACTATGTCTGCAAGTTAAAGAAGGCTCTATATGGTCTCAAGCAGGCACCCAGAGCATGGTATGCTCGTATTGATGGATATCTACATCAAAAAGGGTTCAAGAAAGGTACTATTGATAGCAATATTTATGTCCAAATAGATAAAGATAATTTAACAATCGTTGAGGTATATGTGGATGATATAATATTTGGTAGCAATGATGATCGACTAAGTAAGAACTTTTCTACAAAGATGCAAAGTGAGTTTTAGATGTCTTTACTTGGTGAGCTAACAAACTTCTTAGGGCTTCAAATATCTTAGCAAGACAAAGGAATATTTATATGTCAAGCCAAGTACATCAAGGAAATTCTCAAGAAATTCAAAATGGAATATTGCAAACCCATTCTTACTCCGATGGTAACAGGTTTCAAATTGAGCATAGATGACTCATCTAAGGATGTCGATCAGAGGTTGTACAGATCTATGATTGGTAGTCTTCTATATGTAACAGCCTCTCGGCCAGATGTTATGCAAGCAATTGGACAAGTAGCAATATTCCAAGCAGCACCAAAAGAATAACATATTATTGTCGTCAAAAGAATTCTTCGATATTTAAAGGGCACAGAAGAATATGGCTTGTGGTATCCCAAGGGTAACAATCTCATTATTCAAGCCTTTACAGATGCAAATTGGGCAGGAAGCGTTGATGATCGTAAGAGTACTAGTCGAGCAGCATTCTATCTAGGTGGTTGTTTCGTATCATGCTTGAGCAAAAAGAAAACTTCAATCTCGTTATCTACGGCAGAAGAAGAATACATTGCAGTAGCATCATGTTGTACTCAATTCCTTTGGATGAAACAAACTTTGCAAGATCTTAAAGTACAATTCAGTGAGCCTATTCCCATATTCTGTGACAACACTAGTGCCATCATCATCTCCAAGAATCCTGTCATGCATTAAAAAACAAAACACATTCCGATCAAATATCATTTTGTTAGAGAACAAGTCGCTGAAAAGAATATCAAACTTGAGTATGTTTGTACAAAAGAACAAATTGATGATATCATTAGGGGAATTTTGAGGTCTAAAATGGGTCTCCTAAGGAAATTATAAAATAATAGTGGAAAAAAGCTAATAAGATTTGATGACATCATCAAATTTTAGAGGGAAAAATGAAAAAACTACTTTTTCAATTCATATTTTCAACTTATCTCCCAAAGTTTTTACTCACATTTCGAGCGGGAGTACTCGTTGGATGCGGAATTTAATTCCCCGTCCAAGGAGTACCCATGTTGCATACTTTTGATGGGTCCTACTACACGAAAAATGAAAAATACATATAAAAAAAACGTGGCTTTCGATGAACTCTTCTACACGAAAAATGAGAAATACATAAAAAAACATGATTACAATCACGTTTTTTTTATGTATTTATCATTTTTCGTGTAGAAGAGTTCATTGAAAGTATGCAACATGGGTACTCCTTGGATGAGGAATTAAATTCTGCATCCAACGAGTACTCCCACTCGAAATTTGAGTAAAAATTTTGGGAGATAAGTTTAAAATACGAGTTGAAAAAGTAGTTTTATTATTTTATTATTTTTTAATATTTTTACTTTTTTACTCCAAAAATGGTGAATCATCCATTATGGATGACATCATCATCTTGAATCTTATTGGTTGTTATAAAGTTTATTTTTGTTGTACATTTTTCTTATGAGGCCCATTTTAGACCTCAAAATTCTCCTAATGCTTCACTAAACCTTTACCTCATGAAGCATTTGAATATCTTCAGCCAGCTTGGATTCTCCAGTTCTCCTATTCAGTCAATTCTGCCCGGAGACCGATTGTACGTCGGGGGTAGTGGGGGGTGTGTACATGTACGGGATGGTTGTGTTTGGGGGGGAGTTACCCTTTCCATTGATGTCAAAGAGGGAATGTTGTAGGAAGAGGTGTCATGATCGCAGGGGGAGTACTTTTGTTGCCATCAATGCCAAAGGGGGAGATTGTTGATCAGCGGTTGTCATTGATGTCAACCCAAGTAGCACCAGGGGCTAACCCAATATTGCATGGGAATTTTGACTTACCAAATTAATATATTCTAGGTTAATAATGCTTTTTATGGTTTCCACTTGTTGAGATGTTTCCATTGATATATGGCACACCATGTAATTCTTCACGGTTTGAGAGATATTCATGTTTGAAGTTTGTACCCCCAGTTAGTGGGCTAAAACCCCACGGGATTGGGGCATGGGTCATTGAAAATTCATAATTAATATTTTTTAAGCTCCTAAAATCCCTCCCAGATTCACTTGTTGAAGCCCCTCTCAACCTAAGCATTTATATAAATTGTGATCTTCTTTTCCTCCTTAGGCAAGGGATTTCGCCATCTAAAACAGTTCATCGTGGCATTTGCACTCTAACATTTTTTCTATGAAGGTTAAGAAGCTGAAATGTTTATGAGGAAAATCCAAAATCCTGAGGAAGCTGCTATAAAACTTTCAGATCAAGGTGCACAAAATTTTTGGAGATATGATCTGTGGAAGTTAGGATTTTTGCAGGCTCCTGAAATTCATCTCAAAGAAGTGACCTTGGTAAATTCGTCATAACTCTATCTTTGAGTATCGGATTGGAATTTTGTAAAAATTGGCGGATATTGAAAAGTCTTTACTTTTCTCTCTATCAATTTCAGAGCCAAATGAATAAACAGTGACATGTGGAACGTCGTACAAGTGCGCTCTGCTGAAACAATCCATAATTAGGGCATTGTGAGAGATTTGGTATAACTCTCCCTTGAAGAATCCAAATTGGGTTAGACCTATGTCATTGGAAAGACAACTCAGAGGAATACTACAGGACCAAAAATCAAATATTGAGGATCTAAAATAACAAAGATACACTAGATTCAATATCGATCTCCTAGAAGGCAAGAAAAAGCTAGATCATGTGTTGTCAAGGGTTGCAAAGGACCAGACTTTCTACGGCAGCAAAGCAAAGCAAGGTGCAGCAGAGGGTAGCATGACAAGAGCAACAACCAAGGTGCATAACAGCAGCAATAAGTTCATCATATGAATTCTTCAAGTGGGCAGCACTGCATACAATCATTGTAAAGGTATCATTGTACTTATTCATTGTAAATACATTATTGTACAAATTGTACTAGTATATATCTGCCAAGGGTTGAAGAGGCAGTGTTGGGAGGTCTAGGATCATCATTAGGTGGTTGTGTCAAAGTCGGGGTTATGGTCTAGTATATCTTCTTCTTCTACATCATTCTATAACATTGTAAAGTGGACCATTTTCCCTGGTACGGGAGTCCATTATTCTTTTATTTTTCCATAGGGTGGTAGGGTGGTGCTAGGGTGAGTTGTAGCTCATTGGGTGCTGGGGCATCCATTCAGTTGACTACTGAAGAATCTCGGGCATTGGAGCGTCCATCCAGTGGGAGCTGGAGAAGAATGCTTTTCTAGATTCTAGGAAGTTGGAGCTTTATTTTCAATTGGAGTTGAATATTAAAGAATTATTAGAAAAGCATTAGGTGGGTTTTGTCCCAGAGTGGGTTTCCACCTTAAAAGTTGTGTGCATTTTTGTTCCTCTTGTTTGTTGCTATCATTGTACAAACACTGATAATGATTGAAGATTAACTAATGATCTAATTGAAAGGAATATTGATTCAACACCCCCCCCCCTCTTAGTATTTCCAACAAAGAGTACCATCCTTCTTATTTACAAACAACACTAGTGCACCACACGGTGATACACTTGACCTAATGTATCCCTTGTCAATAATTTCCTTCAACTAAAAATTCAACTCACTAACTCTAGAGTGCTCATCCTGTAAGGTGCCTTTGATGCTGACGTTGCCCCTGGTACCTACTCAATGGAAAATTCCACTTCTATATGAGGTGAAAAATTTGAAATATCTGCTGGAAACACATCCTTAAACTGCTGTAAGATCGGGTACCTAGTTAATATCTACACATCCTCATCCTTCTTACCTTTATCACTAGAAATATGCATTATTAATAACACACACCCTTTTCTGTGACTGCGCTTTTCCTACATAGTTGTCACCATTCTAACTAATGTTTCTTTTTTCTTTATCCTGCAAGATACTGTGTTCTCCATTGTCATCCAAACACTCAATAGATTTATCATAATAATCCCCCTTGGTCTTATGAAGATATAACCAATCCATACCCAAAAAAATATTATTTGATCCCAATGGAAATACATTCAAATGTGTTGATGTATTCATACTAATCAACTCAAATGCACAAGCTCTTACCCAATGATGAACTCTCTTCTTTGTACCTGTATCCAACTTCACTAACCAATATTTTGCATGCACTTCTTTATTCAAACTGAAATTATCTACCAAGTCAGGGTTAACATAACTATAATTAGATCTGAGGTCAATCAAAATATAGAAAACTTGATCACAAATATTATCATCCATCTCGATAATAGACGTCTGGTTATTTTCTTGCATGTTGTCCAACATTGCATAGATACAAGGAATGCTCTACCCAACATCCCCAATTGTCCGCGCTTCCTGTGCACTATAAATTTGAGGCATACTACCCTGATTCTATGGAAAATCCCTCTTAAGATGCTCCTTACCACATTTCCAACACTACAAACGTCCTGTACCATCACCTCTATTATGATTCCCTCCAGACTGTGACCTATGCCGTTGTCTAAATACGTTGAAATTCTTGTAAGGTGCAACATTTTCTTGCTCTTATACATTTTGAGGCCTTGTTATTTTTGTTTTACATTTACATTTATCTTTTTTTATTCCTTTCCAACCCTGCTGCGATTTTGTATTATGCTTTGACTGCTCATAACAGTGTTTCAATTTCCCAATGACTTCCTCAAGTGACCGAGGCTCATCATACTCAATCCGATCTCTAAATTCTAATGGAAATACACTGACAAATCTCCGAACTTTAGCTTTCTCGTCTTTAAGATATGGTACATACCTCAACAATTACAAGAACTTGGTCATATACTCCTCATCTATCATCAATCCCTTATTTATGTCATATAATCCTTAGATTTGTTGTCATAGTGCCTTTCTGATAAGTATTTATTCCTTAAAAGTCTCTTGAATTCATGCCAACTCAATTCTTCTATTATGATGTCTCTGAACCGTTTCACATCTTACCACTAGATGTATGCTTTCCTTTTGAGGCTAAAGATAGATATTTTGGCCTTCATATTATCTGTGTAATAATGCAAGTAAAATAACTTATGCATCACAAGTAACCATGCCTTTGCATCCTTCAGCTTCTTCAAATCCCCATCAAAAGTAGGTGGCTTTTATTTCTTGAACTCCTTTATAAAATATCCCCTGTCACTCCTCCGGTAAGGATGATAACGATGATGATAATATTGCTTGTCAGAAGTGGAACTACAATAGAACCTATGTCCATCACCTGTCCTATCCAGAGTATCCAAGAGTCTGCCATATCTGATTAGGTCATCTCTGTCTGAACTGTGCCCACCATGGGATTTACTTCCATATGCCCCATTAGTATTATCCCCCTATTCATGGTTGATACGAAATGGTCCTTGAATGTACAATTCTCACAAACTTTGAATAATGATTGCATTAACTTCTTCTTGTTTCTCCTGTGCCTGAATGATCCTGTCATTATCTTCCTTGCAATTTCTTATTGCTTCCTTCAAACTTCTCAACGTTTCTGCTAGGTTAGAAGAGTTCTCAATGCCATTTTTCTCACTTGATCCATAGGGAGAGTCTCATGAACTGTAGTCTACCATCTTGCTATTCGTATTTTCCATTCTTCCTGCGAGTATACCATGTCATCTAAACTAAAACATAACATAATCAACATACATCAGTATAGTTCAGGGGAGGATATCTCATCTACATGATCAACCAAATTAGCATGATGCATGTATAATCATAATCATAATTGTATATAAACATCATTTCAACCATTATCTAGTAATCAATGCATGACCATAATGACCACATACTATGACCTCATGCATGAAAACTATCACCATGTCAATGTATGCATGACAACATATAAAAACTGACATGCATAAATAATGATTAACCAACATATATTCACGAAAAATACATCCAAAAAAAACACCATCAACTTTCACATGGTGACACAACTGCAACCATGACCACTACCATGCACACACAAAAATAACATAGACCACAAACATAAAGAACACATATTCAACCGACATGTATGCATGACCAACACACTGCCCATCTAGTCCAAGGGGTGAACCATGCTTTGATACCTTTCTGCAACACCCTCCTCCCACATTTACCCAAGACAACTAGTTCACTAGGGTAAAAATGTGACGAGAGGCTACTATGATGTGATTCAACTCCCTGTGTATAGTTAAGGAAGTGGAACTGACATAAAAAAAACCAAACTGACCTCCCACACATGATACAGAACCTTCAATAGCCAATCAACCCTTCTAGGTGACCAACCCCTGAGTTAAATTGACATTTTGCTAACCCAGACCCTCAGCTGCTCCCATGATAAGCCATGCATGTGACTGAGGCCTTCTAGTAGCTCCCACATTAAGGCATGTCAACAACTATGGACTTTTCCAGGTAGTACTGTGCCAGCAACCTCGGGTTCTAAGCCACTTTTTCAAGGCTAGGCATCAGGCCACTACCCAGAACTTCATGAAACTTCCATAAAAGAATAATAACATTGAAACAAGGTTATTAATGCAAACATTGATACAAATACTTGATCTGACCCCTACTAGCCATGATAGGCATTTCGTAAAACATGTCACAATTATGTAATTTGTAGTTCATAATAACTTATATGAGCATAGGGGTATCATACTTATTTGAGATTCATAAAGAAGCCTTGTTTTCTTATCAAAATAGTTGCATTATCATCTATTGGATCATATATTCATTTCACATTCACTTACTAATCAAAACATGATGAGATCCATACATCAAGTTTGTCATAAAACATACTCATAACCAGCATATAGCCAACATAAATAACAATGATATAACAACCATAAAAATCCACATATAAGGCATTCAAATTCACACATGAAATACCAAGGAGAGGAATCTCTTATTAATGAATGCAAAAGACAACTAGGTATGGGACTTCTACGAACCACCCGACAATAGATTGGTTGAACCAAATATTTATTTCATCCAAACACCTTCGTGCCATATTCCAAGAATGAATGCGGGACTCAAAACCAAACCAATCTAGGTTTCCCCAGGCTTTACAAGAATCCCCACCAGATCACTAGGCCCTAAAAAAGCATGGATGCCACCAGATTTCTCCACCTACACCATGTGAAATTTTTGTGCCTCCTAGTCTCTAGGATTTACCGTATATCTCGTCATACATAGGTTGAGGATTCCTAGGCCTAAACAAAACTCCACCCTATAATGTTTATTGTATATCCTGTCATTCACTGATTAAGGATTCCTAGGCCTGATTGAGGCCACACGCCTCTAGTCTTTACCATATATATTATCATTCACTCGTTGAGGATTCCTAGGCCTACCGAGGTACACAAAATTTGGCTTTATCACAATCCCACCTTCTCTGGTCGAGGGATTCTTAGGCCTTTTGTTCTTTCTTTCATAGACCACCTCACTCAATTTCGAAACCATCTGGCAATACAAATTAACCAAGTAAAAGAGAATCCATTACACCATGGCTAAACGGAAATGGAAAGGAAAGGTTGAAAATCACTGTCACACCTAGAAAAACCCATGCCAATGACAGCAAGAGAACCAAATACACACATGCATGTACCACGGGTGCCAAATATAGCAAGAAAATCATACATGAAAATCAATACATGTGAGAAATTACATTGTAGCCACTTGATTCTGCTCTTCCTTGCTTTATACTTTCTTCCCTTTTCCTTCTTTATCCTTCCTTTTCTTTCCTTGATCCAATTCTGAAGTGCTCCATGAAAACTCCAAGTGTCCAAGAGTGTGTGAGAGAGAGAGAGAATAAAGAGAGCTCCAAAACTAAACTGACAAAAGGTACCAAGTGATCCATAGAATCGTTTTTATTAATGAGGCCTCTATTTTCTTAAAATTTCCATTATTTTCCTTCATTTTCCTCCTCACATGCAACTTGTGACCTTTCACCTTCCTTTTCTCCTAATTTCCATTATTTTCATAAAAAAATTGCTAAAAATTCCATTTTACCTTTCCAAAGCCTTTGCCATTGCCTTTTCCAATTTCCTTAACCATAATAAACCAAACGAATACCCACACTAGGATGTTTTTCCTAACATTAAGCTTGAAATGTGTTTCCCATGACCTTGGTATTATTTTACCTTTATTAACTTTATTACATGGATTTTTAACCAAGGTTGTTACATCTGCCTCTTAAATGTTGGAAACTCGTTCATTCAATTAGTGTTTTGTTATCCATAAATTTAGAATTATGATGTTATGTTTGGCTTTAAATTCCAAGCTCCAAGATTTGTCAACTCAACTGTCCATGCAAATATATTACATCTTCACTTATTCCAAAATAGCTTTTGACTCATCCATGTATTTTCC
Source organism: Pinus albicaulis (assembly GCA_034641835.2). Classification (NCBI taxonomy): domain Eukaryota; kingdom Viridiplantae; phylum Streptophyta; class Pinopsida; order Pinales; family Pinaceae; genus Pinus; species Pinus albicaulis. The sequence continues at coordinate 568,158,229 of CM076572.1, forward strand.
CAAGGCATTTTATGATAAGCTCGAAGCCTTTTTAATATGTGCTACCAACTTCACTACCAAAACTCCAAGCTCCACAACTCTTTTTATTTTATTAATAGAATAGCTACCAAATCCACCAAATTTTTCCTTTAGCCCCTTTTTCTCAATTCCTTTACCTGTTTTATACCATATGACTAGGTCTTCGTGACAATTTTCCAAGCATTTGGGATCTAACCCTTTTATGCCTTATGCAGGCTTATTTTCTTCATTTTTGGCTTCATGCCATTGGTCATATTTCTATGAAAAATGACCAAAGGATAGGTCCTAGCACTAACGCCGAAGCTCCCAAGCCCATCGCTTTTGCATGTGCCTCTTTATACATTTGTTGGGGTCTATCCTATGGGATGAGTTTTCCCGGTGGGGTCCTCCCGCTGCAACAAGATCGAATAGAAAATCTCTCCTCACTAAGTCAAATCTGATACACCCATGTCATCTCAACGCCCAATAATCTTGTTGATCTTCTGTGAGCTACTCAAAAAGCTTCTGAGATATGACCACTAGGATAACGTCACTTGTACCATGTGTCATCCTATGATTGGTGACACGTTTCACTCAAATATGGGTCATTCGAGCCCCCAAAGTCAACAAATATACCTGTCACGTGTCCACATCAACCACCATCATCTCCCGAGAGCCAATAATATGTTTCCACCTGTCCTCTATCAGAGAGGAGAGAGAAGGTTACTAAGGGCAGTTTTGTGATCAATTTCCTTTATAAAATATTTTTAAGGGTTCCCAACCATTTCTTTTGTTTTGCTTCAAAATCCTCCTGGTCGACCCTCCCTCACTTGCAGCTTCATTATAACTTTGGGCTAGCCCTCAACGAGCTGAGTTTTCGAATTAGGGAACTCAGCCTAAATTTTTATTGGTCTACACTATTTGTATGTGTCCTAGCACCTATCTACCAATGCTTGGATTTTTGCACCCTTTGCAACTCTCCTTGGTGCACTCTTTGGGATGTCTCTTTCGGGATGGCATCACTAGCTAGCGTCATCTCACTCTTGTGTTTGAGAATAGTTTTAAATATGTCGGGTATATCTTTCGAGGTAAATTCTTTGGTTTGGATCCCCTCATCCAATAGAATCACTCCTCGTTGCTTTGTTGTTGGCCACATCTTCTTGGTCCACCTTTTGGTTTCTTGGCTAACTTTTCTGTTGGGTTTTCCTGCTTTTCCAAACTTGGCTACATGCCAAAAGTGTCTCCAACCACCTCTAACTCTGTTTTTTGACTTTGGGGATCCTGCAACTCTGACTGTCTTTATATCACAAACCAGGAGGAAATTTTCACACTTTTGCATACCACTGGAAATATTTTTTCGAGCTATTTCCATATATATGTGTTACACCTATAGTGGAGGTGATCTACTCTACAAGAACTGGATCGTAATTTCTGTACCATTACTACTACCATGTTTATATTCATGTGACTAATATGTTTCCATGCTTTGACTTTTCCAAGTTTTCCATTGTCGTCTCCATCAATCTTTTCCTTGGCCACCAATGACAACATATTTACTAATGCAGTTACCTTTTCCAATCTTTTCCATTTTCTTTGCCTTTCCCTTTGAATTTACTTTGCCTTTGGTTTTCCTTTGCCACCTTTGTCATTGCCTTTTCCATCAATGACAACACATTATCAAAAAATATATTAGTTTCACTCAAATCCATTATTACCAATTGTTTCAGAGAAGCTAAAATGAATGCATTATGGAATAAGTTAGGGGATTTGTATCATTCTAAGTCCCTGGTGAACAAATTGTTCCTACAGGAAAAATTTGTATAACCTAAGGATGAAGGATGGATCATTAGTGATAGTACATAATAATTCCCTTAATATTGTGTTAAGTTTTCTATTAGCTATTGAAGTTAATATTTTAGATGAATATAAGTGTATCAATTTGTTGTTTTCTATACCAGACTCATGGGATAGTCTAGTTGCTGCCATAAGTAGTAATGAAACTAGTTTAAGTTTTGATGAAATAGTCCCATCCTTGTTATGAGAGGAGATGAGATGGAAACAAATGAAAAGTTAGAACAAAAATTCCTTATCTGTAATATGGTTCTCCAAAAATAGAAATAAAATAAGTCTTCAAGTGGGAGATCTAAATCTTTAAGAAAATTCATTAAGGTATGTTAGAGATGTGGAAAAGAAGGAAATTATAATAAAAAATATGTAACACCCCTTAACTAAGAATAAAATTGTTGGAATGATCAGCATGGGTGTTTTGACATAATTCATTTTATCTAAATATGAACTCTTATTTAATATATTACTAAATATGAAGAAGAGAGCATGGACACATAGATCTTGATGCATAAGGAGAAAGCTAAAGGGGGTATTTGGGAAGTTTTCCATCCTACCTAAATTAATTATTTAGATACCTAATTTGGTAGTCAAACTACCAAACTAATATAAATTATTAAAATAAACAGGGGGGAGTGCTATTGAACTCCTCCAAGTGTATTTAGGCTACCCATTATTGAGACTTCTAGTTGATCACGCAGCTTGAGGAGAAACCTCAAATTAATTTGATAGGTAGTGCATGTGTGGGTGAGAAGAGATATAGATGAATGGACGAAAAGGGATAGAAGAGGTGGAAGAGTAGATAAAGAATCGAGAAAGTGAAACCAAAGAATGTGAGAGTGGTGTGAGAAGACAAGAGAAATTTTGCTAGAGAACTACTAGAATTTGTGGGCATAACTAAACCACACATGAGGATGTGAATCTAAAAGGGGGTAATAAAGAACCCATTGATTCAAAATAGACTTGTGTGGAGTTTTGATTTTAGTTAAATTTGTTAAGGAAATTAGTGAAGAGGAATCTTTCAATTTAATTCATAGCTAGGGATAGTATGAAATTACAAGTGGCTTGTTTAATTCAAGCACATAAGGCACTGAGAAAATGAGAAGCACCAAGAAATTTTTATATGATTGAAGGGATTCATTTTATGTTTTGTAGGCCCATGGAAGCCACACTATGAGTGTTAACAAACTATGAATAAGTTGTTAAAAAGTGGAATCCTTATTATTGTATGTGAAGGAGAGTGACCTTCATGTCCTCTACCCTTATTTGGAATTTTTATAACCTTGAGAGAAGCCTCCTCTTAAGGTAGTATATCTAACTTGGTAGTGGCTACTTGTAATAAATATATAATGGATATGTGCCTAAGGTTGGTTGGATAGTGTCTCTCCCTTATTCAATCTCCAACAAGCCTAAGTGAATCAGATAAGTGCATTTCTTTCTCCATTAATGAAATTAATTATTGTTCAGTTTTCATGATTATTTCTATGCTAGTTATTAGGTATGTTTGTAATGATCAACTAAAATTTGTGATAAATATGTTTTTGGTTAATAGATTTAAATTCCTTTATTATAGAATGTTGTATGTAGAAGTAATATTTAAAAAAAAAATTACCTATAATGAATATATGATGTGTGGTTTGGTAAGGGAAATGTATGAGGTGACTTGAGCTCTAGATATCTTCATGTATTCAATAATTTATATCGATTTTACCAAGCTATTTGTGGGAGGAAAAAATTTTAAATAGATACTTATTTTGAATGAGAATACTTGATAATTATTCAATGAAGGGAGACCTCATTTCCTCTAGGAATAATCCAAAAGTATTACCCCTCTTTGTAAGAGTTTGGAGCTGATAGTATGATGTTATACTTTACAATCCAAAGGAGTGAAAGTATCTCACCTTAGTTGGGTGAAGTTGAGAATATTTTTCCATTGATCATTTTATGTCTATTTTCTTTTATGGAGATGCTAGGTTGGAGGTAGCATTGTGGGATGCCTTCATAAGATGGAGAATATTTCTTAGCCTTCATAATTCTTTGGGCAAGGTTTATTCTCTATTAGAGTCGATTCCAGTTCTTTTTAAACCATCTTGGGACCTTAGCAGAAAGTTTATAATTCATAGGATGACCCTTTGGATTTTCAGACTTATCAGTGGAAGTTTGGAAATTTCCAAATTGGAGGCTTTGGCTCTAGCCCCTAATCATAATGATGGGGTGTGACCAAGATCTTAGCTGGAAGGATCTTAATTCCAAAAGGATGGGATTCACTATTAGAATTTTGCAAATAAATGACTACGTGACTAAAAATTTTAGTCACGACAACTAAAAATGAATAAATTCTACTACATTTTTGCAACACAACTATAAATGACTAATTTGATCGTCGAGTAAAAAGCACAACTAAATAATTAGTCACACAAATAAAAATGACCTGCGATTTGGTAATTTGGACATTAATATATATTATTTCTTGTGATATACCTTATAATTTCTATTAAGTTCTCATTATATTATACCATCCGGTAATCTATTCTTCAAAAAACAAGAAGGGGACTATAACATATAAGCTAGAGTGAAATCTACAACATTTATTTGCCTTGATCGATGGCATATCCTAAGCGATGGAATTATATTGATTAAAACAAAATGAATCTATAGTGTAGAGTGCCTCCATTATGAAACGTTACTATAAAATATGGATTCCATTCACTCATGGAAGTTTTACATCACTGTTAGTGAAACCTAGTGTCTTCATAGTTAAGCTAGTGAAACCGGGTACCTTCATAGTTACCTTATAATATTGCAATCCAAAAAAATATTTATATATTTTATTATTATAGTCTCTGTGTGTGTGGATATATATATATATATATATATATATATATATATATATATATATATATATATATATATATATATATATATATATATATAAACTCATCTCATGTGTGCATAAGGGATAAAGAAGACTCTTTAGTTTGGGCACATGCTTCTATTGGAGAATAAACTCCAAAATCATGTTATGTGTTTCTCATTTATGAAAGAAAATAAAATAATATTCATGGTGGTGGAAGAATTTATGGAAAATCGAATTCCCAACAAAAGTACATCTCTTTCAATGATTCATTTTAGAAAAAAGGGTACCAATAGGAGACAATCTAAATAAGAGACGAATTATTTTTTTCTGAGTTCAATAAGATAAAACCCTCAATATTCTCTTCTCATTTAAATCAATTTCATAAGACTATACTCAAATGCTTATACATGGGTTTCTTTCAGCTATTCACTGTGGGGCAAATTTATACCATCGTAACTCTTGTTGTTGAGTTCTCCTTCCTCCAAAAAAATTCACAAACAAGTCACTTTAGAGAATATTTGTTTACTCACAATATAAATTGGCCCTTGCCATGTTCTATAAACTTTTGAGGCCCCTTGACTTCTTATGTTCACCCTCCTATGGTCTCTAGACCTCCTTCTACTTGTGGCCTTACTCAGACAGGTTGTGGCCTTGTCATGAGGCTTTTCGACCTTGTTTAATTAGCCCTAAGGCCCTGCTATGGCCAATCATGAGAGCTTCTTGACCTCCTCTCTCAAAATTTCATCATTCTTTAGTGTCAAACAATAGACAAATAATTTGGGTAGCCTTCCTATTAACAATCTGAGGTTTACTACCCTGAACTAAGGATACATAACTTGGATTAGGGATTTTTAATCTCAAACATAATTTGAGTGATTGATCTCTTAAAATTATAATGACTAATGCCAACAAGCCCTAGGAATAAATTGAAACAAAATTTCTCAAACTTTGCTTTTTCAAGGTTGATCTTTCATATATGCTTTGATACCACGTTTATTTTTCATGATCTTCTAATTTGATAATTACTTCAAATGATTACTTCATTAATTCATGTTATGTCATACACATCATTAAGCAACTATACATAGAAAATCTGAATATTAAAACAATAATCATAACAAGATCATGAAAAGACAACCAAACACAAGAGACAAATTTTTATCTTGGGAAAACATAGGAAAAAACATATCAATATTTTCTTAGGAAAATTTATTCAATTCATAACAAGTATATTATCATATTCCAGTCAAACTAGGTCAAACATATCACAAACTTCAATACGTTAAACCTAGTCAAATAGATCGTTTTTTCAACCTTCTGCAACTTAGTCAAGGTCTGGTCGAATAGACTAAATTTCATCCTCTTGTAATTAGGTCATCATGTGATTAAAAATATGCCCATAATGTGGTCAATGCAGGTCAAAAAGACTCAGTAAAATATGTGGTCAACTAAAAAAAAATTCTTCCCATAAAATATTGGTCAACAGCTCAAGAAATTTGTCAAAGTTGCTTCAAAAGAACTTGGTGATAGCTGGTCAAAGTTGGTCAAACTTCAGAATACTTATCTCCTTCGCACATCTGAACAAAACCTTGGAAGTTATGTGATGATTCGAAATTCCACCATAAATGAGGAGGTCGAGTGCCAATATATAGTAGTTTAAGGGTTCCCCAAAAAGCGTGTCTCTTGGGCTAGGCCGGCCTATACTTTGGGGCCAACGTGAGCAATAAAATTAAATTTTGATTTTAATTTCCCTCCATTCAAATTTTCCCACTTGAATATCAATTGCAACAACCAAAATTCAACAATTCCACTATTAAGAATATATTTTATGACTTAAGCTACTTTCCCTCATAATAAATATTGTCACTGACATTTTAAAATTTTTGAATACTATTCTCCTTCATATCATTGGGATATGGATTGATACAATGTGCTCATCCTATCCAACATTTTCGTATAATAATTATCTCTTTTCGTAATCAACATTTCATATAATAATTACATCGTTTCTCTTTGTCACTTTCATATCACTTTCTACATCTTTCCTTGTCTATTTGATTAGTAATTCTATATATGGTTCCTAATGATTTATTTTTATATTTTCAAATTATATAATTGCATATATATGTTTCGAATTGAAATTATATGGTTATTTATAATGATGTAATTTTATTCATGTACTTGCAGAGATTTTTTTTATCTAGGCACAAGTAATCATATTATGAAATATACTCGTTCTCTAACATCATATGAGGGGAGGGGAGAAATGGACATTGTAGTTTATAGTATTAATGAAATAAAGATGTAATTAATGAACATAAAAGAGATTTAAATCATATAAAAACCACTCAAAATACTATTCAAAATAATTTTCTTTATAATAGTAAGAATTAGAGTTTGGCTAAGAACATTTCCTTTTAAGTAATCATATTATGAAATGTACTTGTTCTCTAACATCATATGAAGGGAGAAATGGATTGTTATTTATAATATCAATGAAACAAATTATGTAATTAATAAACATAAAAGAGATTTAAATCATATAATAATCACTTGGGTTAATACCATGTAAAGAACATTTCTTTTTAATGTTTTTTTTCCATACTCTTTTCCATGTCCAAATATTTCTAATGTTCCACACTTTCCTAAGAACATTGTTTTAATGGTTGAAACTTCTCATTTCTAGGAAGATCATTATCCGAAAAACCTACCTATAAATGACACCTAAGTCTTATATAAATACAAATCTAAGATATTAGCATGTAAGAAGGGTGCAAAGCATTCATGCTATAATTATTGATGCCATTCAAGATATAATTCCTACTAAAGTTGTGGGCGATAGTAATATGCTTTCAAATTTGAAACCTAAAAAATGGTGGCATTGGACATATCTTACATCTCTATCACTCTTTGAAAATTGTCCTTCCACCAATATAATTAGGCATCACTCAAACAATTTCACTTGCAACAACCAAAGTATTCCATTTCCATTATTTTTTAGGACCATTCTACAAGTGGAATAATTATATGGATATAACTAAAACCCTAATTTATTTACTCATAATCATTATGAGAAGGAAATTGATCATTCCATTGGAGTTAAAGAAATGAATGCCCAATATCTTACAATACATGGGTTGGAAGTCAAGAAAAGTCTTCGCATTGCCTTGCTCCAAGCAAACTAGGACCATCTAATTGACAAGATAATGTAAATGTTTTATGTATATGAATTGTTATCATTTTTTACATTTATACTTATCATTTGATACAATTAATTCGAAATTAAAATTTTAAATACTTTATGACTAGGACACCATACAAAATAATTAATATAGATAAATTCAATTCATAAATTTAATGGAAATATTTTTTTATTTTTTTTTGTAAGATGAGTAGCACATGTTTTTCTATTCATTTTCAAAAAGGAAGATTGCATAGTAAAATAAACTTCCGTGACCTCAATCTACCCTGCTGGGAAACCAAATATGTTGGCCATCAGAAGGCATTGTAATCCATCCAAAAGCAAAAGACTTTCAATCTGTCATACTCAGCTTTTACAGTCGCAATGTTTGTGACTTTAACATAGTTCGACAAACTGGACACACTAATACTACTACTACTGACATAATTCAACAACATGAACATAGATACTTAAAAACTGAAAGAGTAGCAAGATTGTTGTCATCTCAACCCTCAGAAGAGTCAATCAAAGTTGACTCTTTAGCACTAGACCCCGGCATCTCCGTTTGCTGCGGATTCTTTAGAAATTTCTCAACTTTGTTCAGTTGGGTGTTCTATCTGTGGACTTGGAATTGTAACAGCTGAAAGTCCTTCTGAATTTACTGCATTACAGGATCAACTTGCATGAACTCAGTAGTGTACATGATCACTTTAGCTATCAGATGCTTCATTCGCTAGTATAAATGCAAAGTTTGATGATATTGTGAAACTCTGCCTCTAGTATTACCCCGGTCCAACACTATTTTTTCTTCTTCCAGATCAATTCCTTCCTCCTCATCTTGTCGAGTGAGTGCTTCCTCCCATTTGGTCATGATTTTCCTCACTTGAGGAGGAATTTCCTGAATATATGTCAAGGCTGCATCGACAATGTGATCGGCTTGAGGCTTACGCCCCATCCACCTTGGAGCACAGGTGGATACCTTAGCCTTCTCTTTTTGCTGACCTCACTTCCACGTCTTCCTTTGGGTTCCCCCTTCCCCCTCTTCATTCACTGCTCAAACTCGTGCCATTGTATATTTCCTAGCTATAATTGGAGGCTCTATTCTTTTGCACTTCCCTCCAGTGGTTGTCCCACATGCATAACACAATTTCATAGAACACAAAAAATTTATTTCAGTGCTATGGTAATGAATTAAATAGACCCAAATTTTCATGCTTACTCCCCCATGCAACCCAATTCATGGACCACCCAAACTAAGCAGAAGACTCCCAGGGTGTTCCTCGCCTACCCTATAACAAGTAAACCTAACCATTTAAGACCCGGGTCTCTCCATCACATCACAATACCCATTAGTAGCTAAATTTCCTCCTTGAGAGGTATGCCCTTCTCCCCTGCCAGTCATATGCTCACATAAAACCCCCCCATCACCCTTGGCACTATTCCTCCCTTTCAAAAACATGGTTTTAATTTGTTTCCCCAGATTGCTGATGGAAAATTTGTGTTTTTCTAGGTCTACCCTGCCCTCTAGACTTCTACCCAAGTCCCCATCCCCCATTTTACCTAGAATAATCTTGAAAACAAGATAAATCAACTGAAAATTAACTAAACTTTCCCCTCTGTTCCTTCCTGACTCCCTCCCATGCAATTAGACATATCCTCGCACACTGAGCATCATACTAACAAAAAACATCTCAAAATCCATAGAAAGATCCATGTTCAAGGGAATTGAAGAAGTAATGATGGTCACATACCCTTGATCCATTGGGCGCTAATGCAGGTTGCAGAAGCATAGCTCAATCCTCCCCTCCAACGATGCATACAGCCTCGCTATCTCTCTCATAGTACAGGCCAAAATCTAACCCAGACGAATGTAATCTCTGCAGCTCATTCCCCGACGTTTATTCCTTTCCCTCGTGTGACTCCCACTTCGAAAGGAGTGCCATCCCCCTTGCACGCGGTCGCGTCGACTAGCTAAACCATGCAACTTTCCCATGTCTAGGTTGGTCTGTCCTCCGGACATGCTTTCCTTAACTACCATATTCATTCCACCGTTGGGATTGGGGCTACCCCACACCTTGATTGGGGGCATGTCCCTTCCTTAATGGTATGAGAAGTGGATTCTTTCTGGTCTTAGGAAAGGATTTTTATCAGAGGCCCGAAGTCTTCTAGATGAGGGATTTCCCATTCTATGTTTAGACTAATTCCTCGATGGGCGCATCCCCAATTGGCCAAGAAATATGTTTCTTTGTTGCCATTGCAGAGAACGTGTTGAGGAATTATGTAATAAAATATGTGAATCTCAGAGGCCCCTTCTTGGACCAGGATTTTCATCCTCCAACTTTTTCTTAGTTTTTCCCAGGCTTCACCTTGGCTTAGTCTATTAATTATGTTGGTGACCAGCGTGGAATCTCATTCCACAACTAATCTTTTGTATCCCTTTTCTCTAGCAATGGCGAGCCCCTACTCAGTAGCATGAAATCCTGCTTCATTTTTACTGGTGTTTCCTCAATCATCCGCATAGACATTCGACGTTTTCCCTCTTCTATTTCAGAATATTCTTCCAAATTTTGCCTCCCTCGGGTTTCCTTTATAAGCCCCATCAAAGTTCAATTTGATAAAGTCTAGGGGGGAGCCCTATACTAACTAGGTGAAATTTGTCTCGGTGATTAGAGCTTACAAGAGGTCGGGGAAAACATCTATGGCATTAGATTTAGGCCAAGAAGAATATGAGCTTCATCTGGAGCCACCTGCCAATCATTTGGGTACCTATTTTCTGATAGGATTGTCTCCTTGATGTTCTCAATTATCCCCTTCCAGACTGTTCTACTGGGAGTCCAAATGTCTTTGAAAAATCTCTTGTTTCTTTCCTTCCAAATGCCCCATATCAGGAATCCCATACTTATTTTCCATGCTCTTTTTATCACCATATTCTTAAAGATCCCTATTCTCCAGTTCTCTAAGGTTAATTGAATGCTAGTATTATCCTTGTCAGTGGTGTCAAAGAGATCTACCAGATTTTGCCATAATGTGTCCGCGTAGGGGCATCCGTTTAACTTATGTTTTCCATCCTCTTCTACCTCTTCACACATGCTATATCTAGTGGGCCCCTGGAGACCTATTTTATTTAGCTAATCCCATGTCAGAATTCTCCATCTACCTACCAGCCATAGGAAATGTGTTACTTTGGGCCAGTGTTGAATAGACCAAATTTTGTGCCATAAGGGATTCCCATGTTGGAGCAGCTCCTCCGTATATATGTTATATGCCTCCTTTACAAATAAAATTCCTTTGGACTTTTACCCCCATCTCAGTATGTCTCTCCCTTCAGAAACTGCAATATTCCTAGACTGTAATTCCTCGTCTAACTTTCTCCATTGTTCTGAATCTGGAGCATCTTCCCAATATTATTTCGTTTTCCATGATCTCCATCCCTCACTGATTTCTTGCCTCCAATATTGTCTCACTATACTGAAAAAATTCGGTCTCTGTTGCCATGAGTCATGCCATAACAAAGCGTTGTTCCCATCCTTTACCTCCCATAATGTATGCTTCCTAACCAGTTCCTTATTATTTGAGGCAAGGTTCCATATGGAGAACCCCTTGGCGAATGCATAGATATAAGTATTTATTCCAGTGTTTGAGGCATCCCATATTTCCAAGTCCATATATTCTTCCAAATGTCTTGGCCTCCCTGCAACCATCTCCACCAGATTTTTTTCTCCCAGAACTAGGTTTAAGGTATAGGGTTCCCGGATCCCAAGCCCCCCTTCATGCTTAGCTCTGGTTACTTTGTCTGATGCAACTAGGGCCCACTTTTTTGTCTCTTGAGCCCCTCTCCATAGGAAATTTTTATAAACATCAACCATTGTTGAACAAGTTGTCTTAAGAGCAACCATACCTGATAACTGATAGATGGGTATGGATTGGAGGACTAATTTCAAGAGGATCACCCTTCCTACAATGTTTAGAGCTCTGAAATACCCTGAGTGAAGCCTGGACTTGACTTTCTCTATGAGTTCTTTCCAACATGTCATGCACAATGATTTAAGGATAAGGGGGACTCCTAAGTATTTAGCCGGGAGGGAGCCGACTTAGAATCCCAAGCTTCTAGCTAGAAAGGATTTGGAAGCCATCGAGGTGTTGAATAAATAGACACTATATTTACTCTCATTGATCATATTTCCCGACATTTGCATGAAATATTTGAGGATTTTCTTGATGTCCTTAGCTTCATTGAGGTTAACTTGACAGAACAACATAATTTCATCCAAAAATTGTTGATGGGTAAGAGTTAGAGCTCGCCTCCCCCCCTGAGAGATTAATACCTTTCAGGGAACCAGAGCTCAAAACATGTTTTATGTAACGCCTCAGACCTTCGGCTACTAGGATGAAAAGGAAGGGAGACAAAGGGTCCCCTTGATGTAGGCCCCTGGATGGGTTGAAAGTATGGGAAGGGGATCCATTCAAGTGGATGGAGAAAACCGGGGTGGAGATCAGGAAAGAGACCCAATTGATCCATCTATGATCAAAACCAAAAGCACGAAGAATGATGGTAATATATTTCCAACTGAACTTATCATTAGCTTTAGATAGATCAAGTTTGAATAACATACCTTTTGCTTTCAAGCTCTTGAGCGAGTGGATGACTTCTTGAGAAGCCACAATACTGTCCAAGATCTGTCTACCCTAGACAAATCTCGTTTTCTCCAGAGATATAAGATCAGGGAGAAGCGGCTTGATCTGTTTGACCATGATAGTGGAGATGATTTTATATATCACATTACAAAGCGCAATCAGTTTGAAATCTTGTGTTTCCTCCAACTTCGTGGTATTAGGAATTAAAGAAAGAAAGGTATAGCTTACACCATGGTTACCTGCTGAGTACGCCTGAATTCCTCCACGATATCCCATACTTCACTGCCAAGGAAGTATGATGTTGCCTGGAAGAATTAAATAGTGAACCCGTCAAGTCCAGGGGCCTTATTTCTAGCCATCCTTTAACCACTTCCTCCACTTCAGATATGGATATAGCCCTCATCAGAGCCATGTTTTGGTTTTTACTGATCAACTGTGGAATGTGTCGAATTATGAGTTTGATGTCCTCTTCTCTATTCTAGTCTAGCTCTGTAAGAAGAGTCCAAAAATGATCAACCAACAGGCTCTCCATTTCTGCATGATATGCTCATTTATTTACTTTTGAATCCTTCAGGGAGAATGTTATGTTTTTTTTTCCGATATTGGACCATTGCTTTATGAAAAATTATTATATAACGCTCTCCTTCTCTGAGCCATTGGACTCTCAATTTTTGTTTTCAGAGGAGTTCCTCATGTTGCCTCTTCTCCTCTAATCTATTTAGGGTTATCCCTTCCTCTAATATCAAAGGCCCGGTTCTTCTTTCCATTATTATTATTTGTTTTATTTCTTCCATATTTTCTTGCAGCATCTGATGGCCTTTCTAAATATTTCCAAACTCTATTTTATTCCAGATCTTGATTCTCTTCTTTAGCTCCTTGAGCTTAAGCTAGAATGTATGCATGTGATTCTAGCCCTGTACCCATATAACCTGCCACCAGTTTTCCATATTTCCCACAAAACTGGGATCTCGTACCATAACATCTTGAAGCGAAACAGTCTATTCCTGGGAGTGATTTTGAGATCTATTTCCAGCCTGATTGGCCAATGATTCGACCCTAGGCTTGGTTTGATAGAGGCTTACAAGAAGATGTCTCTGCTTATGATTTCTTCTGAGACTAAGAATCGATCTAGTCTTGAGGCGATCAGGTTCTCTCCCCCTCATCTATTATTCCATGTGAATATTCCATTGATTGCAGGGATGTCTACAACATGTAGATCATCTATCAGGTCTCGAAATTTCTCCATGTCTTGATCCATCCTTCTCACTCCTCCCTTATTTTTAGCCAAGGAAGTGATAAGGTTGAAGTCTCTACCAACTAACTAGAATGTGCCCTGGTTGAGTTCCCTGAAGGTCCTTAGTTTCTGGAGGAATTCCACCCGTTCTCCCGGAATATAAGGCTCGTACACCATTGAGAGTAATACCAAATCTCTTGTGCTAATGTGGTGAAAGCGTCTCGATAGGATGCGTGAGAGGCTTACCTAGTTGTCAAAAATAACCTCATCTGGATTCTAGAGGATGGAAATTCCCCCTATACTCCTTCTGGCATCCTCTGCCATTACCTCATAGTGTAGCTACATCTTCTGTATGATCTCCTTTAACTTAGCCTCCGGTAGTTTTGTTTCATGTAAGCACATTATATCATGTTTATCCTTCTTTAACCTTTCTTTAAGGTATCTCTGTTTTCCCTTACTTTTCAGGCCTATGATATTCCAGGATTGTATAATCATTGAGAAGGTTTTTTTAAGTTGTGGAACACTGCTGATAGCAGTGTTACACTTCCTGAGTTGACCATCATCTCCCATACCATTTGTATTGATTCATGTAGGGTCTTATGTTCTATTTCCCCCTCCCCCCCGCCTTTACCCTACCTTCTCTGCTCCTGCGATATTCCTATTGGGGATCCCAAAATTGTAATGGAGTATGTTCGTTTTAGGGCTTGTTGTTCTTGGTACCTCTGAAATGTATCTCTGTAAAGTCTCTTTTGGTCTTTTGGGATGAATCTTTTGTCCATATTTTTCCATTATTACAAGAATTTTTTTAATATTTTCTCCTCATTGCTCAGGTCTTCTTTGATTCCATAAATTTCCATTGATTTCTTGATCCCTATTTCTGTCCCTTGTTGACTCGCCAGTTCCTCTTGGGCTTTCCTTTTCTGAATTAGGGTTTTTCTATGTGGCTCCCTTTTTTCCCCTGTAGTGTCCTTCCCCTTCTTCTTGGAGGACATCATATCAATTTTTATTAATATGGTTTTTTTGGGTTTTTTTCCTCTTCCTTACCATGGGGGTTTTACCCCCTTCCTGCAATTAGATACGTCCTTAAAGTCTTCTTCTTATGCTCCCTCCTTTACGTCCTTCCTTTGCCCCTTTGTATCTTACTTTTCTTATTGGTTCAAAGGGAATTCTTTAAACATGTGTATGTACTCATGGCATCTGCAACATCTGAATGGAATGTGTTCGTAGTCTATCAGTTGTTGCCATACTTTTCGTTGGTATTCTAGCTTTATCGATTTTGGTAGCGATTCTGTAATATTCATGTATACACAGATTCTCGCATAAGAGGTGTATCCACCCCTCCTTGTTGCATTTGCTACCTTCACAAATCTTCCTATTGTGTTGCCAATCCACTCCAAGGTCTCTGGATCCCAAAAGTCCATATGTAGCCCAAAGATCCTGAACCAAACTAGTGCCTCCATAAATTGTTCCTGGTCGAGGTTGTAGCACTCCTAGAATCTCATAAAAAGACCAAAATTATAATATAATTACATCCCTCCTTTGAAGATTCTCTCTTTATCTTCCAGATTTGAAAAAACGACTGTAAAGAATCCTTTTGCACCCAACTTTAGATCTATATTCCCCTTTGTTTTCCATTTCAGCTGGATCCATTTGATAAGGTCTCTTTTTGTTGGCTAGATACCCACAAATTTACAAATCAATGTGTGATCTTTCATGTATTGTCTGTATCTCTCCAACTTATTTTCTGAAATGATGAAACTGGGTTTTTTGGAGGCACGCGAAAGTCATTGCCCATGAAAACGGTGTTGCCATTGTGCCCCAGGAACTGGTTCCCCTCTTTCTCCTGATGCATGCGGCTCTGTGGTAGAGGTGGCTTGTCTGTTGCGTGACTCTCTTATCATTATGTCCTCATAATAGGGGATCTCTCTCCTCCCCACTGACACACTCATATCGACTATTAGGCTCGTGCAGACGTGGCTCAGCTGTAACATATGGATCAAATTGTTGTCATATTCAGATATCTGTCTAAAACCCTAGAACTCACATACCCTAGCTAAGATCTCTAACAATTATCAATGGAAATAAACATTGGAAATAACAACCCCATTCCTTTTTCCACAAATTTGGTTATGGACTCTAACATTGCAGAAGATGGTGTACATTTGAGAGGACACTTTACTCTTCCAATTGGTGCTCAAGTGATCTTGTGGCTAGAGTTCATATTCATCAAGTGAATTAGTATGCTTTCCATAGTTTTGATATAAAAATGATTGCAATTCGTAAAAAAATAAAAATAAATATTGATAGCCTCCTAATTTTCCAAATGTATCTTTCTTTGAATGACTCTTATCTTAGAATCCAAGTTTTTGGAGCATCTAAAGAGCCTATTTGTAAAAGGTGTAAGAATGAGCAAGGTTCCATTGTTTCTCATTTTGGAATAAGATTCAACATGAATCTGGGTGATCAAACTCATTTTCTAAGAGTGTGATATATAAACTATCATGGATATCCCACTCGAATAGTTTGTTACAATATTTTCGATAAAATTACTAAAATATTTACTATGAATGTTAATTCGTTTTAGACCTAAGATTATTTATTTACCATATTTTATGGTTAAGTAAATCAGTTGAAATGATATAAATATAGAATAAAAAGAATTACATACACCATCCACAAAAGATACAATCTTTTACTTGAAAAACTTTTCTGCAAGAAAACCTAATTAGAAGGCGAGGTTCATCTACTCTCTTTTCTATGGTATGGAAAATGTACAAGTATAAATAAAGAGGTACTCTTTATAGACTTACTTGAGACTTGTGGCTTAAAAGGTTGTTGCAAGATCTTAACCCCCTTCATTTCACTCTCTAACTTCTAACTCTCAATTGCTCAGCTTGACTATGGAACAAAATACAATAGCATAGAAAGGAACCCCTACTCCTCCTAGTGGCCCAATATTTAACATAACATGATAACCAATCAAGGGTAAAATTTGACTCCCTCAACCCTCATCTAGAGTTATAGGTTTGAACCTTCTAGATTCTTATTCAAACTACACATGTGTTTAGCCCCATATGCATGAGTAACATGGCCTGACATGGCACCTACTCACACCATTATGGTGAACAAAGTAGGTCAACTTGTGAGAGCCATAACTTTTTCATAAAAACTCGAATTAATGTATTTATCACCATTAGAAAGGCCTTTAAGTATAGGTCAATGTCCCAAGGTTTATTTCTAAAGAGGGAAAAATTTTAGCCCAAAAAAACATCATTTAATGCCTCAAAAAGGCTTCAAAAAGTTTCAAACCCCATTTCTTAATATTGGGAGTAAATAACGATGCAGGTTGATTTCTCCCCAAACCTTTTAAGGACTTCAACAAGATATAATACCATGAGTTAATACCAAGCACCCAAAACCACCATCGTTGACCTAACAACCTCTACTTTTTCATTGATCATATTTACCTAACAAACATTTGGATTGTGTTAATGACCAAGGTGAATTAACAATGGTGGCAACCTATTTTTTTATGTATGATATTGGTGTAATCTATAAAGGCTTCCATTTATTTGGGAGCTACAGTTATATTCCAATCGTGAACTAGAAAGAGATCTTTGCCATGCAATAAGTGGTTGAAGTGATTTGAAGATTCCTATGTTGGTTTGCTAAAAAAACCCTAAGAAAAAGTTTTCATGATGGAACATATGTGTTCCTTACCTTTCTTGTTTAACCAATTCAAATTGTGATAGAGATCGAGGAAATAGAAACTAGTAGGATCATAATGGGGTTCTTATAAATATTATATACGTTGTGTCAACCTTTTCAAACTATGTGCAGCTTTTTGAATCTACGACATGACCTTGACGTAGTGAATGAGTTATTATGTTAAACTCAAGTGGTGTGACCTAGATTATTATGCCAAGTCGAGTATAAAGTGGGAATGTTAGGTTAACCTTAACTGAATAAATGAGTCATTGTATTAAAAGCAAGAGTGGTGGCTTTTCAAGCATGTGGTTTTCTTAGGTAATAGTTTTGTGCCCTAGGATTACATGCAATGAAGTCTTTAAATAGACTTGAAATACTTAATTGTAAATTGTAATGTGTTGGAGGTGAGTGATGAAAGCTCAATTGATTATGTTTGTAAAATATGTTCCAAGAAAAAAAAGCAATGGACATAGTGAATTCATTCCTACAAAATCATAAAAGAAATTACAAGAGTTTCAAAATATATATATATAAATATAATGTTGAAATTTTCATATTATATATAAATAATCATATGAGATAATCATGTCCCCACCAGTAGTAAATTACATTTAACTCTTAAAGATAAACCTAAATACTGAGACATGATTAATGGGTAAATAAACTTGTTTATAGACATATGAATAGTTTTGGATTCTATAATTTTTGTAATCCATGGTTTTGTGCCAATAAGTGTTTTTCTACACTCTAATTTGTGATATTGAAGGATCATATTAGCACTTTTCTTTTAATTGGCAGCAAGTTGTTCCAAATTGCAGATGTATGGTTAAATAGATACAAGTTTCGTTTTCCACTTGTGTGGAAAAAATTCTTTTCTTTATTTGGGTAAAGTCTAGGTCTTCTTGGGAGTTGATACATTTATTGCTTTGTATAAATATGTTTAATAATTCCTTTCCCTCATGAATATGAGCATGTTCTTATGATGCATTTGGTTCCGCACCTGGAAGATGAAGATCCAAGGCTCACAGAGTTGTTAATGAACCAAAGGCCTCCAAACAGCCCAAGGTATGGTTTGGTTTATATTGAACAAGTTGACAAGTTGATACCAGAATGCAGATTCAGAGATCTGCCTCCAGGATGCAAAAGACCATCTACTCCTGAAATCCATAAGTTTTATACTTTCATGGATGGATGTCCTAAATCTCAAATCCCTGCACAATGGATGAAACAGATGATAAATCGGGATTTGTTTACACATCCACAAGCTGATGGTTTTGCAGCTGCCTTCCCAAAGGAAGAAAAGATGAAGATGGCAGCAGAATGGAAAGAATATATGGAAGAAAACAGTGTGTGGATTTCTTTCTATTCCTGGAAAAAGAAAATGGAAAATGATGTGGTTATGATGGCATATGTAGCCACATCTTCTTCACATTCATGGACTGCACCTAATGGCAATAAGATAGAAACCAGTACCACCTACCCTCCATTCAGAAGCATTGTCTTAGGAGAAGGGTCAAATACAGCTCATGCTAGCCCCTTGGTTCAAAGAGACAATTCTTTGATGGGAACTGAAGGTAGAATTCAAAAGGTGAGTGAGAAAATAAAAAATTTGGACCAATATTTTGCACTCAGCAGTGGAGAAAAATGTGGCAAAAGCATACCCAGTCCAAAGATCAAATAGATTCAGTTCAAGTTTCTGTAAATGATGTACATAGAGTTTTAGATTCAGTACAGTGTGATTTACAAGTAGTTAGACATATTTCTGAAAAATCTCTTGATAAATTTGATGATGTGGAAAGTTGTATAATAGAGCAGTCCATTTCCACAAGAGATTCAGTTTCTAATCTGTCTGACAAGTTTGACAGATTAAATTTGAAGAAAGCTAGCAAGCCTATTCCGGCATCATTTTTGACCAAGGGAAAGAGTATCCATCCACATGAGATAGAAGCACAAGGCAAATTGTAAATCCTATTTCAAAGTTTCCTCGGCTCTTTCCCGGAAGAGATGCCACAGTTATCTTTGCCTTCCAACAGCGTAGGAAAACAAGGCGATTCAAAGCGGAGAAAAAGCTAGAAAGTTAACAATAGCCTCCATGTGACCTGGATTAGAAACATGCCTTCCCTATATATGAACCTTTAGAGCCTCAGTTTACCAGGCATGCTGCTCCTGACCTGTATGGTGCAGGAAAGGTTCCACCCAGAGAAACATTCCATGAAGGAAGCCATAAAGAGTGGAACATTGATAACATGTCTGCACATCAGATCAAACAAATTATTGATCAGATGATCATTGAGTATAAACTGACGTGTGTTGAAGGGAAGAGTGAGATTGAAGCCTGTAAAACAATTATTCAATGTTTTACTGGTACTTTGGCTAGATGGTGGGAGTTAGAATCCTCTCCTGCGATGATTGAGAAAATGGAGAAGGAGGTTCTAAAAGATGAACAGGGTGATATCATGTTCAACCCTGATGGCACTGCACAATCAAACATGATTGGTGCTGTCACTACACTAATCCAAGAACATTTCTATGGAGCAGAGTATGCTGTCACAGACGAGAATGAGTTGTTGCTGATGAATCTGAAGTGCAACAACATAAATCAATATGAAGATTTCCACAGGGACTGGATACAGAGAATATTCTTGGTAAAGGATCCCAAGAATCTATTGTGGAAACAAGTGTATCTTGCAGCTCTTCCATCCAAGCTGGTTGATATTTTAAAAATGGAAGAAGCTTTCCCATTGCCAATGGAAGTCTATGTGTGGGGAGACTTCTATGCAATTATTACTAAGGTTTTGATTTCCTTGTGTACCAGATCTAAGATGCAGAAGTCTATTGATAAGTTGAACAGACTTCCTGGTACAAGGTCATTTTGCAGCAGATATGGCATAACAGTGGATGATCCTCTGGTTCATAGAAGGAAGAGCAAGCGGCAGGCCAAAAAGGCTTACAAGAAAAGTAAGTCTACTTACAAAATAAGCTCAGCAAAAAGAAAAGAGCTTCGCAGACCTAAAGAACCCAGAAGACCAAAGGCCAAGAAAGGGTATTATCGCTGGAAGCCTAATACTCATTATTACCAGCCACATGATATTCGGCCCAGAGATGCCAAACTTCATAAGCTGAAAGAGATTGAATGCTGGTTGTGTGGTCAAAAAGGACATACTTCTAATCTGTGTCCTACTGCCTTAGAGTCAAAAAAAGGTCTAGGTAAAAAGTCTGCCAAGTATGCTAATAATAAACAGCAAGCCTCTTCCTCTCGGCCACAGACCACTGTCAAGAGAGATCCAGACGCCTGTACATATTGTCATCCCACTTCTCATCGTATTTCTGACTGTCCATCATATGCCCAGCGCCATTTGTCTATACAACAACATGCCATGCAATCTACTAGTTCTTCTTCCTCCTCAGATGATTATTCTTCCTCTTCTTCCGAAGAACAAGTCAACATGTATTGTCACTGTTCTGACCCAGCTGCCTGTCAATGTGATTCTGATTCTGAGTCAGATTCTTCTTATTCTTCTGCAGTTGAAGATCCTCCTCATGTTCTCATGGCTCAACTTGACGAAGATTTGAAAATCTTTGCCCAAATCCGTGCCATGGATGAAGGAGATCTTAAAAATGCTCTCCTTTCTGCTTACATGAAGAATCTCCCTGGTTCTTCTAGTTCTTCCAGCTCCTCTAAGAAGCCTACCTTCATTGACGCTTCTTATGAGAGAAATACCAAAACGTATCTCCAACATAATAGCAAAGCTCGTGCACTCACTTTGGGGGAGGTGAGTAAGGAGATACATGACCTCAAAAGTGAAATTCGCAGCATGAAAAATGAAATTTCTGTTCTGAAATCACAAGCAAGCCAGTCTGCTTCTTCATCAGTGCCTGTTTCAGGAAAACAGACAAACTACACGCTGCATTCCAGCCCAAAAGCTGAAGTCCAATTTGCCACAGGCGAATTTGATCCCTCAATGGGCTTCAGTGAAATCGGGGATATGCAAGTCCTCGCTGTTCAGTACCAGCAACACCATGTTCAATTAAATCTTTGTGTAGCTGGTAAAGTTTACAATGTCATTGCCCTAATAGATTCTGGATCTGACATAAATTTGGTTTCCAAGCATATAATCCCATCTAGATACTGGACTACATCTGAAAAGGAGGTTATGGGATTAGGAACCAAACAGTTAAAGTTTGAAGTTGCTAAAGCCACTGTCTACTTTGAATCAAAATGTGTTAAGCTTTCCTTTGCAGTCTCTGACATTCCTGTTGACTGTATTTTAGGAAATGTGTTTTTAGCAGCAGTAGAGCCCCATGGGTCATATAGATTTCCTGATGGTTCTGCAAGATATTTTATTACTGTTTCTGGTTGTAAAATTGAATTGCCATATGTATCCAGAACCAGAATATCACCCATGGTTCAGATAATGAAGGAGAAAGAGAAAAAGCTTCAAACAGCTGAGAAAAGCCTGGTTGAACTCAAAGATCACAAAGAAACAATCAGAGTTGAAGAACAGTTGGGTTCTCCAGAGATTCAAAAGAAAATTGCAGAGATCCAGAAAGAATTTGAAGAAACGTGCTGTTCAAAAGAGCCAAATGCCTTTTGGCATAGAAAGCAGCACAGCATTGAGCTTCCCTACAAGGAAGGTTATACTGGCAAACCTTGTAGGTCAAGATCTATCCCTATGTCTGTTGAACACAGACAACATTGCCAGAAGGAGATAGAACAGCTTCTGCAGAAGAAGCTCATCAGAGAATCCAGCAGCCCTTGGAACTGCTATGGGTTTTATGTAAATAAGAGAAGTGAACAAGTCAGAGGAGTCCCAAGACTGGTAATAAACTATAAGCCTCTGAGTAATGTTTTAGCAGATGATACATATCCGATCCCTCATAAAGGAGATCTGATAAGAATCTCCCTATATTATATGTTGCTGATGATAATGCTTTTAAAGTAGTTGAAACAGATGCCAGTAACATTGGTTGGGGAGGTGTCCTCAAACAAAAGCCAAAAGAAGATGATTCAAAAGAGCAAGAACAGGTTGTTATGTTTGCCTCAGGAGTATGGAGCAAAGCAAAATTGAATTATGCTCCAATAGAGAAAGAGGTAAAAACAGCCTGGAATTGTATAAAGAAATTTTCAATTCATTTGGCTAACAGATATTTTCTGCTCAGAACAGATGCAAAGGCGCTGGAAAAAGTCTTGACAAAAGTGATCAAGGACCCATAAGATGCAAAGTTTGCTAGATGGCAAGCTCTTTTTGCATATTTCAATTTTAAAGTTGAACATATTAGAGGTTCTGATAATTGTATTCCAGATTTTTTAAGCAGAGAATATCTCCAGCATCAAGAACAAAAGAAGGACCCTGAAGAGGGACAACTGCATTATATGGTCATTCTCACTAAATGGAATCAGGCCTACAAAAGAGAAGAGCTCAGATATATTGCAGATGATGAGCCATGGCCTGTATATGCAGAGAAATGGAGGCCTACATGGCAACTCTGCAATACCCAAGTGCTTGATGGAAATCTTCAAAGTCACACAGATTTACAACATTTGGTTCCAGGGAGAAAGGTATATCCAAAAGGAAATAGGTGGATACATGAAATGATGTATTCACACAGCATGGCAGCTTCAGAAGAAGTAGAGCGATCCCTTTCTCAAGATTTTTGGGATCTGTCAGTAATTTGTACTGGAGGCGGAGACAGATCAAAGATTTATTACAAATCCTTTGTGATAAACAGAGTCAGAAAAATTGGTTCATATGTACATGGGAAATTCACATCATGGCCCCATGATGATCCCAAACTATTATTTCCTGACACTGTTTACAATTTTGTAGGATATGAAAGACTATGGTGGGATCTATTGAACAAAGACGGACCAGAAGAAACCCACTATACTAAATTAAAGTTTGCCCCGACATGGATAAACGAACGAGAATCACAAATTCCATGGTTGACTAATTGGTGGCACCATTATGGAGTCAGTCCATTTAGTATGGACCCAAATTTTTATGAAACATATTGTAGAAGATTCTGTGATGACTGCCTAATTAGAATCGGTGAATGCTTCCATTATCCTTGTCAGACAGTAGGAGAGATCAATGCATTAGAACACAAATTGTCAAATCCTATTTTGAAATCTTATATGCAGATGCATTATCAGTGGCTGGTCATGACAAAGATAAAGCATCAAATAGTACTCAACAAGCCTATGATTGTCCGACGGATATATACAAAAGCTTGGGATGATGAGTTCTATCATCTCAGATATCCGAGCATCAAGATCTTAGATGATCCTGCAGACTCAGCCAGTACAAGCACAAGTGGTCCTCGGGAGCCCCACTAAAAAGGCTTTCCCTGTGTACAAATGATACCCAGTCACGGGTTTATTGTGACGAAGCTTTTCTCATGGGCTTTTCCTTCGTCCGAAAAGCATCCATTGTGTAAATCAATAAAGTTTGATTCCTCGTGGGCCTTTGTAAGGTATCCACAGTGTAAATTTACCCACTATCACTAAAGTTTGTCGGTAGGACGGATCTCCGTGCAGATGTCACATTATGTGTTACCCGAAAACGATGATCCTACTGCCATGTGTCAAGGATCTGATGGTGCACGAAAATGTTTGTCCCCCTCTCAAATCTATATAAGGAGAGGTAAGGCTCATTTGCAACCATCGGCATTTGGAGTTTAGAGTCTAGAGTCTTGTGTGTTTTAAGAGTCCGAGTTTTTCTCCCTGCTCTGCGTCTGCGCAATCCTTGCGATCTGCTCGCATCACAGAGTCTTTAGTCACAGTGCTTAGGTGAACTGAGAAGCCTGCGGGTGTATGTGCTCGGCATACATCAGAACCTAAAGTGGCCAGTTCATTAGTGTGAGTCTGTAAATTTATGTCTGTGTGTTATAAGCTCTGAGACAGAGTCTGTAAATCGGCCAGGAAGCCTCCGATATCGATCACTCATTCGTGAGTATCATAAGTCCGGTAAAAGCCGTTACAGTCCATCTCTGATACAGAGACTTGAATCCATCAATCTGTAATCTGATTGTGAGGCATTCTGATATGAATAAAAGAGAGATATTTCATCTGTGATTCCACATTTAAGTACTGTCACTTTGTGTGCATTTTAATTGCTGTTAAGATACTTGCATTGCTTGAAAGTTCGTCGTAAGTTCTGAAGAAGCAGACTGGCTTGCTTGTGATTTCAGAACAGAAATTTCATTTTTCATGCTGCGAATTTCACTTTTGAGGTCATGTATCTCCTTACTCACCACCATCTAGCCAAAGTACCAGTAAAACATTGAATAATTGTTTTACAGGCTTCAATCTCACTCTTCCCTTCAACACACATCAGTTTATACTCAATGATCATCTGATCAAGAATTTGTCTGATCTGATGTGCAGACATGTTATCAATGTTCCACTCTTTATGGCTTCCTTCATGGAATGTTTCTCTGGGTGGAACCTTTCCTGCACCATACAGGTCAGGAGCAGCATGCCTGGTAAACTGAGGCTCTAAAGGTTCATATATAGGGAAGGCATGTTTCTCAGAATATGAGGCTTCTAAGACAGAGGCTATTGTTAACTTTTTAGATCTTTCTTCTGGCTTTGACTCAGGCTTTGTTTCTGACGTCAAGGTTGGCTGGGGCAAAGATAACTGTGGCACTTCTCTGGGAAAGAGCTGAGGAAACTTTGAAATAGGATTTACAATTTGCTCAAGTTTCTCTATTTCATGAGGAAGAATACTCTTTCCTTTGGTAAGAAAAGAAAGCGGAATAGGCTTGCTAGCTTTCTTCAGATTTAATCTGTCAAATTTATTTAACATGTCATAAACTGTCTCTCTTGTGGAAATGGCTTGTTCTACTATACAACTTTCCACATCATTAAATCTATCAAAAGATTTTTCAGAAAAATGTCTAACTACCTGTAAATCACACTGTACAGAATTAAGGACTCTATGTACATCATTTACTGAAACTTGGACAGAATCTATTTGGTCTTTGACCAGGGCAGTTTTGGCTACATTTTTCTCCATACCAGTGAGTGCAGTATTGGTCTAGTTTATTTGCTCACTCACCTTTTGAATTCTACCTTCAGTTCCCATCAAAGAATTGTCTCTTTGAACCAAGGGGCTAGCATGAGCTGTATTTGACCCTTCTCCTAAGACAATGCTTCTGAATGGAGGGTAGGTGGTACTGGTTTCTATCTTACTGCCATCAGGTGCAGTCCATGAATGTGAAGAAGATGTGGCTGCATCTGCCTTCATAACCACATCATTTTCCATTTTCTTTTTCCAGGAATAGAAAGAAATCCACACACTGTTTTCTTCCATATATTCTTTCCATTCTGCTGCCATCTTCATCTTTTCTTCCTTTGGGAAGGGAGCTGCAAAACCATCAGCTTGTGGATGTGTAAACAAATCCCGATTTATCATCTGTTTCATCCATTGTGCAGGGATTTGAGATTTAGGACATCCATCCATTAAAGTATAAAACTTATGGATTTCAGGAGTAGATGGTCTTTTGCATCCTGGAGGCAGATCTCTGAATCTGCATTCTGGTATCAACTTGTCAACTTGTTCAATATAACCCAAACCATACCTTGGGCTGTTTGGAGGCCTTTGGTTCATTAACAACTCTGTGAGCCTTGGATCTTCATCTTCCAGGTGCGGAACCAAATGCATCATAAGAACATGCTCATCTTCATGAGGGAAAGGAATTTAAAATTTGCAAGGGAAGAATATTTTTAATTTCCAAAGTATAAACAAGAACTAATTTTTAAACATCTCCATTTGAAATAATCATTGCGCAGTATCAGATATAAAATCCATTTGAAATAATCATTGCGCAGTATCAGATTTATTTTATATAAACTGGAATTTTCTTACTATATAGACTTTCCAGTTTGTTGAAGATCAGCGTAGGGAGGAATGGAGCGAACTATTCACTGGCGATTTAAATAAACGTTAGCAGAGAACAAAGATATAATGGAGCGAACTATTCCTTGGGCATCTAAATAAACGATAACGACATGTGAAAAAATGCGGTAATCTATATCTCGCATATATTGCATGTAAGATAAAATGTTTGTTTGGGTTGTCTTGATTTATGGGATTTAATATTCTTGAATCTCATGATTGATATTACTAATTGAGCTGCCCCTGTGGGTTCATGCCAGATAAAGCTAGAACCGAACCAAAGTTGTAATTGAATGTTTACAAAGGCAACTGTTAAATGTGTTTTTTCTATAGGGCCGGATTACATTATGTAATGGTGCAGTTTAAATATTTAAGTGAATTGGCATGTCCTATTTCCAAATAGTTGTTTCAGAATTTTTATTTTAAAAAATAAAAAATAAATATGATGGATGATATATTTTAAAAAAAATGAATGATGTAGATGTAATAAATTGAGGATAGCTTTTTTGGTTGTATATACAATTCAATCTTATGAAATTAAAAGATTTCAAACTATTTTTTAGTTTCTGATTTCCATTTTAATATTTACTCATTTTTACAGATTCTAAGAGTTAAAATGATAATAATATCTCATCAGTAAAAATTCTCCAACATTACAAATATCACATAAGAACAGGAATCCGGCTACCATCAACCATACTTTGGTATCAGAAATACTTTGTCAACGAGATAATCACTTCCATTATCTATTGCTATCAGAAATGAAGTGAAAACTGTGTTATTCCATAATAATTTCATAAACTGTCTTATTCAAAAAAAAAGAAAACCACTCAGCGCCAGTAACTATTGCACAGAAGCTAGCAATTAATGCGTTCAATCATTGAACGTTTGCCTTCAAAATTCCAACGCCACAGCACTAACAATGTCTCCATACTATATCGCTTATAGTGGTAATTGGTTCCATGACTCAGAAGCTGCATCACCAAAATCCGCAGATATAATCATTAATAACCTTCGCTATTTATAAATAAAATAAAATACAAAGTGATAAGTTCAGTTTTAACAAGGGAGTCATTGATTTACCTTGAGCGGAAAGCATCCAGTTGCTATCTTGACTGATAGCCCAGAAGAAATAACCCAACAGACGCCTCTCTTTGGCGAACGAAACCTTTGCTGCCACGGAGTCTGGGTTGTCGTAGCCAACCCACATCAAATCTGAGGAGTATGCGTAGGCCGACACAGTTTCCTTGTCGAAGACCTCTGTTGCATTTTTCTGAGTTATGAAGTCTCTGATCTCCGAGAAGAACATCACTCCCGTTTCGCTGCTCAGGGTTTGCTTGGGACCGGCATCTATGGCGGGCGCTCCAATCCCTGTCTCGTCGAGGCTTTTGAGTATCCAGGAACGCCCATAGAGCGGCATTCCCATGACAACTTTGTTGGGAGGAACACCGGAGTGAAGCCACGATCCAATTCCGAAGCTGGTGCTGATGTTAGAGGATGGGTCATACAGTGCCGCATGAGCTCCGGTGGCGGAAGTGTCCCACGAGCCGTGATAGTCGAAGCACATGACGTTCACCCAGTCCAAATTTTGGGCAATGGAGGTCGCAGGGTACGCCCTCTTGTTGGCGGCTAGGAGGAAATACTGTGCAAAATAGACAGCTGCGGTGAGGAGGAGCCGAGGGCGACGCGATGCTCTGGCTTCCAATTCAATGGCATGCCTCCATTCAGCGAAGAGAGTTCCTAAGTTCTGCATCTCCGTCGCGTTTTGGGGAAACTCCCAGTCGAGGTCGAGGCCGTGAAAACCGTATTTCCTGGCAATGGCGATGGCTGAGTTTATGAAGACCTTGCGCCGGAAGGCATTGCTGGCCATTAAAGCGAAGGCAGTAGCATTCGATCCCCCACCACCGATAGAAATGAGTGTCTTGAGAGAGGGGTTTTTCTTACGCATAGTTAGGGTGAATTCTGCAGGTTTAGCAGTGGCAGGCAATTCCACGTGGAACGTCTGGTCGTTTAAGTTTGCAAAAGCATAGAAGATGTGCGTGAAGAGGGCCGCATTGATGGAGGATGGAGGCGAGAAAGAGACTGTGTATGATGGCCAGTAGGCGGCCTTCACTCCTCCGCCATATTTCTTATTCTGATAACTTCCGGCCGGATGAGATGCAGATTGGGATGAGGAGGAATAAACTAAAGATGTAGTCATGGAGAGCAGAATAATTAGCAGATATTTTTGGGGTTGAGCCATGGCGGCTTACAGAAATGAAAATCACAGACCGCAGTTTTACTAGAGAAGAAGAACAAAGGCTTGACATACCGAATCTATATACTTGTATTTATAGTCGGAATTGGTGATAAGTGCAAACGTGTTCCACCTCTTCAATTCACGAAGTGGGTGAGTCAAGCCGCCTCGAATTGACTATTCAGTGGCGCACTCAGTCTCCGGGTGGATAATACAGTTGTTTTTATCGGAAAATGGAAGTGGATACAGTAATAGTATCTCCACTTCATCCTTTGAATGTGATCCGGGGTATGTAGTTACAAAAGTCAATAGTAGAAAGTCAAATCAAGAAAAACACGGCGTGTGGACACACCATATCTTTATTATGAACATCTTGTCTTTCTGAGTGATCTCTCCAGTAGAGCAATAGTCAACTCACGTAATCTTTTCCCCATGTGACCATTTAGCCCAGTGGAGCCTTACCTGGAACTGCCGACAGAAACTAACAGGACATGGCACAGTAAGAAGGCACAGGATGCCTACTAAAGGATTTGGAACGGGCTATTATGGCTATTTAACTGGAAAGGGTGCAGCTGACACGGTTGCTGGGTTGGTCGTCAATCAATTCATTCTAGGATCATAAAAGCTCCCACGGCTCGCTTCCTGTTACATCCTTCATGGCACAATGTGTATGGCTGTGATGATCTTCATAGGTGCACGTTGTAATAGCAATAGTCAACTCAAATAACCTTTCGAGCAATGGAGGCACTTCAACGTTTTTCAATAATTAGATTATCAATTTACGCCATTAATGAGCAACTCCACGTTTCCACTATCGATGCACGCATGTTTATGTCTAATCCACTTTGTAAGAGTGTCTTATTCTTAATATCAATGCAGGCATGTTTATGTCTAATCCACTTCGTAAGAGTGTGTCTTCTTCTTATTAAAGTTTTGGAATAAATAAAAATATTATATATTAAAAATGTTATATATATATATATATATATATATAAACTTAAAGTTAAACACTTGTTTATTACATAATAAGAAAGGGGTTCATTTTATCTCCCATGTAATCTCTATTTTAGGATATAAGATATAATAAAGTAATCAACAATAAAGAAGCCAACATTCAATTATATATGGCATATATTTTATCATCTAAAGAGATTGTGTAGATTTTAATATAATTAATATTTTTCAATATTTAATTATATATGGCTTATATTATATTGTTTAAAGAGATTGGGTAGATTTTAATATAATTAATATTATTTTTAATGGTGTAGATATATTTGAAAATATAAAGACTCTTAAATAAAGCAAATGTTATAGTAACTAACTTTTAAATATAATTAAATTAAATTAAAAAACAATAAAATATAAAGATTTTATCAATAATAAAAATTACAATTATATAATTTATATTTATTTAGTATTGATCTTTCTTATTATTAATAATAAAAATATTATAAAATATAAAATAATGATTATAATGTTTCAATTAATAAATACATTTAAATAAAAAATAATAAGACAATATTGTTTTTAGATATCTAAAGCATTGCATAGTTTTGCTTTCAACTTGAAATTTATTATTAAAAATAAATATGAGCTATTTGAATGGTTTAGAGTTAATATTTGCCTTTTTATAATTTGTGAATATGGCCATATGAAAATCTTATTATTAGACCTAGGTATGGAGGTCTTGTCATAAATGTCTATTATACCTTGCTTTGTGAATATAGAAAATTTTATATTTATTCATATTACAAACATCTTATTATTTTGAACATCATTCATTTATTAATAATGTAAGATTTACTATATGTCATTAAGTTTCCAGAGAAACCTAAGTGACTTCCATTAATTCACCCCTTAAAAATATAATTAAAAAAAAAATATTAATATAAGCATTTCTCAAGTAATAAAGCATTATGGGTTACATGGTATGGTGTTCATGGGCAAACGAAATCAACCACACAAGTACAACAAAAAAAATTCTCGAGCAAATGATCATTGCCCAATGTTTATCCGATTTCGGAAAAAATTAGTTGAAGTTGAGATGACTTTAAAGGTTGTGATGATGAATTCCCAACCTACACTTTGATGTGCTCTCTATACTTACTTAGTTAATTAGTATAGGAAATGGGTACATTTTGATGTGATCTTTATACTTGTTGGTTAATTAATAGAGGCAATGGGTATATTAATAAAGGTATTTGGAAATAAGATGTTTAATTTGATAGTTAATCAAGTTAATAAAATTAAACTAGCAATTATTTTAAAAGGTGTAAAGATACATTGAAAGAATACAAAAATGTAAAAGATATAATTTCAAAAAAGTTTTTTATTTTTTTCTTAAAAAAATAGAATGTTGGAGCGTTTGAATCAATTTTATGATGGTAGAAATGGATTTAGCACCACCAAGAACCTCGGGCACCCAAAATCTATTTTCATTATTTTCTAGGTTGAAACCAAAATTTCATTATTTTCAGAGATAAAAACCTGCTGCTCCTCAATTCCCCCTCATTTTTTTAATGTATAAATTGCAATATATATATATATATATATATATATATATATATATATATATATATATATCAGCATTAATTCGAAACTCGTAAAGTCTATTAACTCTCATATGATTTTCTTGAAAAATTATGTTAAAAATTAGCTATAGATCAGAAAAACTTACACTCTAAAATATAAAGTATATTTAATATAAAAAAAAGGTTATACATTTTTTTTAAACTTATTCACCAAATTATTAGCTTTAATTGTTTTTGCTTTTAAATATGCCCTAGAATGGCACTTTTGTTATTCTATTACATTTCCTTACGTTTCACGGTGAATGTGATCTATTTGTATTTATTATTCTGCCGCTTTTGGTTAATAATTTGGTTTAATTTTACATATTTATTAATTATTATTATTTAATATTATGTATAATTGTTTCAACTTAAATGAAGTATTTTATGACTAAAAGAAATATTTTTCTATAAAATATAAATATGAATAATAATGTTTAAAAAAAAAATTGTGTTAAATTTAATATAAAGTTATTTTAATTTTAAATTTATAACTAAAATTGTTACAATATGATTTTTTAATTAGAATTAATATAGAATTTAAATAAATTATTCCAAAAAAATCACCTTTAGTTTGAACTAACAAATTTTTAAATATATAATAAAATATTCATTTATCATTAATTTTAAGAACTTCTTAATTATATCAAAATTGTGTTAAATTTAATATAAAGTTATCTTAATTTTAAATTTATAATTAAAATTGTTAAACTATAATTTTTTAATTAAAATTAATATAAAATTTAAATAAATTATTTTTTAAAAAAATCACACTTTTTGAATTTAAATTAACTAATTCTTAAAAATATGATAAATTATATATTTTTGGTTTAAACTAACAAATTTTTAAAAGTATAATAAAATATTTATTTATCATTAATTTTAAAATTTTCTTAATTATATCAAAATATTTATTCTATTGACTTTTTATCACTTAACATAGATTAATTTAATGATACATCTCACTATGCTAATTATACATCTCCTTGTGAGTTAGGACATAAAATTATGCAAATCCTTATACATAATTTCATTTTGAATAAATTTTGAGTAAATCCAGAATCCAATATAATGTGGGATGAGAAGCACTAGTGAAAGTCATGGTGGTACTAGCACATCAACCCTTTGATTTTATGGCTAACTTTGAATTATAAACATTTGTGGAGCCCATGGATGTAATTTGAGAGGTTTATGGTCATGTCAAATAATGCTACAAATTTCATAAATTCTTGAGTATTATTGTTTTTGTGAAATTTTTGAAATTTGGAGTTGGGCATCATTTTTGCACTACTGAGTGTAGTTCATCATCATGAAAATGATGATTGGGTTGGGCATCATTTTTCCTCTTTTGTTTTAGAAATTTCAACAATAAATTGTACGCTTTTGCACTCGATGTTCCTCGGCTTTGTAATCACCTTACAAGAAGCCAACAAGAATATTTGAAGATCATTCTCGCCACAACAATGATTCACAAGCAAGTTCCTATCCTGCATCACTGGAGGATGATGGGAAGTGGACGGAGGACCGTGTTTCTGGCATGCGTTCAATGCCGTAGTCTAACTAGACTGCTTTTTCGCCCTGAAAATCATGGAAATTTCGGTAAGATTTTAAGAAAATTTGGTAGGGATTTTGTAAATCCACGTTATAACTATCAAACTTTAATATTTTGGGTGCCCTAGAGGTTTTTGATGGTGTTGAAACCATTTCCACCATCAAAATCATGATTCAAACACTATCACTATAAGGTTTCTCAAAAAAATTTGACTGGGATTCCAGCCAATTTTGGCCCTCAAGGCAATTCCTCTGTCTCGTTAGACAACTATAGCTCATTTCTTCAAAAAAAAATCACTACAAATAAAACATATATAACATATATCCATGGAGAAGCTCGTGGCTTAATTGCATCTACACCTGCTTCCTTAACTGTATTGACGTTGTGGTCTTCAGTCTGATTATTTAGGGTTGTAGCAGACAAAAATGAGCAATATCATCAAATTATATAGTAACAGGAATTATTTAGGGTTGTAGCAAACACAAATGAGCAATATCATCAAATTATATAATAACAAGAATTAGTTAAATTACCAAAGAAATCTATGGACAGTCTTTCATTTCCATATCTGCATGTGGGTTTTCTCCAAAGGGAAAATTCTCATAAAGCTCGTTGTAGTGTACTCCCACACAAATGAGGAGTCCGAGGGACGGGTGAGAAGCGTCGACCACACAGAAAGCCCTGTCCTCCCACTATGTATTCTATTACTTCTAATTACTATTCCTAGTTGGAGCGTATAGTGAATAGCCTAGCACAGATACAGATGAGTTATAGCGCACTGAGAGTCAGTGGCACGTTAGAGGTCACAGAGTGTCAAGGGTCAGAAAAACGTGCCTCCCCAGAATGATTCCGTGTAGAGCATTGAGGCTTAACCAGAATGACTACCACGTCACAGGCTACCCGAAAAGTAATCGTAAAAAATGGCTCATTTGAAACGGGGTAAAATCCCTTTCCACTTGTCATATTTTCAATGGCTAGAAGGACGATAGAAGGAGGCTTGGATTGGCTGGCATGAACATGTTTTCCCAGCCAATTCCATAAAAAGAATAGCTTTGGTGCAATTATTTTTAATTAAAAAAAAATCATATATTTCAATGTGTAATATTCTATTATAAAAAATTTTGTAAATATTTTTGATAAAATCAAAATTAATATGAGTTTGGCCAAAAACCCAATGCAATATTATGATAAAGATAATAATAACAATATATCATATTTTATTTACTCTTTACCTTGTAAATGGTTTTGGTTTTTTTTAATTCAATATTATACATGCAAATGAAATTTGATTAAACCAAAGTTTGATTCTCATATTCTATCAAACATTATAAGAATTGCAAATGGTTTCGGTTTTCTTTATTCAATATTGTACATGCAATTAAACCAAAGTTTGATTCTCATATTCTATCAAACATTATGAGAATTGCAAATGGTTTCAATTTTCCTTTATTCAATATTTTACATGCAAATCATGTTTGATTAAACCAAGTTTGATTCTCATATTCTATCCAACATGTGTTTTTCATGAGAAGAACTTACAATATTTAGGAATCAAATATATAAAGTTTTTATTTGGTTTCAAACATCTGTTTCTCATGAGATGAAGAAATTACAATATAGAGGAATAAAAAATATAAAGTTTTTATTTGGTTTCATATCGATCCAAAAATTACGGTAAGAGATTCCAAAAGATAAGGAAAGAGAATTCAAATTTTAGAAATAAGATATGTATTTATAAAAAATTATTGGAAAGTCGTTTAATGTAACATTATATTTAAATATTAAATGTTTCCTTATGCACACTCCATAGTCCATAACATAACTCATATCTATTACATCATGTTCAGAATATTATATTATCTTTGATATATTAAGAGAAATTTCATTATCTCCTAACTTCCTTTCTTCATTATTAATGTGGAAGGAAATATAAGCTTTAATTTTTTTTCTTTTTTAAATATGCCCTAGAATGGAACTTTTGTTATTTTATTACATGGATGTGATCTATTTGTATTTATTATTCTGCCGGTTTTGCTCAATAATTTGGTCGGGAAAAAAGAAGATGATGAGTGATAATGAATAATATCATATAATAGAGAGTCAACTTTATCAAACAATCGTGGATTTTTTTTTAATTATCAAATTATATGTTTTTCCAATTTTTAATTATCAAATTATATATTTTTCCAAATTCATGTTTTTTATATTAAAGATATCAAATTTTCCAAGTATATTATGTAGTATGGTAAATAGTTACATGATGTTACTTCCTACTTAGTTTTGTTTGCATCCTGAGTATTGTCTTTGATATCCTAAGAGAATGGGCATTATTTCCTTCATTCCTTTCTTCATTATTAATGTGGAAGGCAACATAAGCTTTAATTGTTTTTATTTTTTAATTAAAAAAATTCTTGTTGTATTTGCAGTTCACGGTGGATGTGACCTAGTTACATTTATTATTCTGCCTCTTTTCGTCAATAACAAGGCTACAAGTAGCGACTATCTGCGGCTTAGTTTAAATATAATAATGTTGCAATGTGATGTTAAATCTATCTAAATTATAGTAAAATAACTTTTGTGTTGATGATGGTAACCAATTGATAATTACTAGTGTAAATATAGTAATGTTGCAATTTGACTTTGAGGAAGTTTATGAGGATTTGCTTTGTAATAAAGGTGCCAGTTAGTTCAAATATAACTAATCTAAGTAATAATCATCAAGACATTAATGTTTATCATGTCATTGGTGAAAATTTGAATCTGAATTAGAAAAATAATAATTATTCACTATAACTATTTAACATAATCCCAATTACTAAAATTATTTTAAAAAATCACAATTTTAAATATTATTATTTGTATTAGACTTATTTAACATCTCAACAAATTTTAATCCTAATAATTTTTTACAATTGAAGGGCCAATTGATTGAAGATCTGGCCAAAGCTATGTAAGTAAATTCAAGATTTTATATATGAATGAATCTGTCAAGTTTTACATGTGCATTGGTCGAATCAATTTCTGAATGGGAATAGTTAAATCCTTGTGATTAACTTTGTGGATGGAACTCTGTCATAGAGCTCTAAAATAAGGCTCTGCATTTAGTGGAAGAGTCGGCGTGAATAATACAGATATCGTGGTTAAGGTTGAATGGAAATTGTAAATAACAAAACTCTGTAATTGGGTTGTAGCATAATCCTAAATATTTTGAGGAAAATTATGTTAATTACAACACTTGAGGGTTTCGGCATACTTCAGAGAGAGCGTGACAATTAATTGAATTCATGCGCCTGTTGTATGAACGAGGCTCGGTTCTTATGAAATCCCGGTGAATTGGTGTGTGAGTATTTATCACGGATATACAGTATTGGACGTAATGTTTGGTATGTATCGAGAGCATAGAAGTGATACAAAAGGAGAGAAATTCATAGATTTATAATATGTTGTTGAAGCGCTGACGGAACCTCGAGCAAGGAGAATCGGAACGGTGAAATGAATAGTAAAACTGGCGTCCGAGATACTAGTGGTATTTGCACTTGTAAAAAGTGGTAAGTTGTATTGTGGAAAAGAACGCGATATCAGTGGTTAGCTGTCACGCGTCTCAAAGTGGTTTCCGAAAACAGATTTTTTCGCGTTAATTCTGAGTATTAAACCTTAGTCAGAGAAAAAACATGATACTTACCCGAAGCATCCGATCTGGAGAGAGAGAGATCGCACGACAGTCGTGTGGTGACTTGTGCAGAAGATAAGCCAAGGTAAGCGGCGGGTTTAACACTATGGAATAGTTATATGTGGGGCCTGGAAACCAAAATGAAATGTAACCATCGCGTTAAAGTTATATGCCTGGGTTGAATGTTATAAGCGCTTGCATGCTTGTTTAATAGTTTCAAATTATTGATTAATATCACAGGTATTAAACCGAGCTTAGATATGTGATTAAAAAGGGGTGAAGCGTCGGCTACTTACCCCTTTGCATAATATACAAAGGAGGGGTAACATTATCAAGGTGCTTTGTTATAAAGGCCTGGGGTTTTATAAAAAGGCTGAAGACTTTAATATTTGGATATGCATATGAATGGAGGCCAAAGCGTATATTAATGAATTATTAAGTGATAGCACCGAGGACCTTATTGTATGGTCTACCCCACAGACTTTGAGTAAATACTACTCGCGCTTGAACATAGTTGTTGGACCTTTATGGAATTTGGTTTTATATAAAGACAAAAAGAGAGCTCCCGCATAAGGGTGAATGTTGGGTTTTATAACCTTTAGAGAAAAGAGTTGAATTAATATCTCAATTCTCTGAATTAGAACAACATGAAAATTAGATGAGAGGATATGAGATGGAAAAACATGAAAATTTAGAACAAAAATTCCTTATTTGTAATATGATTCTCCAAAAATAGAAATAAAATAAGTCTTCAAGTTGGAGATCTAAAGCTTCAAGAAAATTCATTAAGGTATGTTAGAAATGTGGAAAAGAAGGAAATTATAATAAAGAATATGTAACACCCCTTAACTAAGACTAACATTTTTGGAATGATCAGCATGGGTGTTTTGACATAATTCATTTTATCTAAATATGAACTCTTATTTAATATATTAATAAATATGAAGAAGAGAGCATGGACACATAGATCTCGATGCATAAGGAGAAAGCTAAAGGGGGTATTTGGGACGTTTTCCATCCTACCTAAATTAATTATTTAGATACATGATTTGGTAGTCGAACTACCAAACTACTAGAAATTTTTAAAATAAAGGGAGGGGGGAGTGCTATTGAACTCCTCCAAGTGTATCTAGGCTATCCATTATTGAGACTTCTAGTTGATCACATAGCCTAAAGAGCAACCTCGAATTCTCATGCTAGGTAGTGCATGTGTCGATGAGAAGAGATATAAAGGAATGGACAAAAAGGGAGAGAAGAGGTGGAAGAGTAAATAAAGAAGCGAGAAAGTGAAACCAAAGAATGTGAGAGTGGTGTGAGAAGACAACAGAAAGTTTGCTAGAGAACTACTATAATTTGTGAGCATAACTAAACCACACATGAGGATATGACTCTAAAAGGGGGTAATAAAGAACCCATTGATTCATAATAGACTTGTGTGGATTTTTAATTTTAGTTAAATTGGTTAAGGAAATTAGTGAAGAGGAAAATTTCAATTTAATTCATAGCTAGGGATAGTATGAAATTACAAGTGGCTTGTTTAATTCATGCACATAAAGCACTGAGAAAATGAGAAGCACCAAGAAAGTTTTGTGATTGAAGGGATCCATTTTATGTTCTGTAGGCCCATGGAAGCCACACTGTGAGTATTAAAAAACTATGAACCAGTGGTTAAAAAGTGGAATCCTTATTATTGTATGTGAAGGATAGTGGCCTTCATGTCCTCTACACTTATTTGGAATTTGTATAACCCTGAGAGAAGGTTCCTCTTAAGCTAGTATATCTAAATTGGTAGTGGCTAGTTGTAATAAATAGATAGTGGATATGTGCCTATGGTTGGTTGGATAGTGTCTCTCCCTTCTTCAATCTCCAACAAGCCTAAGTGAATCAGATAAGTGCATTTCTTTCTCCATTAATGAAATTATTTATTGTTCAGTTTTTATGTTTATTTCTATGCTAGTTATTAGGTATGTTTGTAATGATCAACTAAAAGTTGTGATAAATATGTTTTTGGTTAATAGATGTAAATTCCTTTATTATAGAATGTTGTATGTAGAAGTAATATTTAAAAAACAATTACCTGTAATGAATATATGATGTGTGGTTTGGTAAGGGAAATTTATGAGGTGACTTGAGCTCTAGGTGTCTTCATGTATTCTATAATGTAAATGGATTTTACCAAACTAGTTGTGGGAGGAAAAAATTGTGGATAGATACTTATTTTGAATGAGAATACTTGATAATTATTCAATGAAGGGAGAGCTCATTTCCTCTAGGAATAATACAAAAGTATTGACCCTCTTTGTAAAAGTTTGGAACTGACAGTGTGATGTTATACTTTGCAATCCAAAGGAGTGAAAGTATTTCACCTTAGTTGGGTGAAGTTGAGAAGATTTTTCCATTGATCATTTTATGTCTAATTTCTTTTGTGGAGATGCTAGGTTGGAGGTAGTGTTGTGGGATGCCTTCATAAGATGGAGAATATTTCTTAGCCTTCATAATTCTTTGGGCAAGGTTTCTTCTATATTAGAGTCGATTGCAGTGCTTTTAAACCATCTTGGGACCTTAGAAGAAAGTTTATAATTCATAGGATGACCCTTTGGATTTTTAGACTTATCAGTGGAAGTCTGGAAATTTCCAAATTGGAGGCTTTGGCTCTAGCCCCTAATCATAATGAGGGGGTGTGACCAAGATCTTAGCTCGAAGGATCTTAATTCCAAAAGGATAGGATTCACTATTATAATTTTGCAAATAAATGACTACGTGACTAAAAATTTTAGTCATGACAACTAAAAATGAATAAATTCTACTACTTTTTTGCAACACAACTATAGATGAGTAATTTGATCATCAAGTAAAAAACACAACTAAATAATTAGTCACACAAATAAAAATTACCTAAGATTTGGTAATTTGGACATTAATGTATATTATTTCTTTTTATATCCTTATAATTTCTATTAAGGTCTCATTATATTATACCATCCGGTAATCTAGTCTTCAAAAAACAAGGGGACTATAACATATAAGCTAGAGTGAAATCTACAACTTTTATCTACCTTGATCGATGGCATATCCTAAGTGATGGCATTATATTGATTAAACCAAAATCAATCTATAGGGTAGAGTGCCTCCATTATGAAACATTATTATAAAATATGGATTCCATTCACTAATGGAATTTTTACATCACTGTTAGTGAAACCTAATGTTTTCATAGTTAAGCTAGTGAAATCGGGTACCTTCATAGTTACCTTAATTTAATATAATATTGTAATCCAAAAATATTTTTATATATTTTATTATTATAGTATGTGTGTGGATATATATATATAAACTCATCTCATGTGTGCATAAGGGATAAAGAAGACTCTTTAGTGTGGGAACATGCTCCTATTAGAGAATAAACTCTGAAATCATTTTATGTGTTTCTCATTGATGACATAAAAATAAAATAATATTCATGGTGGTGGAAGAAGTTATGGAAAATTGAATTCCCAACAAAAGTACATCTCTTTCAATGATTCATTTTAGAAAAGAGTACCAATAGGAGACAATCTAAATAAAAGAGGAATTATTTTTTTGAGTTCAATAAGATAAACCCCTCAACATTCTCTTCTAATTTAAATCAATTTCATAAGACTATCCTCAAATTCTTATACATGAGTTTCTTTCAACTATTCATTGGGGGGCAAATTTATACCATCGTAACTCTTGTTATTGAGTTCTCCTTCCTCCAAAAAATTTCACAAACAAGTCACTTTAGTGAATATTTGTTTACTCACAATATAAATTGACCCTTGCCATGTTCTGTAAACTTTTTAGGCCTCTTGACTTCTTATGTTCACCCTCCTATGGTCTCTAGACCTCCTTCTACTCATGGCCTTACTCAAACAGGTCGTGGCCTTGTCATGAGGCTTTTCGACCTTGTTTACTTAGCCCTAAGGCCCTTCTATGGTCAATCATGAGGGCTTCTCGACCTCCTCTCTCAAAATTTCATCCTTCTTTAGTGTCAAATAATAGACAAATAATTTGGGTAGCCTTCTTCTTAACAATCCGAGGTTTACTACCCTGAACTAAGAATATATAACTTGGATTAGGGATTTTTAATCTCAAACATAATTTTAGTGATTGATCTCTTAAAATTATAATGACTAATGCCAACAAAACCTAGGAATAAATTGAAACAAACTTTCTCAAACTTGGCTTTTTCAATGTTGATCTTTCATATATGCTTTGATACCATGTTTATTTTTCATGATCTTCTAATTTCATAATTATTTCCAATGATTACTTCATTAATTCATGTTATGTTAGACACATCATTAAGCAATTATACATAGAAAATCTCAATATTAAAACAATAATCACAACATGATCATGAAGAGACAACCAAACAAAAGATACACAAATTTTTATCTTGGGAAAACATAGTAAAAAACATGGCAATCTTTTCTTAGGAAAAGTTATTCAATTCATAAAAAGTATATTATCATATTCGAGCCAAACTAGGTCAAACATATCACAAACTCCAATATGTTAAACCTAGTCAAATAGATCATTTTTTCAGCCTTCTGCAACTTAGTCAAGGTCTAGTCAAATAGAATGAATTTCATCCTCTTATAATTAGGTCATCATGTGATTAAAAATATGCCCATGATGTGGTCAATGCAGGTCAAAGAGACTCAGTAAAATCTATGGTCAACTACACAAAATTCTTCCCGTAAAATATTGGTCAACAACTCAAGAAATTTGTCAAAATCGCTTCAAAAGAAATTGGTGGTAGTTGGTCAAAGTTGGTCAAACCTCAAAATACTTATCTCCTTCGCACATGTAAACAAAACCTTAGAAGTTATGCGATGATTCGAAATTCCACCATAAATGAGGAGGTCGAGTGCCAATATATAGTAGTTTAGGGTTCCCCAAAAGGCATGTCTCTTGGGCTAGGCCGACCTATAATTTGGGGCCAACGTGAGCAATAAAATTAAATTTTGATTTTAATTTCCCTCCATTCAAATTTTCCAACTTAAATATCAATTGCAACAACCAAAATTCAACAATTCCACTATTAAGAAATATTTTCAATGACATTTTAAAATATTTATATTTTAAAATATTTTAATACTATTATCCTTCATATCATTGGCATATGGATTGATACAATGTGCTCATCCTATCCAACATTTTCGTATAATAATTAGATCTTTTCGTAATCAACATTTTCATATAGTAATTACATCTTTTCTCTTTGTCACTTTCGTATCACTTTTACATCTTTCCTTGTGTATTTGATTTGTAATTCTATATATGGTTCCTAATGATTTATTTTTATATTTTCAAATTATATAATTGCATATATATTTTTCGAATTGAAATTATATGGTTATTTATAATAATGTAATTTTATTCATGTACTTATAGAGATTTTTGATCTAGGCACAAGTAATCATATTATGAAATGTACTCGTTCTCTAACATCATATGAGGGGAGAAATCGAAATCGACATTAGTATTAATGAAATAAAGATGTAATTTTTGGTCTAGGCACAAGTAATCATATTATGAAATGTACTCGTTCTCTAACATCATATGAGGGGAGAAATCGACATTAGTATTAATGAAATAAAGATGTAATCAATTAACATAAAAGAGACTTAAATTATATAAAAGCCACTCAAAATACTATTCAAAATGATTTTCTTTATAATAATAAGAATTAGAGTTTAGTTAAGAACATTTCCTTTTAAGTAATCATATTATGAAATGTACTTGTTCTCTAGAGAAATGGGCATTGTTGTTTATAGTATCAATGAAATAAATATATAATTAATAAACATAAAAAAAGATTTAAATCATATAATAACCACTCAAAATACTATTCAAAATTAGAGTTGAGCTAATACCATGTAAAGAACATTTTCTTTTAATGTTTTTTTTCCATACTATTTTTCATGTCCAAATATTTCTAATGTTCCACACTTTCCTAAGAACATTGTTTTAATGGTTGAAACTTCTCATTTCTAGGAAGATCATTATAAGAAAAACCTACTTATAAATGAAACCTAAGTCTTATATAAATACAAATCTAATTTTTCAGAATGCAAGAAGGGTGCAAAGCATTCACGCTATAATGATTGATGCCATTCAAGACATAATTCCTACTAAAGTTGTGGGTGATAGTAATATTCTTTCAAATTTGCAACCTACAAAATGGTGGCATTGGACATACCTTACATCTCTATCACTCTTTGAAAATTGTCCTTCCACCAATATAATTAGGCATCACTAAAACAATTTCACTTGCAACAACTAAAGTATTCCATTTC
Organism: Pinus albicaulis; assembly: GCA_034641835.2. Taxonomy (NCBI): domain Eukaryota; kingdom Viridiplantae; phylum Streptophyta; class Pinopsida; order Pinales; family Pinaceae; genus Pinus; species Pinus albicaulis. The sequence continues at coordinate 568,200,940 of CM076572.1, forward strand.
CATTATTTTTTAGGGCTATTCTATAAGTGGAATCATTATATGGATAACTAAAACCCTAATTTATTTACTCATAATCCTTATGAGTAGGAAATCGATCATTCCATTAGATTTAAAGAAATGAATGCCCAATATCTTACAATACACAGGTTGGAAGTCAAGAAGAGTCTTCGCATTGCTTTGCTCCAAGTAGTATAGGGGTTTTTTGGCAAACCTTGCACACCGAACCTGGGTCAGGACCCCTTCAGCCAACAAATGGTTCCGTTTCCAGGACCGGAAGAAGTTTGAGGAAGGAATCGGTAATGACAAGCAAATAGTGGAGATCTAACGCGGAGATGAATGAGCGCTACTTTGGGTGAAAATTAAACACGGAGAGGTAAGTACTATCGAACCGATCAAGCAGAGTATCACTCTGCTCGTAAGAAAGCACCTACACAAGGTCCGTCAGTTACCCCGAAGTCGGACCTTTAGGAAAACAAACTAGAGGGAAGCATGCTAGTACATTTGAAACTACCTACCTTTAAAGGCACAACCGATGAGGACATGGAGCGGTTCTGGTTCGTAGCCGACTCGGTGTGGACTACGCAAGGGGTGGTAAGTGATACTATGAAAAGGGTGCAGCTATCCCTGACCTTCGAAGAACAGGCTCTGGACTGGTATATGCGGTATATATCTCAAAACAGCCTTGATTCAAGATATTAAGGATGCCCTAAAACAACAATTTCAGAAGCCAGAATCGTACTCTCAGTTGGTAGCAGAAGTAAAAGACTTCAAGAAAGGTGCGTCTGAGTCAGTATGGGAGGCCGATCAACGGTTAAAGAAAGAAATTAGGGAAGGAGGGTTCAAGTACGATGATAGAAAAAATACAGAATGGTTCATCCCTTTATTGCTACCTCACTTGCGCATACCAATGAGCCACTAGACCTTCGAATCACAGGAAAAAGCCTTGGAAGCTACCATGAAACTCAAAGCCACACCTAAGGACAACACGTTGGGGGGAGTGCAGCAAATTCAAGAACAACTCGGAGCCATGCACATAGAAATATAGAGCTTATGAATGGAACGGGGAAAAGGAGTCAGCTCCGACCTCTGGTGCATAAGATGTTGGGTGTTTGGGCATACCAAGGACCAGTGTCCTCTATTGAAAGATTATCTATAGGCAGGGGGACCCAGCCTGCTGCGCCCTGGGTCCAGCGGATCTGCGCTATGGTGCGAAGGCTGCCAGATAGCGGGACTACATGATACAACCCAGTGCCCTCGGATAAGTAGGGGTGAACTAAAGCAACAATGGTGCAAGTTCTGTCAATCGGTAGGGCATGATGAGCATAATTGTCGCACATATGACTTGCTGGTAGATTGGGAAAACTATATAGGGTACAATCCGATCCTACGTCGCTGAGATCTCCCGTGACCTTTGGTGGCTCTCCTGCGAGGGGCAGGGGGGCCGGCGAGGAAGCGCTGGACGAGGACAGGGCGAGCTGATCTGCGATGACTGTGGAGAGGTAGGGCACTTCGCCTGAGACTTCCCAAATCCCACTAGGAAATCCTGTAAATATTGCTAGCAGCTGGACCATGAGATCGAAGACTGCTTGATCTTGATAACGAAAATGCAGGACAAACAACCTACCCCCACGAAAAATGTGCAAAGAGACAAAACTGAGCTGAGGAATGCAGATCCAAGTATAAAAGTCATGACGTGCAGTGGGGTGGTCACCCAGGGAGCAAGAGAAGATCCTGATTTTCGGAAGGGAATGAATTTCAAGGGAGAAGAGCTGCTGGAAACCCCTGCGCACCTGCCAACACACCCCCCAAAAGAGGAAGAGGTTGAGCCCTTCCTAAGGGCATGTATGAAACTACTGCACAACCCGAAGTTTGTAGAAAATCTTCAAGAATTACTGCATGACTGTGCAGCTCAGCCCGACACAATGGTTGAGGTTAAGGAAGTACACAAATTACATAGCTATAAGAGACGCACCAAGAGGGCAATGTGGTTAACTGCGCAGATTGGCTACTATGAGATAGATCAGGTTATTCTCGATCTGGGATCGGATGCAAACGTCCTACCAAAGAAAACATGGCAACGAATGGGAGAACCTAAGTTAGACTGGTCCACCATCTAGCTGTGCATGGAAGATCATACCTCTGGGAAGGTTGCCAAAATTCATGGTAGATATTGCAGGAGTAAAGGTCTTAGCTGACTTTGAAGTAATAGAAATCGTGGAAGATGTGGACCCTTACCCTGCACTCCTGGGACTAGACTGGGCTATAGATGTAGGGGGTGTCATTAATATAAAAAAATGCAACATGGTGTTTGAGAAGAACGGTATGTGCATAATAGTACCACTGGATCCCGTTGAGGGTGTGCGGTATACAGAACCAGCATATGAAGAGGAGGAACTAGATCACATCTACAGGGTGACAACACAGGACAAAGACCAGGGTAACCCTACAACAGGCAGAGTATTCGATTGGGAGAAGGACAGGGAGTACTTTTCTGATCTAGATGAAGAAATAGAGAGTTGGCAGACCTGGCTACACAATGTCTCAGCACTACGATGCCCTTGGGCTGCAAGGACCCTCTACTGCATTACTTCAGAGGTAAGAGACCTTCCCCACTTTGATGGGTCTAGTAATGTCCAGGAATTCTTAAGAACATTAGAGGCTAGGGTGCCAAAAGAAAGGCAGCTTTGGGCATTCAATATGGCTCTATGTGGAACACCTGCACGCTGGTGGGATACCCACAAGAAAGAATTTCTGGACTGGGAGACGTGTCGAGATAGGATGGTTCTACAGTTTACACCTCTTGCTGACATGCGCACCAAGATATTCCTGGGATCCTTGCGCGCATCTGCGTACTTGGACAACCAAATGGTCCGACTGAACCCTAGAAGAATGGATCCATCTATTTTTGCATGCCTTGGGCCCTATCCCTGTTGCTTGGTACTTAGATGCGGAGTTACATCAACGTACCCGCCATTGTGAAGTATTAAAAGAAGACTTTATTGGAACTTTCGGACTAATTGGGGCAATAGAAACGCTTGACGAAGCTCTGCAGGACATTGATGCTTTTATCCTTAAAAAGCCTCACCCTCGCACCACACCAGCCATCCTAACATGGGAAGCCCAGATGCAAGACATAGTCAACTGCCGGAGCTTAGCGATTAACGAAGAAGAGGATAATCCGCGAAATATCTTTATTCTGGAATCTAAAGGAGAACGTACCGTTATCAGACCATCGCTCCAAGATGTTGATGTAACGCAACCTCTCAAACTGCGCGAAGTTAATATTGGGACAGAAGAACACCCTAAGCTGGCTAAAATTGGGGACTATTGGGATGAAGGCACCATAGGCAAAATTGCAGAGCTACTTACGGAGTACCAGGACTTATTTCCAACAAATTTTTCTGAGCTCAAAGGAATCACTAGGGACCTCGGCATTATGCACATCACTCTGAAACCCAAGGTGCACCCCGTCAAGTAGCGGCCTTATAGGCTGAACCCTAAATATAAGAAAAAGGTCAAAGAAGAGTTGGACAAAATGCTGACTGCATGTATCATTGAACCAGTTGAACAGTCAGATTGGGTAAGTCCAATGGTGGTCCAGGAGAAAAAGACAAAGGGGGAAATACACATCTGTGTGGACCTATGAAAGCTAAATGACACCTGCGTCCACGACCCCTTCCCTATGCCCTTCTCCAATGAAATCCTTGATAGCGTGGGTGGCCAGGAGGCCTATTCCTTCACCGATGGGTTCTCTGGATACCACCAGATCAGAATTGCACCTGAAGATCGCAGTAAGACTACCTTTTTGACTGAATGGGGTTCCTTCTAGTATACGATCATGCCCTTTGGTCTTAAGAATGCACTTGCTATCTTTTCAAGGGTCGTGTTGGTTGTGTTCAAGGAATTTATTCATAAGTTCCTAGAGGTTTACTTCGATGACTAGACGGTCTTTGGCTTGGTAAAAGAACATGTCTTGAACCTGCGATTAATGTTGGATGCATGCCGGAAGCACTAGATCTCCTTGAATATCAAAAAGTGCATCTTTTGTGTCATTCGGAATCTTGCTTGGACACATCGTCTGTCGGCAAGGATTGATGGTTGATCTGGCGAAGATAGCCGTGATTATCAACCTTACAACCCCCACAACGGAAAAACAGTTACATTCTATTCTCGGTCACACACGCTATTACAGGAAATTCATCCAGGGGTACACCCTGATCACAGCACCTATGGAACAGCTACTAAAAATAGATGTCTCTTTTTTCTGTAATGACGAATGTCAAAAAAGCTTCGAAATACTAAAGGAGAATATGATCTCTGCACCCATACTGATATTTCCCGACTGGTCAAAGGAATTTCACGTAAATGTCGATGCGTCAGCCATCGCTATGGGTGCAGTTCTTACTCAACCTGGAGATGGAGATATTGACCACATGGTTGCCTTTGCATGTCGAAAAATCTCGAGCGTAGAAAGGAATTACTCTACCACTGAGCGCGAAGGATTGGCTATGGTATACACATTACAAAAATATCGGCACTATCTGCTGGGTGGACACTTTAAGATGTTCACTGATCATTCGACTTTGAAATATCTGGTCAACAAGCTTGTGTTGGGGGCGAAGATTTGCCGCTGGCTGTTGCTATTCCGGGAATATGATTTTGAGGTCATCGTTAAACCCGAGAGGTTGAATGCAGGCCCGGATCATCTGTCTCGCATCGAAATAAGGGAGGAGCCTACTAACTTGGACGAAGGTTTACCTGATGCGCAACTATTTACCATTAAGGTGGTTGATGCTCACTTTGCTGATATCATTGAGTGCCTTACTACAGGCATGGCCCCTTCCGCATATTCGGTGCAACAGAAGAAGGAGTTGGTTACCCAAGCTGCGGACTTTACTCTCATCGCCGGACAGTTATACAAGCTAGGCGCAGATGAAATAATACGAAGGTATGTATTGGAACATGAATGGCCCACCGTTTTAGCAGAAGCACAGAATGGAGTCGCAGGAGACCAATATGCAGGAAGAGCTACAACACATAATATTTTGAGAGTTGGATTATGGTGGCCTAGCCTGCAATAGGATTCGTACACCTATTGCAGATCATGTGATACATGCCAGCAAACTGGCTGACCCTCGCGACGAGATGACATTTCATTACAGCCTCAAGTGGCCCTACATGCTTTTGACAAATGGGCCATTGACTTTATAGGACCCATCAATCCACCAGGCACGAAAACAGGTGCGCACTTCATTATCACTACCACTAACTATGTCACTCGATGGGCTGAGGCACAAGAGGTAAAGGATTGTACTGCGGATATTGCTGTGCACTTCATCTTTGAGCAGATTTTGACCAGGTTTGGATGCCCAAAGATCCTAATGAGCGACAGAGGAACGCACTTTGTTAACCAAACGATTCTAGCCTTGAATGAGGAATTCCGGATCCACCATGCGAAGAGTACACCATATCATCCCTAGGAAAATGGGGCAGTTGAATCTTTTAACAAAATTTTGGAACAGGCATTAACCAAGGTTTGCAATGCTGATCGAAGTGACTGGGATGTGCGCATCCCCTCGGTTCTGTGGGCATACCGAATGACCTGCAAGAAGCTAACGGGCAGGACCCCCTTCCGAATGGTCTATGGAAAGGAGGCCATTATGCTCGTCGAATACGTTGTTCCTAGCCTACGCATCGCTGCATTCACAAATATGGCGAACTCGGATATCATAGAGGAATGTCTGGCGCAACTGGTGGCTTTGGAGGAAGATCGATTTATTGCTAATTTTCACTAGCAGGTTCCAAAGGCTCGTGATAAAGCCTGGCATGATCGACATATTCATCAAAAGAAATTCATCGAAGGTGAACTCGTCCTATTATATGATAGCCAATTTGCAAAACATCCAAGGAACTTTCGACAACACTGGCTTGGTCCCTACACAGTTAAGGAGATTACAAATGGCAGAGTAGTCCAGCTAGCTACCCTGCACGGTGACATCATTCCTGGCTTTGTTAATGGTTGTCGACTCAAGCCATACCAAGCTAAGGACTATGTGGCCGCACCACTGTAGTGACTCAGGACGAGTCACAAGATTGTGTTGGGGGACTGTTGGAACGAGGTCTCCTAACAAGCTGCGAAACTGGTCCATTTTGAATATTTTTGATTATATCTAGTCTAACGTAGGGGTTTGGGGTGGTCAAAGCCCCGAAAGCATTGTGATGGGTGAAAGGGTAAACTAGGGGTCCGAAAACCATGGGTTGCGGACCATAGGATAGTTAAGGCTAGATTGTTATAAATAAAGATGCATTTTTTATTGTAAATGATAAGAAATGATGAGCTATTGATGTGATTTGTGGTTTAAGCTATCTGTTTGGGTTTTGGGAAAAGGACTCCTGCTGGTTGTGTGTGCAGAGATCCAAGTCTAGCTGTGTGCGGACCCTGCTGCTGTGTGCACAAGTTGCGAAGGGAATTGTAAGGAAGAATTGATGAATGAATGAATAAAGAGGATTGATAAAGGACTGAATTTGTGAGTACTTTTGTGTGCATTGCTGATAATTACTGTATTATGCATTTTTTGTCTTTAAGCTGCGAAGATCTGTGTAACTACGTTCTTGGATCTAGATCTATTTTGCTGTGTTTATGTAATGCTATGTTGATGTTATAAAAGCATATAACTATAGATCCAGTGCACGTGGATGCAAATAGAGACTTAATTAACTCTGCGTAGAACAAGGTAATCTGGGAATTACTAGATCTAGCGCAGCTCTGCTTGCCTTACCCTTCGCACCTGGTTCCAACACCACCCATACTACTTCAGGTGAGACTTTGACCTGCGCAAGCAGGTCACTGCCGAAAAGGCTAGTAGTATAGGTGTTTGTTGGCAAACCTTGCACACCGAACCTGGGTCAGGACCCCTCAAGCCAACAAACATATGTGTTCCTTACATTTCTTGTTTAACCAATTCAAATTGTGATAGAGATCGAGGAAATAGAAACTAATAGGATCATAATGGGGTTGTTATAAATGTTATAGACGTTGTGTTCACCTTTTCAAACTATGTGCAGCTTTGTGAATCTACGACATGGTCTCTTAGAGGTCAACTAAGTTTTCTCATCCCAAATGTGAAGCCATCCTTTGTTAATGAAAAAAACATGATATATATATATATATATATATATATATATATATATATATATATATATATATTACCAACCACACATTAGGTTAACATTGACCTAGTGAATGAGTTATTATGTTAAACTCAAGTGGTGTAACCTAGATTATTATTCCAAGTCCAGTATAAAGTGGGAATGTTAGGTTAACCTTAACTAAATAAATGAGTCATTGTATTAAAACCAAGAGTGGTGGCTTTTCAAGCATGTGGTTTTCTTAAGTAATAGTTTTGTGCCCTAAGATTGCATGCAATGAAGTCTTTAAATAAACTTGAGATACTTTATTGTAAATTGTAATGTGTTGGAGGTGAGTGATAAGCAATTGACATAGTGAATGCATTTCTACAAAATCATGAAAGAAATTACAAGAATTTCAAAAGGAAAATATATATATTATATGTTGAGACTTTTATATTATATATAAATAATCATATGAGATAATCATGTCCCCACCAGTAGTAAATTACATTTAAATCTTAAAGATAAACCCAAATGATACTGAGACATGATTGATGGGTAAATAAACTGTTTATAAGATAATCATGTCCCCACCAGTAGTAAATTACATTTAAATTTTAAAGATAAATCTAAATGATACTGAGACATGATTAATGGGTAAATACACTATTTATAGACATATGAGTAATTTTGGATTCTATAATTTTTGTAATCTATGGTTTTGTGCCAATAAGGGCGTTTCTCAGGGAAAATTTTAAGGTAGGAAAAATTTCTTGAGGTTTAAAAAAATGGCGTTATTGATATATTTGTAAAATTATTCAATTTTATAATGGTTTTATATATACTGTTGGTGATTTTTAAAGTAAAATAATTTTATATTGTAAAATTTGGGCGAATCATTTTTATTAAAAATGGAAATTGAAGAAATTTTTTTTTTTTTAAACATGTAAAATTAGCCTACCTGCAAATATTAACCCCTAAAATTTTATGTAATTTGTGATATTGAAGGATCATCTCAACACTTTTCCAAATTGCAGATGTATGGTTAAATAGATACAAGTTTCGTTTTCCACTTGTGTGAAAAAAATTTCTTTTATTTATTTGGGTAAAGTCTAGGTCTTCTTGGGAGTTGATACATTTATTGCTTTGTATAAATATGTTTGATAATGTATTTAATATGTAATTTAAAATTTGCAAGGGAAGAATATTTTTAATTTCCAAGTATAAACATTAACTAATGTTTAAACTTCTCCATTTGAAATAATCATTGCGCAGTATCAGATTTATTTTATATAAACTGAAATTTTCTTACTATATAGACTTTCCAGTTTGTTGAAGATCAGCGTAGGGAGGAATGGAGCGAACTATTCACTTGCAATCTAAATAAACGTTAGCAGAGAACAAAGATAAAATGGAGCGAACTATTCGTTGGGCATCTAAATAAACGATAACGACATGTGAAAAAATGCGGTAATCTATATCTCGCATATATTGCATGCAACATAAAATGTTTGTTTGGGTTGTCTTGATTTATGGGATTTAATATTCTTGAATCTCGTGATTGATATTACTAATTGAGCTGCGCCTGTGGGTTCATGCAAGATAAAGCTAGAACCGAACCAAAGTTGTAATTGAATGTTTACAAAGGCAACGGTTAAGTGTGTTTTTTTTACAGGGCCGGATTACATATGTAATGGTGCAGTTTAAATATTTAAGTGAATTGACATGTCCTATTTCCAAATAGTTGTTTCAGAATTTTTATTTTAAAAAATAAAAAATAAATATGATGGATGATATATTTAAAAAAATATATATGAATGATGTAGATGTAATAAATTGAGGATAGCTTTTTTGGTTGTATATACAATTCAATCTTATGAAATTAAAAGATTTCAAACTATTTTTTAGTTTCTGATTTCCATTTTAATATTTACTCATTTTACAGATTCTAAGAGTTAAAATGATAATAATATCTCATTAGTAAAAATTCTCAAACATTACAAATATCACATAAGAACAGGAATCCGGCTACCATCAACCATACTTTGGTATCAGAAATACTTTGTCAACGAGATAATCACTTCCATTATCTATTGCTATCAGAAATGAAGTGAAAACTGTGTTATTCCATAATCATTTCATAAACTGTCTTACTCAAAAAAAAAAGAAAACCACTCAGCGCCTGTAACTATTGCACAGAAGCTAGCAATTAATGCGTTCAATCATTGAACGTTTGCCTTCAAAATTCCAACGCCACAGCACTAACAATGTCTCCATACTATATCGCTTATAGTGCTAATTGGTTCCATGACTCAGAAGCTGCATCACCAAAATCCGCAGATATAATCATTAATAACCTTCGCTATTTATAAATAAAATAAAATACAAAGTGATAAGTTCAGTTTTAACAAGGGAGTCATTGATTTACCTTGAGCGGAAAGCATCCAGTTGCTATCTTGACTGATAGCCCAGAAGAAATAACCCAACAGACACCTCTCTTTTGCGAACGAAACCTTTGCTGCCACGGAGTCTGGGTTGTCGTAGCCAACCCACATCATATCTGAGGAGTATGCGTAGGCCGACACAGTTTCCTTGTCAAAGATCTCTGTTGCATTTTTCTGAGTTATGAAGTCTCTGATCTCCGAGAAGAACATCACTCCCGTTTCGCTGCTCAGGGTTTGCTTGGGACCGGCACCTATGGCGGGCGCTCCAATCCCATCGTCGAGGCTTTTGAGTATCCAGGAACGCCCATAGAGCGGCATTCCCATGACAACTTTGTTGGGAGGAACACCGGAGTGAAGCCACGACCCAATTCCGAAGCTCGTGCTGATGTTAGAGGATGGGTCATACAGTGCCGCATGAGCTCCGGTGGCGGAAGTGTCCCACGAGCCGTGATAGTCGTAGCACATGACGTTCACCCAGTCCAAATTTTGGGCAATGGAGGTCGCAGGGTACGCCCTCTTGTTGGCGGCTAGGAGGAAATACTGCGCAAAATAGACAGCTGCGGTGAGGAGGAGCCGAGGGCGACGCGATGCTCTGGCTTCCAATTCAATGGCATGCCTCCATTCAGCGAAGAGAGTTCCTAAGTTCTGCATCTCCGTCGCGTTTCGGGGAAACTCCCAGTCGAGGTCGAGGCCGTGAAAACCGTATTTCCTGGCAACGGCGATGGCTGAGTTTATGAAGACCTTGCGCCGGAAGGCATTGCTGGCCATTAAAGCGAAGGCAGTAGCATTCGATCCCCCGCCACCGATAGAAATGAGTGTCTTGAGAGAGGGGTTTTTCTTACGCATAGTTAGGGTGAATTCTGCAGGTTTAGCAGTGGCAGACAATTCCACGTGGAACGTCTGGTCGTTTAAGTTTGCAAAAGCATAGAAGATGTGCGTGAAGAGGGCCGTATTGATGGAGGATGGAGGCGAGAAAGAGACCGTGTATGATGGCCAGTAGGCGGCCTTCACTCCTCCGCTATATTTCTTATTCTGATAACTACCGGCCGGATGAGACGCAGGTTCAGATGGGGACGAATAAACTAAAGATGTTGTCATGGAGAGCAGAATAATTAGCAGATATTTTTGAGGTTGAGCCATGGCGGCTTACATAAATGAAAATCACAGATCACAGTTTTACTAGAGCTGCGATTCTAGAGAAGAAAAACAGAGGCTTGACATACCGAATCTATATATTTACGCCGTTATTTATAGTCGGAATAAGTTGTCCCCTAATTCTCTGAATCCTTCAATTTGATAGGTGATAGTGCAAACGTGTTCCACCTCTTCAATTCACGAAGTGGGTGAGTCAAGCGTCTGGAATTGACTATTCAGTGGCGCACTCAGTCTCCGGGTGGATAATACAGTTGTTTATCAGAAAATGGAAGTGGATACAGTAATAGTAAGGCTATCTCCACTTGTGTGCAGTTCATCCTTTGAATGTGATCCGCGGTAGTATGTAGGTCACAAAAGTCAATAGCAGAAAGTCAAATCATGGAAAAAAACGGTGTGTGGACACACCATATCTTATATTGTAAACATAGTAGTATGTAGGTTACAAAAGTCAATAGCACGGTCACAAAAGTCAATAGCAGAAAGTCAAATCATGGAAAAAAACGGTGTGTGGACACACCATATCTTATATTGTAAACATCTTGCCTTTCTGAGCGATCTCTCCAGAAGAGCAATAGTCATATCTTATGAGAGAAGAGCAATAGTCATATCTTATATTGTGAACATCTTGTCTTTCTGAGTGATCTCTCCAGAAGAGCAATAGTCAACTCAAATAATCTTTTTAGCAATGTTGTACTGTTGTAGGCAATTCAACGGCATCTGCTTTTTTCAATAATTAAATTATCAATTTAAGCCAATAATGAGAAACTACACGTTTCCACTATCTATGCACGCATGCTTATGTCTAATCCACTTCGTAATAGTGTCTTATTCTTATTGAAGGTTTGGAATAAATAAAAACATTATATATTATACGGTTAAATACATGTAATAAACAAGTGCTCTATGGTAGCTACGCTATAAAGTAAAAAAACAAGATTCAGTTCAGTATATAATATATTGATAAATTTATAACAATTATATTTGTTGAGAAGTTGTTTCCACTTTTTTATTGTTTATAAAAATTAAATGTAAATTAATTATTTATTATTTAAGTTTTTCAGTTATCTATGGTTGTCAATATTTAATTATATATAAATATTATTAATTATAATAATCATGGATGAGCATTGTGTTCATGGTTAACAATTGTTGAGGTGGTTTAAGGATGGATGAATATAGTTGTGTTGTTGCCCATGATTGAGTTTATTTGTCCATGAATAATTATGGTCAACCATAGTTGATTAGTGGTTGGCCATGGGTGATTATGGGCTAATGTGATTGAGCAGAGTTGTTAAAGTTTAACTATAAATGAATATGGTTGTAAGTAGCAAGTATCTGTCTTTAATTTAAATGTAATTGAATTAAAGTAAAAAAAATAAAAATAAATTCAACTTAGTCTTCAAGTTTATAATTAGTAAATTTAATTCCAATTTTAATAAAAATGATGAAAAAAATTAAACTTCCGTGATACAAAGTGGTATTAGTTTTAAGAGGTGTTCTACCAATAGCAAGAAAATGGTTCATTTTATCTCCCACGTAACCTCTATTTTAGAATAGAGTAAAGTAATCAACTTTCCAATAAAGAAACCAACACTCAACCATATATTATATATATTTTTTCATTTATAGAGATTGTGTAAATTTTAATATAATTAATATTTTTTTAATAGTGCAAATATATTTGAAAATATAAAGACTCAAATAAAGAAAATGTTATAGTAACTAGCTCTTAAATATATTTAAATTAAATTAAAAAACAATAAAAATATAAAGATTTCATCAATAATAAAAATTACAATTATATAATTTATATTTATTTAGTATTAATCTTTCCTATTATTAATAATAAAAATATTATAAAATATAAAATAATGATTATAATGTTTCAATTAATAAATACATTTTAATAAAAAATAATAAGACAACAGTTTTTAAATATCTAAAGTATTATGTAGTTTTGCTTTCAACTTGAAATTTATTATTAAAAGTAAATATAAGCTATTTGAATGGTTTATAGTTACTATTTTCCTTTTTATAATTTGTGAATATGACTTTATGAAAATCTTATTATTAGATCTAGGTCATGTCATAAACGTCTATTATACCTTGCTTTGTGAATATGAGAAAATTTAGATTTATTCATATTACAAACATCTTATTATTTTGAACATCATTCATTCATTAATAATGTAAGGTCTACCATATGTGGTTAAGTTTGCTGAGAAACCTAAATGATCTTTAAAAATATAATGTTAAAATAAAAAATTACTATTAATAAATTGTTTTAAATTACATATGTGATTTTAAATCATCGTTTTAAATTAGGCATGTGATTTTAAATCATGGTTTTAAATTTCATATGTGATTTTAAATAATATTTTTTTTATTAGATTATATTAATCATTAATCATTTTTATAAATTGGAATATACAATGATTATACTCATCAACAATAATTTTATCACCTTCCCAAAACAAATTGTAATAGGAATAAATATAAACTTATAGCTTCCTCAAAAAAATTCCCAAAACAAACATAATATAAAATTTCAATGTTGCTAAATTATTTTGTAATAAAAATAAATCATAAAATTTCAATAATATTAACACCTCAATAAAAAAATTGTAATATAAACATAATATAAAATTTTAATACTACTAAATTATTTCAACCCGTCATAATCAGAAAATTTGATCTACTAAATTAATTTGATACATCAAAATAAAAATTCAACACATAATTAAGGTGAAAACAAATCTAAATATAAAAAAATATTAAAGTTATCTGCTAGTTAATATACTTTCCACATAAGCATTTCTCAATTCATAAAGCATTATGAGTTACATGGTATGGTGTTCATGGGAAAAAGAAATCAACCACACAAGTAAAACAAATTTTTTTCCCAAAAAATGATCATTGATGATGAATTCCCAACCTACACTTTGATGTGATATGTGTACATTGTGATGATGAATGCTAAGTTTGCATTTTGATGTCATCTTTATACTTGTTGGTTAATTAATAGAAGCAATGGGCACATTAATAGAGGTATTGGGTAATAAGATGTTTAATTTGATAGCCAATCAAGTTAAATAAATTAAATTATTTTTAAAAAATCATATATTTTAATGTGCAATGTTATATTATAGAAATTTTGTAAATTTTTTTAGTCAAACCAAGCCCCGGAAGTGATGATTGATGCTATGTGATTCATTTCACTAGTTTCAATCCTACTTCTTCACCCCGTGAGCATCACTTGATGCAATGATGCTAAGTGGACTATTCAAAAATCATGAGAAATTAGTCAGTTACAACTACCTCTCATGGAAATGGTCATAGATAAATGACTTACTTAATGCAATTGATCCCAAAAAAATGATATCCAATATAATGCACTACGGAAACCCCTCATACTTAAAATACAAAGAGTAAAGGAAGCTCTACTTGAATGGTTCATGAGGCACAATACTTGCTAAGGTTTTGCAAATGGGGTAGCAAGTTAAGTGGGCTTGATTGTGGGGAAAACTCCACAGTTAAGCGCGCTTGAGCCAGAGGAGTTCTAAGATGGGTGACCTCTTGGGAAGTCCTAGTTACCGAGTGCAAGCCTCGAAAGTGATGATTGACGCTATGTGATTCATTTCACTAGTTTCAATCCCACTTCTTCACCCCCGTGAGCATCACCCGATGCAATTAGTGCTAAGTGGACTATTCAAAAATCATGAGAAATTAGTCGGTTACGACTACCTCTCATGAAAATGGTCATAGATGAATAACTTACTTAAATAGTTTTGGTTTTCCTTTATTCAATATTATACATACAAATCAAATTTGATTAAACCAAAGTTTGATTCTCATATTCTATCAAACATTATGAAAATTACAAATGGTTTTGGTTTTCCTTTATTCAATATTGTACATGCAAATCAAGTTTGATTCTCATATTCTATCAAACATTATGAGAATTGCAAATGGTTTCGATTTTCCTTTATTCAATATTGTACATGCAAATCAAGTTTAATTAAACCAAAGTTTGATTCGCATATTCTATCCAACATGGGTTTCTCATGAGATGAAGAACTTACAATATAGAGGAATCAAATATATAAAGTTTTTATTTGGTTTCATATTGATAAAAAAAAAATAAGGTGAGAGATTCCAAAAGATAAGGAAAGAGAATCCAAATTTTAGAAATAGGATATGTATTTATAAAAAAATTATTGGAAAGTGAATTAATGATCAAATTTAAAGTTAACATTATGTTTTAATATTATAAATTTTTTTTTTTTTTTTAATGCATAATCCATAGTCCATAACAGAACTCATATCTATTAAATATACCCTAGAATGATACCCTTATTATTCTCTTAGAATTGCAAGCCTCGAAAAAATTCGTGTGTTTACATTTCACAGTGGATGTGACCTAGTTACATTTATTATTCTGCCTCGTCTCGTCGATAATAAGGAACAAAAAAGATGATAAGTGATAATGAATAATAACATGCAATAAATATCACATTCCAAGAGTCGACTCTATTATCCATGCATTTTGATTTTTTAAAATCTCAAATGGTATATTTTTCTAAGTTCATGATTTTTTTATTGAACATATCAAATTTACTAATTATATCATGCAGTAATGATTGTTCTCGTTTTTCAATTAAAGGTCTAAAAATTTCAAGTTGAAATATTAAATTAAAAGTAATATATTGAAATTTGCTAATTTAGAGGTTTTTCTTTGACACTCATATAATTTTATTTTTTTTATATTATCATAGTTTTGTTACAATATTATTTCACATTATAATGTATATATCATATGTCAACCTAAAAGCTTCTTTTTATTCTCTTTATAACGAACCTAGAGGATAGATCATGAATGTTTTGTTATGAAAAATGAAAGTTTCCCGAAAGTTCATCTTTGAATTTAATACGGAGTGGTGATGCGAAAGCTCAAAAGCTTTTGAAATCCCAAAGAATCCAAAGGAGGGGATTTTTTTGGTTAATTTATTATAGGTTTTAAACCGTTACACTAAGCAATGTATATAAAAATTATTTATTAACAGAAAAATAAACAATAGAAATCATTTATATTAGTTAAATAATAGAAATCATATATATTAGTTAAATATTTATCATCGAAAATTTTAGTTAGGAAAAAAAACAAAACATTTAGAGCCACACATTTGATATTTTTGATCAATCAATTTTATCATTTACAATACAAAGGATTTTGCAACATCTAAATCCTTAATTCATTGACTTAAATTAGATTAAAACCTTAATTACTTAACCAGAATTAGAAAACCATTGGCTATAAACCCATGTGCCATAAAACTACCAAAAATGGACAGAAACAATCGCTCAAAGTTCTTTACAGAGGCTTCGCTCTCCCTTCAAACCTTTTGTGACTCCCTCATTGCACCCAATGCATATGATTTGTGAATGGAGCCATTCATGCAAAGAATATAACACATACCCAATATTTTACCACTTATTGTTTTCTTTAGTTACAAGCAGTCACAAGATTACATAATCAACAATCCAATATAGAAATGTTTATTGTTTCTCTACACTAAGATAACTTCTTAGTACTCGTAATGAATTTGTAACATTCTTCAAATTGTTTACCTTCACTAGAAACACCTTCTTGTCCTCAATAATGTCTCTCATAATGTTATAATGAACATCAATATGCTTTGTCTTAGAATGATAAATTGTGCTCTTTTTCAGAAAGTTTTTTCCCTCACTATCACAATATAACCTTATAGTGTGTTGTACAAACCCAATACATGAACATAATCTCTATAAACATATAGCTTCCTTACTTTCATGAGTGGCTACCATGTATTCAATTCCTATAGTTGAGGCTACAACTTCATATTGTATCTTTCTCATCCAAATAATTTCTCCCCAAATAGTTTAAATTAATAACCACTTCTAGATCTTCTACAATATATATCTCGAGCCTAGCTTGTGTTAAAAAATCCATGTATGTCCAACACTTTGTCTATTCTAGGTCTTCCTTGATAATAAATTCCATAATTTGTATTTCCACATCAATACCTAAAATCTCTTTTTATAATTTTCCAGTGCTCCTTCCCTAGTTTTGACATATACATGTTAAAAAATCCCACTACATGTGCGATATTCAATCAAGTATATATCAATGGATACATCAACCTACCAACAACACTAGCATAAAAACAAGAGAACAAGTCCTAATACTAATGCACTACATTTTCTAAAATGCCGATTCAATAAGTTATAATCTTAAATGCCCACGCACTACATTTTCTTTTCTTTTATCAAAATATTAGACTGAGACAAATTCTTATAATTTATCATATTTCTTTTCTTTTATCAAAAGATTAGACAGAGATAAATTCTTATAATTTATCATATCACAAATCATGAATTAATTTAATTATTTTATTGTTATCTTTAATTTGGTTCATATAATTTTCATTTCAATTAGTTATTATAAAAAAGTTTAATTTGATATTATATTTTTATTTTATTTTACTATGGTAAATTATTCAATTTTATTATTGTTACATTTAATTTGATTTTCTTAATTTTTATTTAAATTAATTATTTGAAAATAATAATTTTACAATATTCGTATTTAATTTAATAGTTTTCATTTTAATTAATTAATCTCAAAAAATTATTTCTCAAAAAATATAACTATATAAATCATAAAATATTCTTTAAAAATGCATGATCTTTTTATTTACATTTTAAATTATATGTTTATATACTCATTGTAAAAACCCTACATTCATTAGGTATAATTTTGCTTTGCATGACCTCAACTGTGCAACAAGAGTTAAAAAGAAAAAAGAAAAAAGAAGAAGAAGATGCTCAACACTCCGCTAGAATATTCTTTATATTAAACATATTTAATAATTTAAAAAATAATAATATAATTAATTATATATTTAATTTAAAATGATAACGTTTTTTTAACTAGCTTTTGCGAATGAAAATATAAACACCATCCCCACTTAAGCCCACTGATACCTCATGTCTCAAGATTTACCCTTATTATTGTCCACCTAATGGCATCTAAACAACTTCCATGGGAATTTTAAGAATATGTCATAGCCATGTGGCACAATTATTAACGACTCGTATAACATGGTCAAAAATAGCTTTATAACCACACAACAAAAATAGTTCTATGAAAATAATTGATGGAGAAGAGAGACGTCACGGAGCCGTCAAGATTTTTGTCAGGTATATTTATGGGAGTAAGCTAATCATTCGATGGAATGCCCTTTAGGTTTTGCGCTCCCAGCGACCAACGAACGCAGACCCCATGAGCCTCCCCGTCTCTGTCCCGCGACATTACCATTTAAAGGAGCCCGTTTAGGATCCAATCACTGTTTCCATTTCCTCTCACCTATGCACGGGGGAAACCATGAATGCAAATGCAAAAATGTTCCTGCATTCCTCGAGCCGCTTCAGTCCACTCCGAACAGGGACCTGCAAACCAATCGATGGGAAGACGCCAGAGCTACGGTGCCATGATTAATCGTGCCTCCCCTGTATATCTCTTGTAATTGACGGAACATGCCATCCCCTGTTACACACCAGTTTGATTGAACAACACAAAATCGAAGGAGTTACTCACTCGACGGAGGCCGAGTCTGTGATGTCGATTTTTCGGTTTTTTTAAGCGAGCATCTGTTTAGTTAAATGTCCCTGTTTGGTTTAAATGGGAATTCCCATTGTCCTTTCTGTTACAAATCTTGACGGAATGCATTAGGGGAATTTTGAGGTCTAAAATGGACCTTCTAAGGAAATTATAAAATAATAGTGGAAATAACAAAATAAGATTTGATTACATAATCAAATTTTAGAGGGAAAAAAGGAAAAACTACTTTTTCGACTCATATTTTCAACTTATCTCCCAAATTTTTTACTCAAATTTTGAGTGGGAATACTCTTTGGATGCAAAATTTTAATTCCTCATCCAAGAAGTACCCACGATGCATACTTTTTATGGGTCCTACTAAACGAAAAAATGAGAAATACATGAAAAACGTGATTGCAATCACATTTTTTATGTATTTCTTATTTTTCGTGTAGAAGGGTCCATCGAAATTATGCAACATGGGTACTCATTGGATAAGGAATTAAATTTTTCATCCAACAAGTACTCCTGCTCGAAATATGAGTAAAAACTTTCGGAGATAAGTTGAAAATACGAGTTGAAAAAGTAGTTTTATTATTTTATTATTCTTTAATCTTTTTACCCTTTTACTTAAAAAATGGTGAATCATTCCCCATAGTTGACATAATCATATTAAATCCTATTGGTTCTTGTAAAGTTTATTTTTTTTGTACATTTTTCTTAGGAGGCCCATTTTAGACCTCAAAATTCCCCTAATGAAAGCCCTCGCTGGACCACTACTGAAAACCGATCTGTTTTGTTTAGTGAATGTTTGTTTTTTAATTGGATGTCTGTGTATTTTTAAGTGAGAATCCCCGAATAATTTGTTTACCACAACCCATTTAATTTGTTTACTACAACCCATTTATTTTTTTTACCACAACCCAAGTTCATTATAATAGCAATTTTTTCTTTTTATTGCCTGAAGGCTAACCACTATTGGTATATAATGGAATGCTTTGGGTTTGTGATATTTTGTGCAACTTTTTTTATTTGAGCTTAATGTAGCAAATTTATTATTTCACATATTTTTGTTCTTGTTGTTGATTCAACAGCTTCATATACAGCTACATCAACCACTGAAAAGAATACTTCACCGACTGGCTCAACATTTTATTCATCGATATCTAACCCACAAAGGAATGAATTGAAATACTCACATCTGCGGGGTAGAGTGAATAAGGGAAGCTGGGGTTTGCATTGGTGAATGTGCCGCTATTGGCTGGAGAAAATCAGCATGAGACTTATGACAAAGGGCAAGCCTTTTCATGAAGAATACATTGTTCTTGATCACGATGAGTGAGGGTGCCTCTGAGAGGAGGAGCAAGGGGAGGAAATGAATTGGTTCAATTACAATGATGCCCGTGTATATGTGACTTAGCAATACTATCAAGAATCATCAACTGGATCTGCGTCAAGAAATGGCTATGGGGGGACTAGATAATAATCTTTCTCTGTGCCTGGCTCTGCATATATCGTGTCTTTAGGTATAATAAGAATTAGCCTTGTCCTTGCATTCAGACAGATTTTAGAGCATGGAGTAGGCAAGACCTAGGATATACACTCATATTATTGGGACTTCGAAAGGAGGTTTGGGTTTTTATTAAACAAACTAGTCCAATACAAAAAAAAAGAGAGAATAGCTCAGATGTATATAGCCGAGCTACAAGGATCCAGTTGGAAAGAGAGTATTTGAAAATCACACCCTCTCCTTTCCGGTAGAGGAAGCCCCGCAGTTGAAGCACCTAAAGGAGAATGTGTTTCTGAGAAGTAGCAGTCAATGAAGGTGCATGTGGCATTTGACGAAAGTGGGCCGACACTGACACTGAGAGATGAAAGCTAGGGGAGAAAATGGGATTTACTTGTGCTACTGGATCTACTGAATTGGTTAGTGTTGTTGGCGAGAGGTTCAAGGTGAAATATTTATTCTTCTGTTGATAGCTTTGATGCTCCTTCCCCTACTACAGATCTCAATTTCTTACTACGGGGATAGGAAATTAGAACAAAACGGATACGACTCCTTTCATTCAACCAAGTGAAGAGGTACCGAAGGGGTTCCACCCAAAGGATCAAAGGATCCAAGGGATCCAAGGAAGGTTCAAGGTTCTCCAACTCGCTGGTCAACCATTGCGGCAACTCGCTTAAACAGATACTCGCTTAAAAATGGTGAAGCAAGTGAAATGGGAGTCAATAATTGCCCTTCCGATGCAAAACCCTAAAGAAAAGCTCATCTTCTCTAGGTCAGATTTAGATTGGTCTCTTGTACAAGGAAAACACATGGAATCCTTAGATCGGATTGAAAAAAATCCCTTCAACTAGAATCAGAGACTTTATTAAAGGAGAGGAAATGAGCCTAGATGCTCCATGTTCTTTCACCCGAGTAAAAAACAAACGCACAGGCTCAAGGTCTACTGCTTCTTTGCTATATGAAGTGTAATTTTTTTTATAAATCCTACGTATATATGTTGGTATTAATAGTGCTCAATCAATTTTCATGGAATCATATGTAATGAGTTTTCAAACTTTTTTAAGTAGCTATGCTTGTTCATATGGCCCCGATGATAGAAGGGGACAAGATGAAATGAAGTGAAAATACTCATTTGTGAAAAAGAGGGGATGCCAATGCCATTTCATTGTAAAAATTATGGTTCAAATCCCCAAGGTTGCGATAATAACATATAACATGTATGAGCATGTAGATAGCCAAGGATCGCCTTGTCATGGCCAACATGACACCTCGGGTCCTGCTAGGGTGCTACATCAACCAAAGTTATCAAGGGACATCGTTTCCTATGTAGAGAGTTGTTTCTTCTTGGATGTGCGAGTTGACTCTGTTTGCAAAATGCATGTTAAAAAATATATTGACATGGATGCTATAGCTCGAGATAGGGATTTATTTTTGTGTAGGAAATATTTTGTTAACATATATAATCGTCTAATGAAAGGAAATTATCAGTTGCATAAGAAGGATGAAATGAGTGTGAACCTTTGGTCTAGGAAACACCCAAATGATTTTTTCTTTTATCAAAAGCCCAACGGTTGAGATGTCCCTTTTATAGTTGGAATTCAAACGAAGTGGATGTTGGAGACCATGGTGAAGCTATCGAATAATAGCCTAATAGCCATGGATTCGACATTCAGCATGAATAAGTATGGGGTGAGTGTATTAAGAATGATTGATCTAGTACAATAACTTGATTAATAATGATTGATGATCTGAAGTTGATGATCTATGTATTTTGAATGTGATAGTATCAATTGTACACACTCGTCGTGTTTGATCACCAACAAAGTGGGGTGCCCGTCGCATGGGTGGTGCCATCACGTAATACATTACAGGACATTTCGCTATGGTTGGAGTAGCTCATGCATAGTTGTCACCAAGTTGATCATAGTTGGAAAGTTAATGCTTTCATGTTTGATGATGCATTGGCTGAAATTGGTGCTTTAAGGTAACTTCAATATTCTTATTTTATAGTAAAACTTGTATTTATTACAAAAATAACATGCTTGAAATTAATTGAATGTGGCGGGAGAATCACAAGGTGCAATGTTATCTTGTGTGTTTGACATGTACGTCGAGCATGGCTAAAAAATGTGAATCGATTGGCCAGTAATCCAGAAACAACAAAAGAAATGTTTAGTGATTTGGGTTTAATTATGAATTATTGTTCCAAAGTTGAAGTCAGCACTTCAATTAATGCTTTCTTCAACAAATTTCCTAATCAGGAAAAGTTCCTAGACTATTTCGTAGACTATTTCCAAAAGAATTGGGTTGTTACTGACAAGATTGTGTTAAAACGATTCGCACAAAAACGCTATAATTAGCGCTAAAAAACGAAAATAAAATTTGCATATAAACGACTATTTTTCGGTCGGTGACCAATAGTAGCTAATATACATTATCTTATAACGCGACCAACTTTTGGTCGTTTTTAGCTTAGTCATTAATTGGTTATCTCAATTTTGTTATCTAGTTGTATATTTGGTCATTGATTTGGTCATTGATTTAGTCACTGATTTGGTCACTAATTTAGTCATTCATTTGGTCTTTCATTTTTTCATTGATTTAGTCATTCATTTGGTCACTGATTTAGTCATTCATTTAGTCATTGATTTGGTCATTAAATGTCACAATTAATGACCAAATATACAACAAAATATATTACTATATGATCACCCGAGAAAACCAATTAATGACCAAAGAAATATGACCAACATATTGGTCGTGTTATAAGATAATGTAAATTAGCTACTAATAGTCATATATATGCAAATTTTAGTCACCGTTTGAAACCAATTAATGACCAAAGAAATATGACTAAATTTTAGTCGTGTTATAAGATATTGTAAATTAGCTACTAATAGTCATATATATGCAAAATTTAGTCATCGTTTGTAGTCACAAATTTATCATTTGCAGTAGCCATTTATTCATTATATAAACGAATAATTTAGTAGTTTATATTCATTTGATTTACTTTCATTAATAATAATTATAAATGACTAATATATTCATATATTCATTTTATTTGTGTTCATTATTAATCAACATAA
This sequence comes from Pinus albicaulis, assembly GCA_034641835.2. NCBI lineage: Eukaryota > Viridiplantae > Streptophyta > Pinopsida > Pinales > Pinaceae > Pinus > Pinus albicaulis. The sequence continues at coordinate 568,223,905 of CM076572.1, forward strand.
ATTAATTTGTATGATTTAAAAATTTTCATACAATGTGCATGCTCATCTAATATGAAAACACAAAGTCGCATATTTTAATTACAATACTAAGCAACATCAAGTGCAACTATAAATAATTTCAACCACATAAATTATATTATATGAAATGTTAAAGTATTACAATATGAGTTTCCAACTTAATATTAGTTGGACTACAATTTACACATGAAATGATGTTTCATCACTTCAAAACATAATCGTTGTGTTGTCAAGGCATTACAGGTGAATTCACCAACTCTGAAGACTTGATCATCAGTCTTTATATGTGTGTCTTATGCGAGATATTGGCTCTAAGAGTATCACCAAACCAATTCTCCTCTCTCTTTTTTCATTTGTCGCTCCAATGTTATTGCTCTTCTCTTTTTTCAATTCATGCTTCTTACCATCAATACTAATTTCATTTTCTGAAAACAAAAGAAAATACAATGTAGTGTAAGAAATGAAAGACAATGAACACTAGAATATAACATAAATTAGACTATAAATAGTTTATACAACATATACCTTAACATCAACAATGTCAAAGCAATTTTCCTTCAACATCAATTTCTGCAAAATAAATGTAATGTTATTCTTTCCCATTTCTCAACATGCTACATACGATAAATTGAAAATCACATAAAACCAAGAGCAAACCCTTTTCTAACCAAAACAAACAAATAGTGCCTCTAATAAAACTTCATTATAATATTAGCAAATGAAAAGAGAGCTAGTGGACCATTTGTGTTATTTGACTTTGCCTATTTTTGTTATAAAGTGCTTGAGCTTCACGAACCAACAAATGTGAGCACGAGCTAAAAACTAACCAACCATTCACTTGTCAACATGAAAGATCACAAATAAACCACAAAATTGACCAGGCATTAAAATTTTGAGCAGACTATCTTGAAATTTTCTTCTTGAGAAATACCTCAAAATCTCGGTAACATTTCAGTCTCAATGACATCACAGTGTTGAAATTACCTCTACCTCAATTCAGTACCACTCTTATAAGATTATTTCAATACCACAACAGTCAGGAGAATGAATTATAAAGGTGTATTTATAGTTAAGGCTCGGTGTGACAAAAAGATATCATTATAATCCATATTACAGTGAAGATCTCCAGTGTTATAATCATAGGTCAACTACAGTCTCGGTATAATCAATCACATGATAAGTATGACACTACAATTTGGAACTACCACAGTGAAAAATCTATCATTGTTTCGTGCTACCACAGTGAGAAAGGTCTCACTCATTTGGTGCCATCACATCTTGATGAGAAGTATGTCATTTCAATTTGATGGTATCACATAGGGTCTCATAGAAATGGTCAACAAAAGTCAAAGACATGTACAATGAAGTATTTACAATCAAAGCACAAAATAAGGTCAAAACAGTAATATGTATACACAGTGAAATAGTACATCCGAGGATCTTAGAATAGCTGCTTACATTGAGTTTGAAAGAATCTGAATTCTTTCCTATGAAGTTGACAATGCAAGAACCAACTAAAAGAAAGAACACTAATATATCTTTTATCAACCACCATCAAGGCGACCAAGCTAAGGATTTTATCTTCACTTGTCAAGTAAGTATCTTTTATTCTATATTCAAATTTGGTATAATGACTTTGTTTTTGTAGGGAAATCTGTAAGTTGGTGGGGTTACCAAGATTCCTTGCATAAGGAGGATAGTCACAATCCTTGAAGAAAGTAAAGTCATGAAAAATCTCCGAAGGTCAAGATTCATCTAAATACATGGAAAAGGATAAAAGGGCTCAAGGATTCTTCTGAAATTAGTAAAAGTCCTTACATCCCTATATAACAGGATTGGAGACATCAAGAGAATATATGATAAGTTGAAAGAACCATTCAATGCTATAAAGAAGGTCATGACACTTAGACCTGATTTACACAAAATTGAAGGTATCAAAGATTGAAGGGATATCTTCATAAGATCTCAACTATGAGATCTAAAAGAGATGATAAGATGGACAAGCAGGAAAATGAAATTTTAGAAAAAGTGGAAGACTTTTGGACATTACAAGAAAGCATCCTGATCTAAGCATGGCAAGAACTCCCGATGAATCAGCTCCAAGAAAACCTCTCTAACAAACATTACTAATGTAAAGTAGTCATCAAGAACAAGGGTCATCATGGAAACATATCTCTGAATGTGATGAAATATTGATGAAGCAGGCCAAGGAAATGAAGCTCTTCATTCTTGAGAAATTTCTACAGGATGACTCAAGGGAAAAAGGTATGAGGTATATATATATATATATATATATATATATATATATATATATATATGCTGACATTAGATGTTTTGTAGTCATGTCATGCGGTTGCAGGTAATGGACTTCTATACTTAGAAGTATGATCTATGGAGAAGTATCTCTCAAATGCACTGACAAACGAAATCAATGTCCTCATGGAATATGAGGTGGTTGTATATGAACGATCACCTAGGAAAATTATACGTTCTTGGGAATCAAGAATGTGCAGAGAGGAAGAGATCATGAAATGCAACCATGTCAAGAGGTATTTATCATCCATAAGGCAATAAGATGTGACTAGGTGATCTCCTGGAAAGATATGTAGACTCTGATGGAAGTCTGGCAAAGAAGGAGACCCTTGGAAAGACATATAAGTAGGAGATGTGTCAATCTGTATGGATGATGCCGATGCTTACAAGAATATGTCATGGTGAAATATCATCACTGAGGTAACTTTTGTTTTAAAAGATTCATATGTAAATGTTTATCTGGATGAATTTGTGCAGGGATGCTAATCATGAGAAAGGATGTATGATCCTGGGAGATGAGTCGAAAGAAAGCAGCATGGCACAATAGTGGACCAGATTAGGAAGTCTGTTGAATCACTCTGATAGCTGACAAGCCTCAGGATGGAAGTGATGAATGATTTGTGCCCTATGAAGCTAAAAGATGGAGATTCCTCAATACCGAAATCCATGATATCGAGGACAAGAATTATTCATGAGCAGCTGGGTGTCTCACCATTGTTGTTGTAGGTCCCTGGTTAAGAGGGAGCCTGATGGTAAGCTTCTTACTTGGAAGAAACTTGGTAATTCCTAAGGATGAGCTTAGGTACATTCTTTGTATAAGAATGAGTACATTCCCTTGTGGAATAGGTCCTCCCTGGGAGAGAGAGATAGACACATCATTCTGGTCTTGGGAAGACAGAATGGAGGATTGGGTAATCATCTGGCATTCGATACTCTTTGAGAATGTGATCGGACATTCAAGATAAGATTAGTTGGGGACCGATATTCTTTGAGGGCTAGCTACCCAAGAGAAGAATAGTCCAGGAAGGTCATACTTTGGGAACACCCGGGTGGAGTATGTACCTTGGAGAGACAATGACGAAGGTGTCTATAAGTCATGTGTCTCGCCAGCATTGAAGCCCATTGTCTCGTTGAAGAGATGGGGCTGTTAGTCAAGGCCTTGCACTAGTACAATGCTGGTTGATATAATGATATACAAATGCGATTACCAATTCGATTTTTCTTATAATATTCTTCTGTTTCCAAGTACCTGTATGAATACCTCCCTAGTTAAGAGGGAGTGTTGAAGAGTGTAACTAGGTAGGTCTTCATTATGACTATGTAATTATGTACTTATGTAAAGATGAAGTCAACAATAATAAAATGAATTTTTGGTTTACTTGCTTCATGGGTTTCATGAGCAAGATTCTTAGTATAGGTCTATAGACTTCTTCTTGATGTCTATTAGGTACATAAGTGTAATTAGGAGTCATGTAAAAGGCGTGAAGAATACCCTCCAGGACGTTGTAGAAGAATGGCTTACAAACGTTGAAGATATGCCTATGAAGTCAACCTACAAAGAAATGTAAAGTCGGCCTACTTAATGGCTATAAGGTCGGCTTAATTACTTGGCTAGAACTACTATATATACCCTACATATGCTGCGGTTAAGAGAACATATCTGCGGATGATACTGAGGTTATACAACGTGCAAAAGAAGAAAGTTTTGCGGATTCTACTGAGGCAATACAGCGTAAAGAAGGGAGCAAAGATTAAGTTAACGTCTGGGGTAGAACACATTAAAAGAAAGAACAGATTTGCGGATCTGTCTCTGAGGTACTGCAGATATTTAAGTAACAATTACAGTCAAGTTTGAAGTTAACAAAAGGTGGAAGAAAGAACAGGAATAACGTATTAGTTTGAAGGTATAACAAATCAGATCTAAGGACAAGATTGTCTACGTATAAGTCTGAAGGTGACAACGTTTGAAAGATAGCAAATACAAGAACAGTTTTGATTGTAGACCTATCTAAAGGAAGAACTGAATGATACAACTTCCAAGGTAACTGAAGGACGTATTCTACAGAAGCAGCTAAAGGTTAGTAATTGCTGAAGTAACTAGAAGATTGAGATATTGACTAAAGGATATGATTAAGTTATCTCTGAGGAAAGAATTGTAAAAGTCAAAAACCTCAAGTAAGGAAGGTAAATCAGATATTTACCTTCCTAACTATATTGCAAAATACTCAGTTACAAGAAAGATCAATTTTGTCTCTACATTTGTATAAGCACTTTGATAATTGACTTCATGAAGGATTAACTCAGCAAGCTCACAAGTAGTTATCAAGAAGAGAATTTGTATTAATCTATAGCCCTTAAATTCTCAACATATAATTCATAATCGCACATGACCATAGACTGTAGCAGTCTTGAAATAAACTCAAACTTGAATAAGAACAAACACAGAATTTCAATTTTGTGGTTTATATGATAGCCATTTGATAATAGCTCACTCAGCATCCATGTTTCAGGCAGTATTTGGTGTCTTTTTATGTGGAAAATTTTCCAATGGGGCTAGATGTTTCGACCTTTTCTGTTTGGATCTAAGCTTAATATGAATATGTATTGGATTTTTGTTTTAAATGAAAACATAGGTTCTTCTTTTTCCTTTTCTGTTTTTCTCCCTTTACATATATATGTTGTGAATTTGTGTAATTTTAAACAAAATAAACAGTCATGTTAATATGTTTTAACATATTGCAATTTTAAAAATAAATATACAATTTTAAAATTTATAGCTAGAGTTTTGGAGGAAGCATGAGAATTCTACCTGCTTTAGCCAGCATTCTTGATGCTTGTGCTAATATATATCTGGAGAATAGCAACCAGGTTCAAATGGGAAGTAAACCCAAATGTTACACTTCTTTTCACCTTTTGATTGGTCTAAGAAAGCCTGACAACAATCTGCAGCACTTTCTTTATGGTGCATCAGACCCCATTTAATTGTCGCTCCGTCATAGTCTGTATGTGGTTCTCCATGGCATTCAGAAGGAAGTGGCCTGCCAGGTATGATTCCATCTTCTGCAGAAATAATATCAAACTATGCATCAGGCTTTAATTGCACCATTTTAAGCTAGGATTCTCCAAACCCTTGCTGCCCTTGGACAAATTGAACAAAGAAACAATATAACTCATTCAAAAATAACACACCTGGGAAAAGGTGGAAAAGAAAATAGATGTTAAAACAAAATACTTTGAATTTTAACAGTTCTTCACTGCAAAATGCTAAATTCCATTCTCTCGCATGTAAGTAATCAAATTGTTAAATTTAGCAACATAACAATAACCTTAAATATGCTGAAAAAAGGAACCTAGAGAAATTGTCAGGAAACCATAATCCTCAAGTCATAAACTTAAAAATAGATAAGACTACTATATGAATACTTTGTAAAACACGCTCTCAAGACATAATGCAATGAAGAGGACAAAATAATTTGGTGATGCTAACCTAGTAGTCAAAATCCCAAGAAATCAAAAGTGCAAACACCAAACTAAGATTGCCCATATATTCATTACTGATCTCAGTTCCATCCTCCAGCATCTTTCCACTATCCTCGCTTGAAGCTTCGGGAGGTAATGAGAATCCAGCTTCCTCCAACACAAGGCCCCAGTGAGTCTCCAATACTTTTGCCACCATCTCTATTCATGGGAACCCCAATACATAATGTATAAACACACGCCCAAATTTGGGAGTTGTGAATCAAAAGGAGCAGGGTGGAAAAGAACCTAATGTCACAAAAAAAATTCTATGCCATCACAACTAGTGGACAAGCCATCATTTGAAGTCACAAATAAGCTGAATAGAAAAAATGCATACCAGTATCTTTGGCTTCTGTGGAGGAATTCACACTGTCTTTCATTGCTTCACGTTTCTTAGCTTCTTCAAGCTTTTTCGTCCGCCATTCTTCAAGGGCTATCACTTAAAAAAATGTAAGCATTAACAACATATTGATGTGATTGCCAAATTCTAAAACAGTCAATATTTAACAGTCAATAGTTTGCATTGTTATTGAACTGGGTAACACTTTAATTTTACATTATTACTCAACTAATGGGTTAACAATTTACAACTTTTGAGGAATCCAGAGCTAAAAAGTTGCTGAGATTTATATAATGAGAAAATGTATGACTTATTGAAAGCAGTGGTGGTTTGGTGAAGCTATTATTCGAGCAAGTTGAAATGTTGCTAGATAATTTGTTTCCACTAACATTAAATAAAAGCATAAAAGAAACTGGAAATTCAGGAATCATCCCTCTAAGTTGATTGCCTCTCAAGCGAGAAAATACAAGTTCCTGCATCTACCCAAAACTATAAGAATTCGACTAGTCAAAAGATTTTGACACAAATTAAGGATCTCCAAGCTACTACATTCACCCCAACCCTCAGGGAAGGTTCCATTTTGAGTTTTCTGTAGAGCCCAAATAATCTTAACACGAGGAAGTGTGATAAGATCGGCAGGAATATCTCCTTGAAAATAGTTGAGCTCCAATTTTTCACTGTTTGATAAACCACTAGTAGGTTCAGAATCAATATAATTTTTTCCAAGGGTGTAGTCCAGCGGATTTGTGAACACAAGTACATAATGCTCATGGAAATTTCCCAGCTCCTTGTGAATCTCATGAGTGAGGGAGTTCCTTAAAACATCTAGCATTTCAAGCATGGATTGTTTTCCAATCTCTATTGGGATAACTCCATCTAAAATATTTGGAAACAAGGAAATGAAACTAAGTCTAGAACAATTCCCCAACTGTGCAGCTCCAATTTTTCACTGTTTGATAAACCACTAGTAGGCTCAGAATCAATATAATTTTTTCCAGGGGTGTAGTCCAACGGATTTGTGAACACAAGTACATAATGCTCATGGCAATTGCCCAGCTCCTTGTGAATCTCATGAGTGTGGGAGTTCCTTAAAACATCTAGCATTTCAAGCATGGATTGTTTGCTAATCTCTGTTGGGATAACTCCATCTAAAATATTTGGAAACAGGGAAATGAAACTAAGTCTAGAACAATTCCCTAACTGTGCAACTCCAATTTTTCACTGTTTGATAAACCATTAGTAGGCTCAGAATCAATATAATATTTTCCAGGGGTGTAGTCCAGCAGATTTATGAACACAAGTACATAATGCTAATGACAATTGCCCAGCTCCTTGTGAATCTCATGAGTGAGGGAGTTCCTTAAAAGAGCTGCCAATGAATGGAACTTTGAATGTTTTGTACACTGGTCATCAAAAAGGCCTTTGGACAGACTCCTATACGTATTGTCGCCTATTCTAGGACTGCGTTTATGAGAAAAAGGTTGCAGAGGGAAAGGGATTGCATGCCTGCATGATCAAAGATGCATTTGAACCAGACATTTTTCTGAACACAAAACTTGTCATTTTTTATGCGAAGTGTGGGAATCTGGAGGATGCAGGCCAATTGTTTGACAAAATGCCTAAGCGAAATTCCGTCTCATGGAATGCTCTGCTTGCAGAATACTGTTGGCATGGGTTGGAGGAGGAGGTTCTAAGTCTTTTTGCGCAAATGGGAGAGGCAATCATGACACCGGATGAATTTTCTCTTGGAAGTGTTCTCAAGGTATGTTCTAGATTAGTAGCACTTGAACTTGGGAAGCAAGTCCATGCCTACATTATCAGAAGTGGGTTTGGGTTTAATGTTGTTCTCATGACTGCTCTTGTTGACATGTATTCAAAATTCAAATGCATCAAGGATGCACACCGAGTATTTGATGAAATTTCTCTTAGAGATTTGGTGTCCTGGACTGCCATTATTGCAAGATATGTGGAGCAAGGGAATTTTAAGGAAGCCTTGAATCTCTTTTGTAAAATGCCTTGGTTTGGCATCAAGCCCAACAAGGTCACATTTCATACTGCCAGTGGCTTTGTATCAGATGTTGTATTAGGCAGTGCCCTTGTCAACATGTATGCTAAATGTGGGAGCATAAAGGAGGCACGACAAGTGTTTGACTTTATATCCCCGAGGGATGTGGTCTTATGGACTGTGATTGTTACAACCTATGACAAGCACGGATTTGGCAAAGAGGTTCTCCAACTCTTTGAAGAAATGAAGCGATCGGGTTTGAAGCCTGACGATGTCACCTTCTTGGCTGTCCTGACTGCTTGCAGCCATTCAGTTCTAGTGAATGAAGGTTGGCATTATTTCAATACCATGACTCAAGATCACTGTATTCCACCAAGAGCAAGGCATTATGCATGTATGGTTGACCTCCTTGGCCGTGTCGGGTGTTTGGATGAGGCAAATGATTTTATCAAAAAAATGCCATTTAAACCTAATGTCACTGTTTGGGGGGGCTTACTTGGTGCCTGCCAAGTCCATGGAAATATGGAGCTAGGAAAAGTTACAGCAGAACACCTTTTTGAGTTAGATCCACAAAATGCTGGAAATTATGTCATGTTGTCAAATATTTATGCTACAGCAGGTAAGTGGCGGGACATGTTAAAGTTGAGGAAAGCAATGAAAGACAGAGGTATAAAGAAGGAACCTGGATGCAGTTGGATTGAGGTAAAGAGCAGGGCACACGTATTCCCTGTAGGAGATAGATCACACCCACAAATACAGGAGATCTATGCCATGTTGCAAAAGTTAGCTGGGCAGATGAAAGAAGTTGGGTATTTGCCTCAAACAAACTTTATAATGAATGATATAGAAGAACAATAGAATTACATACAATGTTACACCATTGGTAAGATGCTTTCCATTGGAGTTGTGAATATCACCATACAACCTTAGACAATGATCGAAATAGGTCAATAGCCATATGCTTGCAGTGACATAATCAGAAAATGTTATGCAATTATTGTGGTCATTCAAGTTTTAGACTCGAAGCCGCCACTGCATTAAGGGTTTTCCACTGCTTACATCATTCTCGGGTTTATCTGTGTTCTAGGTTTTGATCCATGCATCACTTTCTAGTAGCATTCCCTCAAGTCATTGATTCTAATACACAAATGCTGGTACTTGTGGAGATTGCATGCGAGATATTGGCATTTCATTTGATTCTATAATTTCAATGTAAGTGCAAATTCTTTTGGGATTCATTTGTGAAATTTGGAACTATATATCATAAGTTATAGTGACTTGATGGAAGGGATTCAGGCGTTTATATGGTTCTATTGCTGCCGTGATGCTGTATTTGGCATTTACAAGCCTGTTTTGATCAATATTGTCAGAACCGGAACTGGAACTGGCTAAGGGCCAGACTGGGACTGGACCAGAACCAGCTGGACAACTATGCTGATTAAAAATACATAAATGTGTATGTGTGTATATATATATATATATATATATATATATATATATATATATTGTGTGTGAGAGAGACTTCAATGTAAATCCAAACTTTTAGACACCAAATATGCAAAGTTTTGCACATGCATATAGCATCAAAGCCTAAAGGCCTTTTTCTCCTATTTTATTGCATATTTTCATTTACTTAGATTTGATGGTGCACCACTATGACTTGGTTCTAAAGGCAATTCCAAATCAGAACTGATGGCCAAACCGGTCAACATCCAAATTCTCGGTTTGTTATGATAACACTGATTTTGACAATAAGAATTCCTTCTTGCTAGAAAAATGTAACATATCTCTGTGATTATAGATATAAATAAGCTTTAGTATTCAAACCCATGAAAGCGCTGTGAATTTTCCATGTGTGGATGCTGCTGAACTAATTTTCCATTCATTGACAGCTCTTCCATTCATTCTGAATCTCATATAATCATTAACAACATATTGATGTAACTACCAAATTCTAAAACAGTCAATATTTAACAGTCAATAGTTTGCATTGTTACTGAACTGGGTAACACTTTAATTTTACATTATTACTCAACTAGTGGGTTAACAATTTATAACTTTTGAGGAATCGAGAGCTAAAAAGTTGTTGAGATTTATATAATGAGCAAATGTATGAGCTCCCACATGTCAATTGTTAGAAGCTATGTGAATGGTGGAATATATGCTAGAGCACTCATAGCATATGGCAGAGGGCGTTCATGATGTTATATTCCCAAGGATGAATGATATTGATCCTTTAATTTGATTATGTGAGGTCTCTAAGCACTTCAATGATTTATAATTCCCTAGTACCTCTGCAGGAATTTCCCCTGATATTTGATTGCCCTGGAATTCAAGGCAAAGCTCTGAAATCTCTATTATGAAGCAAAAAGGGAGCTATAAATATTCCCTAAAAATTGGTTGTCATTTAATAATAACCCATAAGATGGTTGTTCTTTCATCATCCCTTCATCTATTAGTGGTGGAGAAAGCAAACCAGTGAAGTTGTTACTGTTTGAAATCATGAAGCACCGTCAGACCCTTAGATAGAATGGAAGTGACTGGATTGCTTCCCCAAAGACCACACATAAAGAGATTAGATAGAATGGAAGTATTTGGATTGCTTCCCCAAGACCACACATAAAGAGAGATGAATAAAGAGCAGCAAAGGTGACTTGAGCTTGCGAACTATCGAAAAACTCATTTATTGAAAGCAGTGGTGGTTTGGTGAAGCTATTATTCGAGCAAGTTGAAATGTTGCTAGATAATTTGTTTCCACTAACATTAAATAAAAGCATAAAAGAAACTGGAAATTCAGGAATCATCCCTCTAAGTTGATTGCCTCTCAAGCGAGAAAATACAAGTTGCTGCATCTACCCAAAACTATAAGAATTCGACTAGTCAAAATATTTTGGCACAAATTAAGGATCTCCAAGCTACTATCAATATATGTTATAAGGCCTAATAAGGATGATATCCTTTGATTCATAAGAAGATGCTTCTCATCGACTGAAAAACCATATTTTTTATATTGCAATCAATTGGTCTGGTGGTCTTCACCATGCTAAAAAGTGTCAGGCATCAGGTTTCTGTTATATTAATGACTTCGTGCTGCGAATTTTGGAGTTGCTTAAACATCATGCCAGAGTTCTAGATGTTAATATTGATGTCCACCATGGTGATGGAGTTGAATAAGCCTTTTATTTTACTAGCAGGTATTCAATGGTTACATCATAACATTTCAATGCAGATGCTTGTGTCTTATTTTCTCATTAATGGTACGTCTGGTGTAGGTAGATTTTAAGTTTTCATATGATACATGATGGTTATTGTTCTTTCTGATGTGAAGCTATAATTTATTAAGCTACAAAAAGGATGACAAAATTATTGGTTATTCCCTCCCACTATTAAGAAAAAGTTTACAAAGGTATACAATACTTGATATATAGTTAGAATTTGCATTACAAAACTAGTAAGGGACAATACGTGGTCTGGACTCTGTAGCAATCAGCAAGAGTGACTATGACCATGCACCACATGCTGCACACAGTTTCTCCTTCCCTTTTGGCTTCATGAACTAAATGTTTAACTTCTTAAATCTTAAATGTCAACACTCAACGGTTGATAATGGCATCACTTCAGACAAAAATATATATCTACCTGTTCCTTAAGAGGAACACTTCCATCGTTGACTATCTGTTCAGTATCTATAAGCTGTATTTTCCTATGTTAGTATGTTCTTGTTGTACAATTTGTCTGGATACATACATATAGACATGTACATGCCACAATTGACGTAAAAATAGTAAAATACCAATGCAAACAGACCCATGCATTCACATAAAAATGCTAGTTACTTGAAGTACATAATCCCTATTCACCCTTGTCACATCTTAACATGCTATCCATTATAAGTTAATGTTGAGGAAGAATCCATTGTTTAGGAAAGAGCAAACTCTATAGATGGATGCATAGGAAGTGAATATTTCAGTTTTGGGGATGGTAGAATATTATACAGGAAGCAATAGCAAGTGAACACAACCTGTGAACCATCATATTTTGGAATAATGGAGATTAAAAATGAAGTTTTGAGAATGACTTTCTAATTGTACTTTAAACCCGTTATTTAATGCAACCACATTCACGAGTAGGCAGTGGAACTATAATATTTCGAATATTTTATTGAGTACAAAATGCATTTATGTCCAACAAACTTACAAGATTAAGACATGGAAAACCAACCAACAACTAACAATGAAAGAGGTTGATCCCAACAGTGCTGGAATGTAGTTTGAATACCTTATTTTTAAGTTGGAAATTATGCAGCATTGAGTTCTGTGCTTCTTCACTTTCATGATTTCCTCATCTCACACCAATTATCTGCCCTAACTTTTGCTTTTGAATTTAATCCCAAACTAGTGTTTTCTACTACACATGTGGAAATAAAGAAAACAAATTTTCAATGTCCACAAATGAACAAAATAATTCAATGGGACTGTTATCTCAAATCCTTCACAAGGTGATAAGGCCAATGGAACAGGGAAGTGTCGCCACTATCGCCGAGGCAACAACTTTCCTCATTTTAGTGAAACTCTGTCTATGCCCTTTCTCCTAGACCTGTGCATCTGCACAATATCCATATCCATCTCCCTTGCTGCCATTTGCATCAATACATCCTCCTTGCCCATCACCCTGTGTCTCCTACTGCCATTCTTGTTCCCCATCACTCTCCCCCAACACATATCCTTGCAAAAAAATTTCAAATATATGGACAATTTACTCGTTGCATTCATTTATTTTAATTTATTTATCACACATATTTAATTGTTATTCTCGCAGATCAGTCAAAATTTAATCAACATGTTGGTAGATTTATTGCATATTTTGAAGGATTTAAGACTAGATACATGCTTCCAATTCACTAATTTGGAAGGTTAAGTGACAGATTTTGGAGTCTGGATCAACCAATTATCCTAGACATGCCCTAGAAGGCTAGAACTAGCATGCTTTGAAGTGAGGATTATTTTCCGCAACAGTTGTAGCATTCATAAACTGTCCAGTCAAACCGCTTGGGATTTATTCAAGGGGCAAAAGTGATTGACAACCCTGCCTGTCTGATTTTGGATTAGGAGCAGAGAAAACTTCACTTTGAGAGACCATGGATTCTACAAATCAACAAAGAAGAATGCCCACTGAAGATAATGAAGCCCACAACTCAGAAAAAGTAGTGTTCTAAGTATTGACATTTACATTAAGGAAAATCCTAGTTTTATATTTTATAGCTATAAATTGCTAATATCTTTCCATTGAGAAGTTATACTTTCAATTATTGCTCTATTTGAATGTAGATCTAGCTAAAAGTTGCAAAACCATTTAAATCATTTCTCCAATATTATAATTTCCTACGATTTACCAACATCACAATGGATCCATAATGACGCAATTTATATATTTAAGATTCTAAATGATTGTAGTTTCGAAACAAACCTGTGATGCCCATGGGGAAAATTGTTGATGCACTTCACTCACTAGATCTCCCTTTATAACTGACTGTATAACCTGTCCATTCATAAAAGTTGCTAAAAGTCACCACTTATTAGCAACAATAAAATTAAGATGGGGAGAACCATGCCTTAAAATTACCGATTTCAAGAGGTAAAGTATAGTTCATTTAGTTTCGAAAGCATTTTCAAAGTTAAAACTACAAATGCATACATAAAATACACTTCTAGTTGGAACTTAGTTTAGATCATATATGATTGTGAATATTCTATTGTACAAGAAAGAACACAGATAACTCATCCTCCCAATGCATGTTATCCTAGATGATGCAACATTTCTTCTACTTAAATGTTGTTGATGTACCAATGCAAGGGTCAATTCTCACAGTTGTGCTAGCTGGAAGTCCCAACAGGGAACTGATTGATTCTCCAAAATTGTTCACTACATACCAGGCAACCAACCAACATAATCAAGTGGAGATGGGAGATGGAGGACTCAGGCTCATATTGACTCAAAGGGAGAAAGATTCAAAAGTGACACATTCAATTACATGAAGCAAATAGAATGGAATGGCAGGGAGGATAGACACAGCACTCAGGATGTCCAGTAATAGCAGGTCTGGACACAAATGGAGCAAGCAACAACCACTGCAATCAAACAGGGCAGAGTCAAAGGTGGCTATTCATTTCTATTTTTGGCATCCTTCCCAGAAGCCATGGACTCGTTTTAACCATTTAAAGGATTAGGGCACCAGAAGGAATAAAATCTCTATGTTTCTAAGCCAACCCCACTGATTTAAGATACAGTAATGAGTCAAATAAAAGTGAAACCTGTCTAAATAAATTAGTAGGACCTGTAGCTTCAACAAATTAAAGATTTTGAACGTGTTTCTTGTTGGAATGCAGCCACTATAGAATTAATTGTTGTAAAACTTGATGAAGCAAACTATAGTTGGTAGAACCAAATTTTATGAAAGCTCATATGGAAAGAAAAAGTTTTTTTTAAATCTGCAATAAAAAATGCATGCTAAAAGCCAATTTAATTATGTCCTGATGGTGGTTGAAATGGATCCAAGAAAATTGTGGCATTGTATTTCATGCAAGATCTTGGGCCTTATATTTATTTTATTACAAAGTTATTTTCTCAGACTTGTCAATTAGCAACTTTGCAAAAGGAAAGGAAACTAAAACACTCTATGCAGCATCTGGCCAGGCTTAAACTCATGAATGAGGTGAAGCCACCCACTTTTTCCACAACAATCATCTTAATGCAGACCAGTGAGAATCTTACATATCTAAAGGTAAATATCAGAATCTAGTATATGTGGTTTCAACAGAGCCTAGAGGTAATGTTACCCACATTTTTGTTTAAGACAAAAATGGGATAACCAATGGAGCTATCCCAATTCAATATATGTTGGTAATACATTATGAAACATATCAACTATACTAGCATGGGACCATACTTCTTGAAGAGTGAGGAAATGTATTATTAGAATGGCTCTAAATTGATAAGTGAATTTGAATGCATGAGAAAGGTAACAATAGATGATATCATAGGCTCTGATCTCCTGGAAGAGTCCTCTGCAGAATCCATATAGTGCATAGGAAAGGAGGGTGATAGCACAGTAATACAAGGACCAGAGGAGGGATACTGGATGGGTCAAACCTGTCTGATAGAGGAATTGATCACATGTCATTAGTACTCCCATAGAGAGTAGTTAAAAAAGGATAAGAGACCTTTTTGAGGTTTGTATTTTTATGGAAACCAGCATTCGCAATGTTAGAATTAAGGATTCATATTGGCAAAGATGAGAGGAGTGTAAATTTGTAAGCCTATCCAGGGAGGTCTGTCTCAAATGCAATCATTACAGTCCCATCCTATTTCAATGACACTCATCATCAAGCAACTTAAGCTCCCAAACACATGATCACTGGAGTTCAAAGAATTTGGGCAGATAGCTAACATGATGGCTATAGATGCATCTTTTGGAACCCTGTCAGCTACAGAATTAGAGGCTCAGAAGAGACCTTGGGCTGGGCATGAAAATGTAAGTAGGACACCACATAAATTCTGCCTGCAATCATAAAACAAGTCTTGAACTAACTTTAACCTGAAGGGAGGAAAAGAATGTAGAGAACAGAGACTAATTTCACAGCAGAAGTTGCCCAAGATAATTAATTGGTGTAAGGTATCTCTCCTGTGTATAATATATATAAGTATGCACACTGGAATTAAAAATAAAATTAAAGAAGGCGGCGAACCTAAATTTGGGCCAAAATCAGCTTTTGTTGTTGGAACCAACCTTTATTTAAGGTGATTTGTACACATGTGAAATGAAATTTATGATGGGCTGACCAGTGCGTGTAAATTCTTGTGACCATTGCTAAGAGAAATGTTCTCATCCTATGGGGGATTGCCTACCGAAGAGCCCATTTATTTGCACAACAGACATATGGCAGAAATGGGGTGCTCAACCCAGCTTATGAGGACACAGAGGATGAGTTTTTCCACCTTTAAAGGAGCCAGATGAGTTCACTTTGAAGCACTCTACACTTGGAGGAATCTTGGAGGTGTAGTTTTCCCTTTGGTCATTCCTTTGCCTTGCTTTGTGAGCCATTTTCCCACTTCATAACGGCTTTGTGACCCTTATAATAAATATTTTGAAGGTCTATACACCCTTTGAAGGGTCATTTATTAGAGGTACACGAGCCTATATCAAAGAAAAAGGGTTTAGTGCCCACTTTGAAAGACATTTGGAGGAGGAACTCCCTTGTTTAGTGGAGGATTTGTTACAGCTGTGGGGGAACTTGAAGGTCCCCCTCTCCCACTTGGTCAATGGCATTGGGAGCCCTTGTACCCACCTTGGAGGAGAATTTTGGGTTGTCTGCCCACTTTAGAGGCTTTTGGTGGGCAGATTTAAAGACTTCTTAGATAAGCTATGATGTTGATCAGCCTTGGGAGGCTGGATGCCATGCCAACAAGCCCTTCATCCCCTTCATATATGGAGATGGGCACTTTGTGAGGGCTCATTTCCCCTGATCATTGTAAATGTGGCATGAATTCCCCTAAATTCATGTAATTTTCGTTAATTAATTGTACAAGAGGGCGTTTGCACCTCCTTAAGCTCGAATTAGGGATTTTAGATTAGAAAAATAATATTTCACTGCAAGGGAAAATGAGAACCTCCTCTATAAATACAGGTACTTTCCTTTCATTTTCTCACAGTTGGATTTGGGGGAGAAATATCTTAGAGGGTCTAAAATTTCTGTGATTTTTCTCTCTTACAATTTGGCTATGGATGGAACAGTTGAGTGACTTTTCTTGGGTGCAATTGGAATGTGTGTGATCTCTTTTCATGGATGCTTATGGTAGAGATCTTGGACGATGCTTGGTGAAGTAAGTTGGTTTATTTACTTTGTCCTGGTATATTGGAATGTGTGTGATCTCTTTTCATCGATGCTTATGGTAGATATCTTGGACGATGCTTGGTGAAGTAAGTTGGTTTATTTACTTTGTCCTGGTATATTGGAATGTGTGTGATTAGGAAAGGCAACTAAAACACTCTATGTAACATCTGGCCAGGCTTAAACTCACAAATGAGGTGAAGGCACCCAATTTTTCCACAACAATCATCTTAATGCAGACCAGTGAGATAATCATTCATCTTACATATCTAAAGGTAAATAACAGAATCTAGTATAAGTGGTTCCAACAGAGCCTAGAGTTTATTACCCACATTTTTGTTTAAGACAAAAATTGGATAACCAAGGGAGCTATCCCAATTCAATATATGTTGGTAATACATTATGAAACATATCAACTATACTGGCATGAGACCATACTTCCTGAAGTGTAAGAAAATGTATTATTAGAATGGCTCTAGTTTGATAGGTGAATTTGAATGCATGAGAAAGGTAACAACATATGATATCACAGTTTCTGATCTCCTGGAAAAGTCCTCTGCAGAATCCATGTAGTGCACATGCAAGGAGGGTGATAGCACAGTAATACAAGGACCAAAGGAGGGATAGTGGATGGGTCAAACATGTCTGATGGAATAATTGTCCACATGTCAGTAGTACTCCTGTAGAGAGAAGTGAAACAAGGATAGGAGACATTTTTGATGTTTGTATTGTTATGGAAACCAATATTTACAATATCAGAATTAAGGATTCATCTTGACAAAGACAAGAGGAGTGTAAATTTGTAAGCCTATCTAGGGAGGTTTGTCTCGAATGCAGTCATTACAGTCCCAGCCTATTTCAATGACATTCAGCATCAAGAAAATCAAGATCCCAAACACATGATCACTGGAGTTCAAAGAGTTTGGGCAGAAAACTAACATGATGGCTATAGGTGCATCTTTTGGAATCCTGTCAGCTGAAGAAGTAGAGGCTCAGAAGAGACCTTGAGTTGGGCATGCAAATGTAAATAGGACACCACAAAAATTATGTTTGCAATCATAAACCAAGTCTTGAACTAACTTGGAACTTGAAGGGAGGAAAAGAATACAGAGAATAGTGCCTAATTTCATAGCAGAAGTTGCCCAAGAGAATTAATTGGTGTAAGGTCTCTCTCCTGTGTATAATATATATAGGTATGTGCACTGGAATTAAAAAGAAAATTAAAGAAGGGGAGGGGGGGAGGGGGCGCAGGGAGAAACCTAAATGTGGGCCAAAATCAGCTTTTTTTGTTGGATCCAACCTTTATTTAAGGTGATTTGTACACATGAAATGAAATTTATGATGTGCTGACCTGTGCGTGTAAAGTCTTGTGACCATTGCTAGGAGAAATGTTCTCATCCTATGTGCGATTGCCTATTGAAGAGCCCATTTTACACAACAAACACATGGCAGAATTGGGGTGCTCAATCCAGCTTATGAGGACCTAGAGGATGAGTTTTCCCACCTTTAAAGGAGCCAGATGAGTTCACTTTGAAGCACTCTACACTCGGAGGAATCTTCAAGGCGTAGTTTTCCCTTTGGTCGTTCCTTTGCCTTGCTTTGTGAGCCATGGGCCCACTTCATAACGGTTTTTTGACCCTTATAATAAATAGTTGAAGGTCTATACACCATTTGAAGGTTTATTTATTGGAGGTACATGAGCCTATATCAGAGAAAAAGGGTTTAGTGCCCACTTTCAAATATATTTGGAGGCGGAAATCCCTTGTTTAGTGGAGGATTTGTTACAACTGTGGAGCAACTTGAAGGTCCCCCTCTCCCACTTGGTCAATGGAATTGGGAGCCCTTGTACCCACCTTGGAGGAGAATTTTTGGGTTGTCTGCTCACTTTAGAGGCTTTTGGTGGGCCTTAGATAAGCTATGCTATTGATGGGCCTTGGGAGGCTGGATGCCATGTGAACAAGCCCTTCATCCCATTCATTTGTGGAGATGGGAACTTTGTGAGGGATCATTCCCCTTGATCATTGTACATGTGGCATGAATTCCCATAAATTCATGTAATTTTCGTTAATTAATTGTACAAGAGGGCCTTTGCACCTCCTTAAGCTAGAATTGGGGATTTTAGCTTAGAAAAATAATATTTCACTGCAGGGGAAATAGAGCACCTCCTCTATAAATATAGGTGCTTTCATTTCATTTTCTCATGGTTGGATTTGGGGGAGAAATCTCTTAGAAGGTCTAAAATTTTAGTGATTTTTATCTCTTACAATTTGGCTATGGATGGAAGAGTTGAGTGACTTTTATTGGGTGCAATTGGAATGTATGTGATCTCTTTTCATGGATGCTTATGGTAGATCTTGGATGATGCTTGGTGAAGTAAGTTGATTTATTTACTTTGTCCTGGTATATTGGAATGTGTGTGATTAGGAAAGGCAACTAAAACACTCTATGCAGCATCTGGCCAAGCTTAAACTCAGAATTTCTCAACAAAGACAGTCACAGAGATAAATAACAGTCACACAAAAGACACTTATCTTTTTTTAGGAAATCCAACAGGGAAAACCTACTTGCTTGTTGTGGCTATTTTATTTATTATTATTGAGCACTTGGATCTATTGCAAACCAGTCTGTCTCTCCTGAGAAAGTGTTCTGCTTCTCACAAAAATCTCAGCTAGTACAATTGATCTTGGCCTTCCTTGATCACAACTTGATCTCAATTCCTGCACACAATTGATCCTCTGTTGCCGCCTTGACTTGCTCTACAAACCCTGCTCTCTTCTTCTTAATCTTGCACACTTGTGACTTACTACTGCTTATAACACAAGCTCTACATGCAATCAATCTCCTATTCCCTAGTGCTCTTGTTCCTCCTATTTCTTACGACACAATTCATGCACTCTCCACAATCAAGGCTCCTCTCACAAACTCGTGAGTTGTCTTTTCACACAAACCTTTGTGCATAAAACAATTGTCCTTTCCTCATGTCTTCGTCCTCCCTTTATAGATTCGATCCATGCTAAATAGTAAATTAGGCTAGTTCATATTTAGAGCTCGATTTGTTGATTGACGAGTTAACTGAGAGTCACACTCTTTGTCCCTCTAATCAACACTGGAGTTCTTAACTCGTTCGTCCTTCAATCAAGACTGAAGCCCGAACACGTTCTAACTGAACTAAAAACTGTCACCCAATCCTGTAGTTAAACTGATGAAAACTCCTCTTATAACTGAAGCTCCAACTCTACGCATGCTAACTTGATGATTATTCTAGTAAAATGGAAATAACTCATCTTAAGTGGAGTCTAACTCATGAGGACAATTCGAGGTTTTCACTGGCTAAAGCATAAGCCAAAATACCATCCTCGCTACATTTTCGACAGTAAATCATTTATTTAAGTTGTTTACTTGAAAAAATACTCTGAGCAAATTACCTATAACACTCTCTTCTTGAATTCTTGTGCTTGGATGGTGATCTTTTCTCTCATGTTGGATTTCTTTCTCAATCTCATGCTATGGGTTCATTTGTAGTGTGATCATTATTAAAGTGTTAATTTTTTTTTTGTTTGGCTGCATTAGGCTTTGTTGAAGTGTTTATTGTAAATCTTAAAAATCCTTATGATCTTCTTAAGCATTTGTGTTTGGACATTGAACTTTTCAATCTTGTGTTGAATTTCTTTTTAAGTTTTTCAAGCTCATAGGATAGGTTCATCTCCAGTGTGATCATTATTAAATTTTTGTTTAAGTTTTTTGTTTGGCTGGATTAGGGTTTGCTGAAGTGTTCACCATAGATCTAAAAACTCTTTGAGATCTCAACAACCATAGTCATTTATTAATCAATTAAATGTTATTAAATTGGCCCTATTTCCACACAGAAAGTGATAAATAAGCCTTAATGCCACAAGTAACCATAAAGTAGAACCAAAACATCTAGAAACTGGGAAAGAGATGGTTAAAATTTAAAAACAATTAAACTGCACAATCTTAAAAGAAGAAAAGAACGAGGAAAATATATAAAAAGGCATACATCCTACCAATATAAAGATAGATTTTCCAACAATGTAATTAAATTTCAGTATGTGCTACGTCATTTCTATGGTAACCAACCCGCATAAATGTAAAATAATCCAACAATAAACCATCGAAGGGAACATCAACATGCATCCAAAAATCAATTTATAAAATGAAGTTTTCAAAAACCGACTAAATTTCATAACCCTACATAAACAATAGAGGAGACTAACAACATAGTGGAATACCTGTGTCTAGTATGTAAAGGTCGTTGTAATATATCTCTTCAGATTCATCTTGAGCTTTTCCACAACCTCCAAATTTAAATAGACGGTGATCAATGAATGCAGCACTGTCCCCCTCACGAGCTGCTGGTCCTTCGCCACTTACGTTAGGTTGCACTCATGTATTTGCAGTGGTGCCCAGTTCTCTGGATGAGTGCTTTGCCTCCTTTTGCTGTAAATTTTCCTCTGCGCAATCCAGTCTCTTGGTCTTTCTTTTGTTATTTTTGGGGTTTTCATTACTCTTGGCCTTAGATGAATGAAGAGGTCGAATGGCGGACAACAATGATTTTTCTGAAAGGCCATTCACTATGGCGCCCTTTTTATTTTTAGATAGTTAAATATATTTTAAACTATGGCGCTCTTTTTCAGATAGTTATACAATTGAATATTTATTATTAGTTAAATACATTTTAAATTGATAAATAAGGAAAATAAAATCCTATATATTGGAGTGCTAATTTTATTTTCATAATTACAAAATTGAATATTTATGATTATTTACATATATTTTATTTTAAATTAATAATACTTAATTGGAAAATTAAATCCTATATAGATTGCTGTTTTAATTTTATTTTTCATATAGTTACAAAATTGGATAGTTAAGAAATTGAATATTTATGATTATTTATATATATTTTAAATTAATAACACTCAACAGTAAAATATAATTTTATATAAATATGCTTACAATCTTATATAGATTTGTTTTGGCAATTAAAAACAATTTGAGAAGTGAACTTGACAAATTACTTGTTTGGTGGGTAGTAATCATTAATAAAACTACACATTTATAGTTTTACTTTTATATAAGTGTTAATGAACACATAAATAGTGATGGAAGTAACTCTAGTTAGGTATTCATATCCATTTTTTACACAGATTTATTCAAATTACAGTGGAAATTAAATTATGGTAAATATGGTATTAACTAGAGTATGAGCTATCTTCAAGGATTTTATTTTTGGATAATTTTCCTACAAAGCTTAAGAATAAAATATTAGTGAAAATATATTTTGAACTCATGCATGAATATTGCAACCATGTCCACGAATTATATATATATATATATATATAGAGAGAGAGAGAGAGAGAGAGAGAGAGAGAGAGAGAATATTAATAATAAAAAGTTTCTTATAGTTAAAATATGTGGGTTTGTGAACATGACTAAGTGAACATGGGCTGTGAACATGACTAGGAGTTAGGGTTGGTCCACGCTCCTTTTCTCCGTCCACCTCTGCAACAGGTTCTGTGGGTGCAATACGACTAGGGGTCAGGGCTCACCGCTCGAGCCCTCCTCCCAACGTGCCCATACATGTCGTTCAAATATAAGTGGCAATCATTATGGTTGAGAACCACCTGTATGTGAGATGGTAAGGCTTTGGAGTTTGTTATGGCAGGTCATCGGTTTGATTCCCACCAAGGCCTTTCAACCTTTAACAAATTTTTATCCAATGTGGAGGCGCCACGTGGTGGCCTCTAGTTGGGCCACGTGGCAACTTCACATTGGGCCTAAAATGCAAATTTTCATTCTGAAGGTAACCACCTTTAAAAATTACTGACATAAATGACAAATTCATATACTTGTACTTAATAATTGTTCTTATATTTTATTCCTAGACTAAATTAGTCATTTTAGTTAGTCTCTTTTAGTTTGGTCACTTATTATCTAGTCATATATTTTAGTCCTGGACTAAATTAGTCATTTTAGTTAGTCGCTTTTAGTTTGGTCACTTATTATGTAGTCATATATTTTATCCCTAAACTAAATTAGTCGTTTAAGTTAGTCATTTTTAGTTCAACCACTCAAAATTTCTCAAATTTAGTAGTAATTCACTTGAAATAATTGTGGTGACTAACTTTTTCAGTCACCTAGTCACTAATTTCATCATTTTCTACTAGTGAAAAGATTGAGTCCACATCCAACAAAAGATTATGATTCTGACATATATGAAAATGATCTACATGCTGGTGAACTAATGGAAGGTAGGATGAATAGCCATGATATGGCCATAAAATTTATTGTTGGGGTATTCATGGGTATAAAATAAAAAAATGTGAACATGGATGTCACTGGTGCAGCTCAAGAAATCTTTGAGTGAGCTGTTTATGCAATATGAGCTGCTATCGATCTTACAAAACATGAATCTGGGAATCCAAACGTAAATAAAAAATCAGATAACTCGAGATAAATTATCTCTGAAGGTGAAGATAAGCTTCATGCATCACTTTTAATGATCAAAATGAAGGAGAATATAAGTGAATGGTTTGGAAAGTTGTTATAAAAATATCAGGTCTCATTTGTTTGACATTTAAAGTTCAGGGAAAGAAATGGAGAAAATGTCATTTTCAATGGTAGTTCGGGCAGTTTCGAGGTCAAAGGATGATAGGTCTCGTGTCGATATTTCCAGCCAACAATATCATGGGGGATATAGTATGAAACCAATGCTCTTTTTTGAGGATGAGATGTCAATATTAGACAGTGTAATAAATTCAAGTCAACATTCTTCCTCTCACAAAGCTAGTCAACCTATGTTTGACGACTATGATGATGAAGAAGATGAGCACAAATGAAATTTTCTAGGGTAGTCCAAGCCACCAAAATACACCTCTAGGTATAGAAATTTTGGAATTAGGATTCCCAAATCCAGCAATTTCAACATCCTGGTTATCAAAAGTATTTAATGATGAGAATTTGAACCCTACCCATCTCAAGAACATTGACTCGATGATAAAGTAGCCCTGAACATATATATAAATAAAAGGTGCAATCTAATTCACTATTGAATCTGCTTTTAAATACTCATCTCATTTTCTCTTATAATAGGATGTGCTTGCTTGTAAATATTTTTGCTATTTAGCGCTACTGCTACTACTGAAAGGGATTCTCCTGAACCTTTCATTAAGACTCTTCGGCAGGGTTATGTTCTGGTAAGCATTTTCATCCAAACGTGGGACTTGGACCTATTTCCCCTTTCCCTTAGCGAGGATTTGATTATTTTTGCTTTGGATAAGAAGCTTAAGCCTTCGTTTAGCCAGCTTGATTGAAAGAGTTGGGTCGACTCACCTTTTAGCACACCAACAGAAAAAACAGTGAAACAAATTGTGCAACTTTGTTCTGATAAGGCTCTCCTAGGCTACGTAGAACTGGAAAATCCAATGATTATAGCACTTATTAACACTTAATGCTGGCTAAAATGGTTCATTCACCTTGATTCGTATGAAAAGTTTAATAGAAAAAAGAAAGAAAACATATAAAAAGTGCAATTTCAAGAGTTCCAGGACCAACCGTATCTGACACATTCAGTAGAGACATTTTCCTCTTACAGCATCCAGTACCCATTAAACACCCAGTGTGATAATTCTGAGCCTTATTTGCCTATGCAATCCATGGTTCATTAATCCCATTACCTTTATAAATGCCACCATTACCTCTATATATGCACTGACAATGTAAGTCTCGAACATATATTTATAAATATAAAAGATATCCTCAAGGAAAGCAAAGGCATACCTGGATTTGTTGTTTCGAGCCATTTGGTGGGCAACCAAGAACTGAACCCACAGTTCCTGCTGGTCCAGGCACATGATGTAGATTGTGTGAATGCGAACTTCGAGTGCAGTCTTCCTCCAGTTCTTCTAAATCACCATAACAGTTACGGCCAGACTGCCTTGTATGGTATCCATCAGCTGTAGCTTCTCCTTGAAAAGGAACACTCCAGTTCTTCTAAATCACCATAACAATTACAGCCAGACTGCCTTGTATGGGATCCATCAGCTGTAGCTTCTCAGACATGCATCGCAGATGATAGCACAACCATTTGACCTCTTTTCTTCGTTTCTTCTTCATTAGTAAGAATATGTTACCAACTAAATTATTGTTTTGCCTGCTCAAATAGGATAGGAATACAATTGTCTGCCCATTTAGATGTCGCCAATGCAGAATCCAATATCTTGAATTCAACCAAAAGTATGATAAAATGTCATCTTGAACTTTTTGAATACTTC
This sequence comes from Pinus albicaulis, assembly GCA_034641835.2. NCBI lineage: Eukaryota > Viridiplantae > Streptophyta > Pinopsida > Pinales > Pinaceae > Pinus > Pinus albicaulis. The sequence goes on from CM076572.1 coordinate 568,249,282, forward strand.
AGTTGAATACATATCGGTTACTGTGCATATTTACTTCAGTTGAAGTTGTGAAAATGTACCTACAGCAGTGTGTAACCAAACTATTTGACAAAAGACACCACTGAAAATTCAATATAAACTCGGAAAATTTCTAAAAAATATATAAACAATTCCAGGAGGGATTTTAGCATGTAGCCATGTGTCTGCTCCATCATCGGCCCTGTTGACTGCCAATTCACCTACCTTAATACCCTATATTTTCAACTCTGTGGTGCTCTCTGACATCATAAGATGTATCAGCGAATCAGTTTCGCGGTTCTTTTTTTTTTTTTGAGGGGAGGGAGTGGGTGCGGGGGGCGGGGTGCCTGGTGGTTGGGGAAAGGAACAACGAACACTTGCGGTTGGTTACGCACCAATACCCACCATCCCAATAGTGGAGTCTGCGTTACCTTATCCATATCAAGAAGCTTTCATACATTTGTTCTAAATGCACGCCTGCAAAGCCCCGGTACTGGAGATTATTTTACTGCTCGCTGGAACAAGAAACTTGCTTGTCGATGAAACCCCAGCTGGCAGATGGGTGGGTGGGTGGTGGAGTGCCTGGTGGTTTTAGAGTCATCGGGGGTGTGGGGACCCGATATATTACTGACACGAACATTTCGAACCCCACCCACAACATTACAAATAGATATCACTAAAATAAGGAGGCCAGAAGAAACAAGCTCCACAACGCCCTGATATGAGACCTGTTACGGCATGGGACGCTCTTCCTCCTCCGTAAGAATAAACAAGCTCCACAGTCCCTGATATGAGACCTATTACTCCCCTGATATGTGAGACCTATTACTGCATAGCAGCGCACTTCCTCATTCCTTGGAAAAGGAAAAACCGTGCGAGGGAAATAAACGATGGAAATTAAAATATATATATATATATATTTGAAAGACACAAATCATGGAAGACAACTTAAACGAAACGTGAATCTATCTTATCTTTCAGCGCGAATTAGATTCCATTAAATGTAATGTGTGTTTTTTTATTTGTTTGAAGGTGTTTTTTAATATAAATCATTATTAATTATATAAAAATGGTTTGAGTTCTTTATGTTATATTATTTTAACGGATTTTGGTTGATTTTTTAATTTAATTGAGATATGATATTTGTGTAGTTAAAAAAATGGAGTGAAGTAGTAATGTTATGGATTGATGATGATTTTGAATGAAATGTTTAGTTTAGTAAGGACAATTAATTTATGGAGATTTTCTATAATGTACAATAGAGGAAGTTAATATAGGAAAGGTGATAATTTGGCTCTCATGTGCTTTAGAAAATTGATATCTTTTTGTCCATAAATGTTAGAGGTGGGAAAATATCCTTGGTTCTAAAGTTAAGTTCGTTTCAACATAACTATATTTTAAACCACAAATTGTTGTTGACCTCATGGATATGATAGAAATTTGTTGGCTTGTAGGATAGTCTTGTCATGAAATAAGAAGGGTAGTTATTTTTCCTTGATAGTGATTCTTTGTAGATTTTGATGTGTTTTTCATTCTACTTTACATCTATAGAAAATAGCTACAGACTTAATTCTTTGTCATATTTTATAGAAAATAGCTACAGACTTAATTCCTTGTCATCGTCTACCAACATTTTGACTTCCCACAATATTATGTATATTGGTGAATTTGTCATCATTACTATTGTTGGGATGTCCTCTTGCATAACTTGGTATTTCCCGTACCCATAGAACCTCTTCCTACGAAGTTTTGTTGTTGTAGGGTATACAACTTTTCCTCCACCCTCAAAGAAATCGGATAAGCTTGTTTCCTCTTCAATCTATAACTTAAAACTATTAGCTTACATTACTACCCTTTTGTATTATATATTTAAGTCTTAACTAAGTGATAACTTGAATAATTCTTTCGTATGTACTCTTAAGTGGATGTCTCAAATTTTTTTCTTGTGTATATAATCTCTATTGATAAGAAATTGGTAAGAAGTTCTCCTTGAACTAACTCATTCTTTTCTTCCAAGTCTTGATCTTTTCTTACTATCTCTTTATTTTATCATTTTGCGTAACATCCCACTAGAGTATAGCATTACCTTTGCTTTTAATTTCATAAAAAAGGAACCCTAATATGGTCTAGAACATTTTTATTTTTATCAAAATACCCATTTTGGTTAGTTGATTAGATCCTCAACTTATAAACTACCATCACAAACAATATTCGCAATCTAGATCACGCCCAAGTTTTTTCCTTGTTCACTTTGGTCTCATTGATTCCACACTTAGCCTCATCCAGAAAATTTCACTCCTGATCAACTTGACCTCACTCAACCTTCCTGAACTGCGCATTGCGCAGTCTCAGCCCTCAAGCACCGACCTTACCTCTTGAAATTGTGCATTGTGTAGTCACAGTGCCCAAATTTGACCCTTGAGCTCTAGAACTACGTAATTTATGCCTCCCAATCAACCTTAACTGCGCATTGCACAGTGCCAAGCCTCACGCTTCCAACCTGACACCTTAAGCTGCGCAATTGCACAATCCATTAGATTTTCCTCCCTCCATAATTGCGCATTGGGAAACTTCAAGCCTCAAGCCTGAGCCCTTGAAACCCTCAACTATGCAATCTACCTGCTTGTTCTCCTTCCAGAATTTCACATTGGGCAACTCCAGGCCTCAAGCCTCAACCTTTAGCTCTTGAGCTCCTCAACTGCACAATCACCTAGCTAGGCCTCTCAAAACTATGCATTAGGCAACCTCAACGCTCAAGCCTCAAGCTTGACCTCCTGAATCCCTCAATTGCAAAATTCCTTGAGTCTATCCTTCGAGAACTTCGCATTGGGCAACCTCAAGCCTCAAGCCCCGATCGTGAGCTCTTATCCTTTGACCCTGGCCATCCTGAACTGCGCATTGCGCAGTCTTGAGCTTCAATCCAAAACCTTGACCTTTGGAACTGCGCAATCCCTAAGTTAGTCACCAGTTCCAACCCTAACAAGTGATTTCATGAAACATGTTAGATTATGGGTTTTTTGGACTGATGTCATATTGTCGTGAATGGTTTTTAGTTGCAGGTACTCTATATCATCATGATAGGATGATGATGGATAAAAAGGAGAGGGAGAACATTGAATTGAGAAGAATGCTATAAATGGTCCAATAGGAGAAGAGGCATATTCTCCTTCAATTGCAACATGTGCTTGAGGAACAAGTTGCTGAAAGTTCCACTCTAGTGATAGCAAAAGAAACATCAAAAGTAAAGCCAATATGTGGGCATGGTTCAAATAGTGGTTATGGACCATATGAGGAAAATGATGCATATGAATTTTGTAAGCATCTCCAAGGTTCTCATCATATGTCAATTGGTAAAAGTGGGTGGCTAAAGTCATCTACAATGTCGTCATCATCATTGGAAGTTGAAAAGATGAATGACAAGTTCAAGGAGGTAATAAGCATTTGAAGTACATTTTATTCTATTTATGTTCATAACACCTCTTTTGTAGCATTTGAGCAACATAACAAAGGCATTGGTATGAAGATGCTATCTAAAATGGGTTATGAAGGAGAAGACGTCAACATCAATGGCCTTGAGGATAATGTTGTTGTTGGACTTCATGGTTTATGATATTGTTGATTATTGTCAAAGAACTTCCTTCTTTGTAGCGTGGGCTTGGGTAGTCACGATTGGTGTGGATTATCAACAAGAGTTCACACCCTCCATCATTTTAGATGGTTTGACATTGTTACATGCCTCAATTTTTAATTGTTTTTGGTTGTTTCCTAACTTCTTCCCTTTTCACAAATCGTCGAGCTACCATCTTGTGGCATAAGGAATTGAGTGCTAATGGGAATTGCACCTTGGTCATGGATTGACAAGAGAAAGCGATATTCTACCATTCGATATGCTTTTATAAACCTCCAGGATATTGTGAATGAAGATCTTATTTTTCTAATTTTTTAGAGATTCTTAATTTGTTGGAAGGCGTGCAACCATTATCCTTGTATAGTAGCAACTTGCACTTCTCCACCTTTTTTTCCATTGAAAGAGTAATTTGCAAGAAATTGATCATTTGATGGATGAAACATAGTGCAAGTTGTTGGGTTAGCCACCCTAGCCCCTCTCTTGATTGTTCCTTGCAAATCCCCTTTCGAAATTGGGCATTCGAGGTTTGAAAAAATGACATATTTTTTAGCTCGTCCTCTTCTATGATGCATGGAAAGTGCAAAATTCCATGTTTTAATTATGTGACATTGATGGCTTATGTCTCGACCATGAAAGTGCAAAACATTACTACTCTTCTTCTCCATTTTCTAAAGCATCCATTATGAGTGTTCAACTTTTACACTTTGTATTTTTATTGCTTTCATTTGCACCATTTAGAGTAATTTTTAGTTATTATTTTAGCAAAAATAAACATTGTCCAATAAGGAGAGGAAGTTGCATGGAGTGCATTATGTGGCCTTGCATTATACACACATAGATGGCTCTTTTGTTTGTTTTTTTTGTAACTAGGTTGAGCCTAGGGTAGGGCCAACCTGTTTATTGGACGGAAGAACGATCTACCCACAATGGGATGCTATCACCATGATTGTGCGCAACACAATTAAGCGTGGACACCCCTTGGGATAGTTTAATTTCCCCAAAAGTGGTTTCCATCCTTAACCCTTCCCCATGAGGTTTGAACCTAAGACCTGGTGGGGACTAAACCCTACTCAAACCAACGAGTATACACTTCATGGGTCACACATAGATGACATTTCTTGTAGGGAGAAATGGCATTCTTGTGTAATCTTGTCGTGTGACATTTTACACTCAATTCCCTATGACATCTATCAAGCACATTGTGACAAAACTATAACCATATTCCTACCATTATTTGACAAGCAAATTAATATACATAGTAGGGCATGGCCCACTAGGGAAGTTGGCTTGTTAATCCTCCTCTACTCCTTTGGATTCTAATAAGTTTTAGGACCAATCCCATTATTCTAATAAGTTTTAGGATCAATCCCATTTAAATTCTTCTATGATCTTTAACATGTAGGTGGTCTTAAATTCAATACACATAGTAAGACATGGCCCACTAAGGGATTTGCATTGCTAATCATCATATACTCCTTTGGATTTTAATAAGTTTAAAGATCAATCTCATTTAGGTGGTCTTAAATTCATCATAGTAAAAATTACGTTGTATGATTTAAATCAAATAAACATTTATTAATGAAATTTAAACTCTCATTGGTTAACCATCTCCCAATTTCCTTCCAACAACTGAACCATCACATAATGACTTTTGTCATGGATAAGTTCCAGAAGCGTATTTGGGATAAAGAGCGAGGGAGAAGGAAACAATATTGTATTGAAGAGTTTAATCCCACTCATATCATTAACAAAAAGCATACACAGGGGCCAATATTTCTTGGAGAGCCAAAATTACTATTGCTCAGTTATAGACTAATTCTCATAAACTCCGTTGTGAAACGAGTCTCTGTTGTGAAACAGGGCACTGGAAAAGGCTAAAAGAAATGTGGGAAGAAAAAGTATGTGTTTTTTGCTTTTCCGGAAAAGTGGAAATAAAAAAACATTTCATTTTAGAATGAAAGGCCTTCAAAGACAACACATAAAGTTATGCAGATACTATGACAACTAGCTCTTTGGGATAATTTATTCCACGAGGGGCTTGTCGAGAAGTTAGGAGCATTTATTGTGAGGTTTCACATGAAAATGGCCGAATAAGGATAGTAAAGCAATTTGTCCCATAAGCTATCTTTAACCTCTTTAAAGTTAAAATAATAAACTATATTTAACCTCTTTAACATTAAAATAATTTATTTATTTCTTTTTAATTTACAACATTTTTACTCACCCTCGTCATTAACAACCAACCCAATTTTCCCTTTAAATGGGGAAATAAGAAAGACACAAAGAAATATGAGAGGCTAAAAATAACATGTAGAACAGGTTGTTTCTCCATCTTATTCTTATATTCAGCCCTTTTTCTATGGAATCTTATAACAAACACTCCAACTTCTCAACATTGAAACTCTTCTTCATCATTGGCATTCACACCCACATGGAACAAAATGTGGCTAATGCAACTTATGATTAAGCCGAAGGCTTTTCAACTATGAGGTTTATCTTCGTGACACTGTTCAAATTCGTCGTCCCTTACAGAATCTGAACATTATCCCTTGGGATTACAGTGTGGTACAACATATTGACATGAGAGAATCCACATGCATGTTATTCTAGAGAAATTGAAGGCGTCGTTATAGCTCGAAGAAGTACCATTTGCGGTCAATGTCGGTCCATGATATTACAGAATATATGTGGCGTGTTCCCTTAAAATAAACACATAATGTTTGTGCAGCCTGTGCCTGTACATTCAATAGGTTTTTGAAATATTGATGTGGAGCTCCTACACTTTTGGGGATGTGAGGGTTATGTTCTCATCGACTCTATTCCTGGTCAGTTCGTAGCGGAGAAAGACTATTCAGTTAACAATTTGAGTCTCAGAGGAATTGATGTTATTAAAGAAGCGAAATTGCAAATAGAGACGATTTGCCCAAAGAAGGTGTCCTGTGCAGATATAATCGCATTTGCGGCTAGAGATAGTGCATCATTTGGATTTTTCTTAAAAATTATACATAAGAATACCATTGTGTTAAGTATAGCATGGGATAACAAAAACGCTCAATGATTTCTAATGATTGATCGCATGCATCTCCCATCCCCCTCTGTTGGAAGAAAGGATGGAAATATTACACTAGCTTCCAATATATAGGGAAATCTACAACCCCCTACCTTCAATGTAACCCATCTAACTCAGATATTTGCAGCTAAAGGTCTATCCCAGGATGAGATGGTTAATTTTCATGTATTTTCTGAGACCTGCAACTCATCAATGTGTCAATTCTTGTAGATGACAATAATGGTTGAGCAAAACCATGATTATAACCATGTTTGTGTTGTTTGGGCGAATGCAGGAGCACACACAATTGGTATCTATCACTATACTTCATTCGTCAACAGGTTCTACAATTTCAATGGCACGAATACGATGGACATGTCCCTTGATCCAACGTATGCTCAGATACTGAAGCAGAGTTGTCCCCAAGGCAGCCCCATTAACGTCAACACGACTGTGGTCATGGATCCTCAAACGCCACTGATCCTGGACAACTTGTATTACAACGATGTTATAGCTAACAATAGTCTATTTACATCGGATGCAACTCAGCTTACAGATCCAAACACCAAATCTAGTGTGACTGCAAAATTAGGCCTTAACTTGGTCGGATGGCAAAAAAAAATTATTGCTACAATTATAAAAATGGGAGATATTATGTATTAACTGGCAAGCAACTGGGACATATTAATGTTTTGAGTAGTTCGCGTCAACTGCAGGGTTGCCAACAATTAAAACAAATTGGAAATTTAGTTTTCCTTAGCTTCAAATTTAGAAGATTTTCACTTCTCGACTATTAAACTAGCACAACAAGCAACATAGAAGTTGGTGCAACCTATTGAAAATGTAGACACATATGTCCAATATATATTGTATATGAATGATGTAATTTATAGGAAAAAAATTATATTTTAAATACAAAATATATTTAGCATAAAATTGTTGTTTTAAATAAAAAATATATATTTATTTATCAAATATATTTATTACATTATTTTATTAATTTCATTTTATTTTTTTTAAATTAATTTTGTTATATATTATATTTAAAATATTGATTTTTTTCAATGTCTATTTCATGCCGCATTTTCCTCATTTTTTCATGAGGCATTCTTCCCTCCATTTTTATATAGTATTTATTTTCTTAAGATATCTTTACACCTTAACCGCACTTCCCTCCATTTTTATATAGTATTTATTTCTTTGAAAGTATTTTACACCTTAGTAAATGCTAGTATTTATGTTTTCCCTCATCATTCACACTCATAGTACAATACATTGAGAAATGGAACGTTCATGTCAAGTGAAGTCTATTTCCGTGTGCAGCAACATTGGCTCGGCCCATAAGGTCTTCGAGAACTGGTTCCAAAATTTTTTACATGACTAAAAACATCAGCAATCAAAATCGCAACCTCCGTGCGTGCTTGCGTATGATTAAGAGATAAATGGTAGAAGACCAGGGGCAGTGGCAAAGGCGAAGGGTTCAAATCTGAAAACATGGCACCGAATTTGTTTTCAAATTAGAAATTATTCTTTTAAATTTCAAGAAATTCAGTAAATAAATGAGCTTCTAAATGACGACGAAGCTCAGTGTTTGTATGAAAAATTCTTGATCTGCCATGGCTCCAGCCTCGAATGACTTTGACTTGGATTCTTTCATTGAACAACAGAGTAGTGACGACGATGTGAGCGATTTGCAGGGGCTCAATCGTAGCCTCGAAGATATCCTGATGACGAGACTACAAAACCTTTTCTCTTCAGAAACCCTAGTTTCACACGTCAAAGGCAGGAAAACGATGAAAACAACGTGGACTAGGCCGAGAAAGGTTCAAAGAAACTGGAGAAAGTCGAAGAACATTCAAGTTTGTTTTCAATTACAGACAGATTGAAAATTGGATATGAGAAATGTAATTCTTATGACCCTGATGCATCTAATTCGAACTTAGAGGAAAAAGGCAAGCCCTTGCATTCGATGGAAAGAATGGAAAACAAAGATCAGAAAACTACAGTTTCCACTGATGCATCTAGTTCAAATTTAGAGGAAAGGGGCAAGCCCTTGCATTCAATAGATAATGGATTTCACAAAACTGAAATTTCCAACAAAGTTCGGTCGGCTTGAGAATTGGTTGAATTAAGGCTTAGTTTGAGCATGAAGAAGTCTGCATTCTTGGATTTTGCTGGTAAGCCTTTGGCATTTGCTGCTTAAAAATAAAAGGACTGTTGATGACGTTGAAGATGAAAAGGGGGAAAAATGGAACATGGCCGACCTGGAAGGGAAAGTGGCAAAAAGGTCCGAGACTCTCTTAAGCCATCGGACTTGGCGGAAGAACTTGAAAAGAGAGATGCATATTTTGGATTGCACTGGGAAGAGGGAGATGTAGCACAACCGATGAAACTCGAGGGTATCCGACGAGGACCTCCAACAATAGGTCATTTACAAATTGATTCCATGAGCTATCTTTCACAGACACTTGCATCACAAATGTTCAGGAGGGATCATGGTTCTCCACAAGCTCTAGCTGTGAATATGAATTATATTGTTGTGGGTATGTCCAAAGGATCTATCCTTGTTAATCCCAGCAAATATTATTCTTAGAGTGTTGACTGCATGGATGCCAAGGTTCTGTACTTTATCCTCTGAAACCTAACTGTTTGCATGTATTGCGACATTTCCTTATCTTTCAATCCCCTTCGTGATTTTTTCTTTTTACAATGTTTACTTTTTTATACTATGGAATGCAATTTTAGCTCTTTCGAGACAGACTGCCTATTATGACAATTGTTTCTCAAGTTTTGCAATAGACCTTATTTTTACTAGAGTTTCTTCTGTAGTGTTCAGTTCTCTGTATACAACTGTAAGAATCTACTAGAGTATCTTCTGTAGCGTTCAGTTCTCTGTATACGACTGTAAGAATCGTGGAGAAAAGAGCATACATCCTTTTTAATATTTTGAAAATGGGGGACAATATTGATCTACCCATCCTGTATAATATATCTATTCTATCAATCCTTATCAAGTAGATGTATATGGTATTCACTCTACAATTTTTTAACAAAAAACTATGAAGAATAGGTCGGATGCAATCATTTATCATATAGCATTGAAGACTATCTTATGTTGTGGATGAGGAAGTGATATTTGTTGATAGTAAGGAACCATCCTTGCATTTATTATGTCCCTAGTACCATAAAACACACCTCTTAGGTCCCTTTTGTAGAAATTTGAATAATAGCTGAATTATTCACCGATATTATCCTGATTACACACTATTTAAGCTTCATGCATAATACATAACCTCTTCTACAATTGATCATCAATTTGCGGAAATAGAAGCAATCGCATGCGCACATTAAAACATAATCAAGCACACATATAACACAGTATGTAATGGGGAAAGCTTACAGCTGAAAACCCCCAACTATCTGTATATTATAATGATAGAGAACATGTAACAATACATAGCACAAATCTCCTCACAGCTCTCAGCACTATCTCACATGCTACACACAAACTAGCTGAGATATAGAACAAGTCACAAGTTCAAATCTCCTCCACAAGTCTGCCTGCCTCTACTGCGCAATCCAAGATGAATAATGATGAGATCCAAGTTCGAATCCCACTAGCTTGAACTTCGCAATCCTCATTAGCAATCTCAATCAATGTGTGTGCAAATCTCATGCACAGCCATAGTCACAACTGATAGTAGACTCACCCTTTCACCCACCTCTAACACTGGTCTCCACTAAACTATCCATGCATTGCAGTTAACTGATGTGTTCTTTAGTTGATTTATGAGTTAATAATTAGTGAATTAATTAATAATTAATTCACACCACTCATCACTAGTGTCTTTATCAGCTAGACTAAATACAACTAGTTCAACTAAGTTAAACCGAACACAACTCCACCAACTGTCTCATCAACTCCACCAAACTCTGCCACATGAGTTCTAACTGAAGTCAACCATGCAATAGCTCAACTAACCCTTGGGAAAAGCGTGTGCTTCTGTATGAAACACGTGTGCACATCCAAGCACTCAAACTAAAGTGCTCCAGAGGGATAAGATAGTGTTTACCAGTCCAAAATATTCATGGAACAATAATATTTGGTGATCTATTCACTGAAGCGGCATTCTAAAAATAGAGGTCCATCTATTTTTACCAACATGACCAATACTCCAAGAATAACATACTGCAACCCCTGGACCATGCTCCATATGTCTAAAAATAGACATAGTCTAAAAATAGACTTTGCGCCAAAAAATAGCTTGCGGGCCCACTTAGTGAAGGCGACTTCATTTCACTAAGCTCCATCATCTTGCTGCATTTTCAACACTCCCTCTCAGCAAGATATGGATTATATGCAACCCCTATCCTACCTCTGTGGAATTCGAACTTGCTCCTGGTGAGCGCCTTCGTCAAGATGTCAGCATCCTGATCCTCCGTGGGAACATATGAAAGCATCATGATTCTCCGCTGAACACAATCTCTGATATGATGGTACCCGATGTCGATGTGTTTGGATCTATCATGAAATACTGGATTAGCCGAGAGTTTAATGCAACTCTGGTTATCACAATAAATCATTGTAGGCTCCAAGTGTGACCGTTTCTTGAAACCAGGATCTTCCTCATCCATATGGCCTCGCATGCAGCCAAGCTTGCTGCCATATACTCAGCCTCTGCTGAACTGAGTGCCACGGATCTCTGCTTCCTGTTGTACCAAGAAACTACTGTCGACCTGATACTGAAGATCCCTCCAGATGTTCTCTTTTTGTCCGTTGGGCTTCCTACCCAATCTGCATCCGTGAAGCCACATAGCTTCACCTCATCCTCTTGTTTGTACCACAAACCATATCCAGATGTGCCTCTAAGATAACGCAATACATGCTTTCCTGCCTTCCAGAAGAGCTTGGTTGGCTTAACCATAGCTTGTGAAAGCTGGTTAACAGCATAGCATATATTGGGTCGTGTATTGACCAGATACATAAGCGACCCCACCAACTGTCGATAAACAGTGGCATCCACTACCTCCACTGAAGTGGCATCCTCCTTCCTCCATCCACCAGGAAGAGGAGTATCAACAAGCTTGCAGCCATGCATGTTGAACTTCTCCAGTATCTCCCGGGCATACTTACCCTAAGAAACAAACAGTCCACCACTGCGCTGCTAGATTTCCAATCTCATGAAATAATGAAGGAGGCCCAAATCCTTCATCTCAAACTCTTTTGCAAGATTAGCCTTGCATGAGTGTATCAACATTTCATCACCTGTCAAAATCAAATCATCTACATAAAGTACAATGATCAGCAACTTACCCTCCACCACAATCTGGTATAGGTTCGGATCTACCTCACTCTTGGAGAATCCAAGTCTGGTGAAATAACTATCTATCCATGTGTACCAAGCACGAGGTGCTGTTTCAACCCATACAGTGCTCTCTTGAGTCCGCACACATGCGACTCACTGCTGAAGATCTCGAAACCTTCGGGCTACTCTATGTACACCTCCTCCTCAATGACTCCGTTGAGGAACGCAGTCTTCACATCCATCTGATGAATGTGCTACCCCATCTGCGCTGAGAGAGAAAGGATGGTCTGTATGCAAGAATACCTTGCAACAGGTGCAAAGGTTTCTTCATAGTCGATCCCCTCGATCTGTGAGAAGCCTCGGGCAACAAATCTTTCCTTGTACTTCTAGATGCTCTCGTCAGCAGCTTGTTTCACTTTGTAGATCCATCTCAAACCTACCACTGATTTCCCTTCCAGCCTTGGGAAAATCTCCCATGCACTGTTTTTGACAATCGAATCATACTCTTCCACCATGGCACCTACCCCTGCGGATCCTCCACAACTCCACAGCTTCCTCGAAAGAGGATGGCTCTGTCACGACACATTTTCTCACAAGAGCCATGTATCCAGTGTACCGGTCCAGTGACTGTCTCTGTCTGTGCTATGCTGTAGGTGGTCCTACAACCTTCTTTGCATCTTGAGCCAGTCGCTCAGCTTCTGTAGTGAGCTTGCGCCCTCTGATGGTTGGCACTGCATGAGTGGTCTCTTCCACTCCATGAACTTCCTCTTGTGGCTGATCCACATCCTGAGGCTCATCCTTAGGAACTAATAGCTCCTCTTCTACATGCAAGTGTAGCTCTCTCTCAAGCGAACACTTCATGGCTTTCTCCTACTGAAATTTGATATCTCGTCGCACAACAGTCTTGCGACTGTCTGGAAAATACACACGATAGTTGTGGGGCATATCAGTGTACCCCACAAATATCCCAACCTCTGCGGTCGGCTCCAGCTTCTTCCTGGCATCCTTCATCACATGCATGTAGACAGGGGAACCAAAAATCCTCAAATGGGAAATATCAGGCCTCTTACCAAAAAACGCCTCCTCAAGTGTACTCATGCCAAGTATCTTGTGAGGACAACGGTTCTGCACATATACTGCAGTATTGCATGCCTCCGCCCACAAGTGAATGGGTAGGCCCTGATCATGCAACATCGCCCGTGCAGCACCCACGATCGTTCTGTTCTTCCGCTCAGCAACCTCGTTCTGCTGTGGGTTATGAGGTGCTATGAGCTCTCTCTGAATTCCTTCTGTGCTGCAAAAGTCCTTGAATTCGGCAGAGATGAATTCACCACCATTTTCGCTCCTAAGAGCCTTCACATGCTTCCCTGATTCCTTCTCAACCAGCGCCTTGAACTCACAGAACTTTAAGTATGTCTCACTCTTCTTCTGCATGAAGAAGATCCAACCCTTCCGAGAAAAATCATCAACAAAGATCACATAGTACTTGTGCTTTGCTGTCGAAGCTACTGAGAAAGGTCCACACACGTCTGTGTGAATTCTCTCAAGGATCGTCGTGGCGTGACTATCCTTCTCGTGAAAGGTGGCTTTCACAAATTTTCCCAAGGTACACCCCTTGCATTGATCTGACTGCGCAAGAGTGCCTTTAGGAAGCCCAATAGAAATCTGCTGCAGTATCTTCAAAGCTCCATGGTGAAGGTGGCCCAATCTCCGGTGCCACAGCTCGCCATCATCCCGGCTCACCACTCCTTCTGCCTTGCATTCCATTGCTGCGCAGCCATCTACTTGCAATTGATAAAGGTTCTTGACTCGAACCCCTATCTTCCGAGTTTCTCCAGTTGTCTTACTGCGCAGGAAAGCCTTTCCCTCGCTGAAGACAACATCATACCCCTTGTCTTCTAACATCGCCACATAGATAAGATTCTTCTTCAATCCTGGAACATGCATCACATCCTTCAATACGAAGGGTTTACCAGACTCCCTCTCAAAGGAAATGGTACCGATACCGGTCGCACTGTATCTAGCATCATCGCCCATCTCGATGTGCACTCCAAGATCTTTCTCATCCAGATCGGAAAACAAATCTCGATCTCCAGTCATGTGAAAAGACGCACCACTGTCCAAGAACCATACTGATCCCATCACACTTGATACCAAGCATGCGATCAGCGAAAAATCCAGCTCAAACTGCGAGGCTAATGCCTCTCCCGCTGCAGATCCAGCAGCATGCTTATTTTTCTTCTTCTGCGGACAATTTGTGGCATAATGTCCGTGCTGGTGACAGTGAAAGCACTTCACCTTGGACATGTCTTGCTTCTTGACTTTCGCACCGGAATGAGAAGCTTTCTTGCTCTTCCCCTTCTTTGCTTTGGCAGCCAAAGCGCAATTTTCTTCATCAAATGCCTTTGATGAAGGTCCGTCCCTGGTACTCCGCCTTATCTCCTCTTGCATGAGATCCGACCAAAGTCGCTCCCATCCTGGAAATTTCTCCCGACCATTGACAGAGTCCTGATAAGAATGCCAACTCTTTGGAAGACCAAGGAGAGACAAGTCCACCAAGTCCTCCTCAGCTACAGTCACCCCCACACTTCCCAGCTCATCCCTGCATTGGGTGAACTTCGTGAGGTACTTGGATATACTGTCGCCTTTCTCCATCTTTATGTTTATGAGTTTATCCTTGAGCGCCAACTTCCTCTGGTCGCTTTTGCTTTGGAATAAATCTGTCAACGCTTTCCACATCAAGTATGGAGAAGCTTTTCCATGCATGATGGATACAATGTGATCCTTCACGCCCTCCAACAGAATCCTTCGACATTGTGTTGTCTTCTTTTGCCAAGCCTCAACTTGAGCAGCATCAGTAGGCTTTGGGACTTCAGCATCTATGAACTCCTTCAGCCCATTGTCTTCTAACACCGCCTCCATCTTGTCCTTCCATGCAACATAATTCGAGCTGCCCTCAAGGGCATACTCCAATCGCAATCCGTTGAAAGACATCTCGACTTTCGACACCAAGAAAACACTGCTGCAAATTCGAATTCCACCTGCTCAAAACTCAACCGCTTCTGATCTGTGAGAACAAAGTATTTCTAGCATAGAGATCGAATGTAGGGGAATTTACTGAATATATCACCTTTCAAAGAAAGGATGGATCCAGAGGCTACCTGGCCTACTTACAGACTCTGTCTACCGAAATAAATTGTAATCACTGTAATAGATCCGATGATCAATTTCGCTCCGATACCATGTAGAAATTTGAATAATAGCTGAATTATTCACCGAGATTATCCTGATTACACACTATTTAAGCTTCATGCATAATACATAACCTCTTCTACAATTGATCATCAATTTGCGGAAATAGAAGCAGTCGCATGCGCACATTAAAACATAATCAAGCACACATATAACACAGTATGTAATGGGAAAGCTTACAGCTGAAAACCCCCAACTATCTGTATATTATAATGATAGAGAACATGTAAAAATACATAGCACAAAGCTCCTCACAGCTCTCAGCACTATCTCACATGCTACACACAAACTAGCTCAGATATGAACAAGTCACAAGTTCAAATCTCTTCCACCTGTCTGCCTGCCTCTACTGCGCAATCCAAGATGAATAATGATGAGATCCAAGTTCGAATCCCACTGGCTTGTACTGCACAATTCTCATTGGAAATCTCAATCAATGTGTGTGCAAATCTCATGCACAGCTATAGTCACAACTGATAGTAGACTCACCCTTTCACCCACCTCTAACACTGGTCTCCACTGAACTGTCCATGCATTGCAGTTAACTGATGTATTCTTTAGTTGATTTATGAGTTAATAATTAGTGAATTGATTAATAATTACTTCACACCACTCATCACTAGTGTATTTATCAGTTAGACTAAATACAACTATTTCAACTAAGTTAAACCGAACACAACTCCAACTCTCTCATCAACTCCACCAAACTATGCCACATGAGTTCTAACTGAAGTCAACCATGCAATAGCTCAACTAACCCTTAGGAAAAGCGTATTTCCTTCTGTCAGCTGCATGTGCCACATCCAAGCATCAAACTGAAGTGCTCCAAGAGGATAAGATAATGTTTATAGTCCAAATATTATTAAGGGCTAATAATATTTGATTGATCTATTTTTAGACTGGCAGTCTAAAAATAGACTTCGCCCAATATCTAAAAATAGAGGTCCATCTATTTTTACCAACTTGACCAACCATCCACAAATAGCATCCTGCAACTCATAGACCATGATCCATATGTCTAAAAATAGACATAGTCTAAAAATAGACTTTGCGCCAAAAAATAGCCTGCGGGCCCACTTAATGAAGGCGACTTCTTTTCACCAAGCTCCATCATCTTGTTGCATTTTCAACACCTTTCTGCTCTTATTTTGGAGTATTTCGCAAGTCAGTTTTTATTCCTTATGGCCACCCACATGGAAATTCTTTTTTCCATAGTGGTTTCCACCATCAGGACTTATCATTTTGACTATTGAGCCTTATTATAAAACGTTTCTTTGTACCCTAATTTGGCAATATATTATCCACTGAAGGATTTTTAGATCATACTATTTCATTTGCTTCCTTTCTGATTCTTACATTACTTCTAATCAAGGCTTCAACTGATCTGCATTGTTCCCTTAAAGTCCTACCATATTGGTTTTGATCCATCATTGTTGCTAGATATCTGTAGTCACAAGACCGACACTTTGGACACCTTAAATAATTCCTTTCATGTAAAAGAGTTAATATTTTGTTTGATAGAGTATAGGTGTTCTCACATCCAACCCATGGATTAGACTCCAGTCTCATCTGTTCCCCATAACCAATCTTCCATGCTAGCCAGTTGTCTACAACTGGAAAGATTTGCACCGGTCCCTTCCATATCAAAATTATCAAGAACTGGAATCGAAAAATACTCTGTGGGGCAAAAGACCAATGCGTTTGAATTGAATTGGGAATAAATCGTGAAAAACTTGGCAAGTACAAAAATTAAAGATATACACATTTTAAATAAAAAAATATGTATTTTTCATTGATATTCAATAAAGCCATGTCCATACAATGCACACTATCAATGAATGTCCAAAATTTCATAGATTAATAGGTATCTCATATAATATGGGTCCAAACTAAGAACTGAAAGTATCTACTTATAAAGGCTAAGTGAAGAGTTAACGATGAATACTATATAGTAAAAGATCTAATATGCAGGTTTCTCCCATGTCCTCAACTCTTTGACCCTCAAGGTTCACAAAGTCCTTAAGGTGAAAAAGAGGGCTTCTTTTGATCAAAGCCAATCTGATGTAGGATCTAGCTGTTCCAAGTATAGGTCAATAGCCCAATGATCCAAACCTACCATTATCATGAAACATTAAAATGTGAACTAAAATTTATATCAATTCTTCCAATTCAAGTGTTTAAGCTTTAGATAAACTGAGTTGAATCTTGTGTTTCTTAATGTCTCACCTTGGATTTCCTATTGCAAAGTCAAAGAGTGCAGTGGGCCAATATAGTGTTATTTAAGTGCTTTTGTGTTAATAACTTAATTGGTTGTGCTTATTAGGATGCATTTTCTCAAACATGCTCCAATTGCACCCACAACCTAAAGCATTGTAGGTATGGCTCAAGATGTGAATGGAAAATCTTTTAAGATCTAGCACATCATTGCCAAAATTTTTCCACCATGTAATATTCCAGGTAGAAATAGACAACAATATAAAGCACATAAACAAAGACATACAACAACTATAGAGACATCATATGCAATACATATAATATAGAGAACGTTGAGCCATTTTATTAAATACTGAAAGATGAAATGGGTACAAAGGTGATCAGAATGATGGGACCTTGGCTTGCACTAGGCAAGCATAAGAATACTCTTGGAATATAACCCGGAATGGCTGCTGCTCCAATGACTGTGTAATCTCCAGTGCTGCTGGTAATGTTGCCGTGTTGCTGCTATTGCTGGAATGAAAGGACTATTTGGGGCTGCTCCCTACCTCAGAATTTTCTGAAACTCTGGGAATAGGCTCTACACCTAATACCCAGAAAATCCCAGAGAGCTTTCCGAAAATGGCTGACCTCCGAAAATGGCTCCCTTGAGGCACTATGCTATCCTCCAATGAGTTATGCTGGTCCTGAATGATCTGCTATGAATAATGGCCCCTAACTCTACCAAAATGCTGGAATAGGGAAGGGCTGACCCCTTTCCAAGTCTCCCGGGCTGAATCCCCTGATAAACCCTTAATCCGGAACCTCCTCCTTCCAAGACTGCATCCTCCCTCTCATTGACTGCTCCCAACTATGGTTGCTGCAACTCCCTCTGACAAAACGATGGTGAAACTCCTCACTTGAGCAGGCACTCTAAGTCCCTCGGGGCTGAGGTTGTGATCTCCACACGGATACACCCGATGTACTGAATAGTACGTGCAGAATTTGCTAAACATCAAGCGTGCTCAATGTCAAAAGACAAGTAACATAGATGCATAATCAGAATGAATCAAAATGAGGAGACCCTCTCCCTTTTTATGCTTGGAGAGCCTTGCTCTCACCTAGGCCCCACCATCAACTGCGCTGTCTCCTTGAGCCACACTGTCCATCTCTCTCTGCGTTGGCTTGGTCCCACGCTACCCACGCTGTCCCTTTTCCCATGTTGCCACTTGACCACTAGGCCCCACGTTGCCAATTAGTCATGCCTCCTAAGTGACTTTAGGAAATACTTTTTATCCTAAGTGTGAGTAAGTGTCCATCTTTACCCACTCTATTTACAACTTAACTTTATTAAAGTAACATAGTCTTTACCTATTTCTCCCTCTTCCTCTGATTCCTCTGAGTCGAGGTCTTCATCCTCCGACCCTATTTCTTTTTCTTTTTGGATTTTGCTTCGCTTCTCACTAGATTTAGGGGAGCCCGAGGCTTCCTGCGTGGGAGGGCCCTTTTCTGCATTCTTTGGGCCAGCCTCTTGATCTTCCTCAGTTCCCGAGTTCAGAGCGGCGAAATTTTTCTCATTATCTTTTGGACCAGTCACGGGTTTGGAGGCATTTCCTAAAGGGGCAGAGCTGCCTTCCCCCCTGTCAACTCGCTGCTTGTTTGGCCCTGGCTTGGAGGTAGGTTTGGATTTTTTTGATGGCTGCCATTCTCCTTCTTTCTCTTTCTCTGGGGTCACATTCTTGGGACAGCGTTTGGCGAAATGTCCATATTCGTGGCATGTGCGACACTTGAATGGCAGCTGTTCATAGTCAATCTTTTGAATGTGGGACTAATTCCCAATTGTGAGCTTGATGGCTTTAGGCAGCCCAACTTCCAGGTCGACTTCCACACATATTCTAGCATAATCATATTGTTCATTCTTACAGGATTTGTCAATAAATTTCCCAATGGAATTCCCAATTTGAATCAGGGAGTCCCAGCTCCAATAGTGCACTGGAAGATTTGGGAGTCTGACCCAAACTGGGACAGCAGAGGGGACGCCGACTGAAGGATCAAAATCAGGGGTCCAATGATTTAGGTACAGGCCCTGCAGACCCTTTGAAGTATGGTCCATTTCTAAAGATGAGTTCCTTGTCCTCCTTTGAATTAAACTCGAACAGGAAATAGCTGCGCCCCAAAAAGTAAGATGTGACATTGTTCTTGATGAGTGGCTGCCAATTTCTGTTAACCCAAGCTTCCGTAGTCTTTGGAGATGGCCATAAACCTGTAAACTGCCCTATCAACACTCGTTTCGCGAGAGAGAGAGCCACCTTCATAGGTCACTTAGGGATTTCATCCAGTTGCTTCAAAAACTTGGATGCCTGTTGTTTCAGCTTCTTCTTCTGAGAGGTGATCAACAGGCAGAAAGCCTCCACCTCAGGAGGAGGGGGCGGAGGGGCGCCCTAAGAGGCCACCATCAGTCGACTGAGGTGGGGCAAACACTGAAGAGCCCTAGCTGGAGTAAATGGGTAGCGACGACGACATTAGAAGCGAGATCGCAGTAGTGACCCAAGCAGACAATGTCCCGACAGGAATCGGCGCGGCACGCAGAGGATCCACAACAGAACTTGAATAGCTTGAATGCAACCATTAATGAAATTTTATAATTGTTACTTAATTGAATTATTTAAAGATTATTTAACATTAGAGAGTAAATGAATTATTTTAATAAAAATTATTTATAATTGTTATTTAGTTGAATTATTTAAATGTTATTTACCATTAGAGTAACTAAATTATTAATAAAAATTATTTTTAATTATTATTTAATTAAATTATTTAAAACAGAACGTAAATAAAACTGGCCATGTCTGATTTGATTGCTTCAATGGGGTTTCAATAGCCCCCGATTTGCAGGAATGGCCGTGGGTTAGGGGTTATTTCGTGCCCATTCCTAGAAATCTAGAAAGTGGTGTAAAATTCAGGGTTTTAGATATTGTATAAATGGCTGATGATGGAGTTGGATTTCAAACAAGTTTGTGAATGGATCTCAAGAGCTGTTGCTTCTCTGCTTACAACTTTATTGATATAGCAGCTGTTTTTCGTGGTGACCAGGTGGCTGTGAAAAGGAAAATCAGCCAACAGTTGTGACCAGGCGGCTGTGAAGAGACAAATTCAAACGCAAGTAAGTCTCTGCTCTCTACTAACTGTATGTATTTAAAATTATTTACTTGAATGGTTTTTAGTTAGCTTTAGGCCTGTAAAAATTGTGAAAAATGTGTTATCTAAGGTCAAAGTCAAGCTGGAAAATAATTTCTAATCGCATCATTGATGAAGCACTTGGGAGATTTATTACGGGTTTGTTTCCTGAAAACAACATCATCATCCCACATCCTTTTCACATTAAAAGACGTAGGATTGAGCAATGGGTTGCCGCGTATCAACTATGCTCCTTTTAGTTTTAAATCCTCCTTTTAATAGCCTAAGCTAGTGATCTTCTCGTAGACCAATTCTGCCTTTTTAATAAGCCTAGCCTTACCATAATTGCTGATCATTGAATTGAACGTTGGTAAAGTAGGATTCTCCTTTGACAGAAGCATGCTCTTAAATACTTGTTCCATTTGCTAAAATCTTGACGCTTTCCATAAGCATCTATAAGTAATTTGAAAGTAATGATATCTGGTTTACATTTGTCTTTCTTCATATGAGCAAGAACCTGCTCCATTTCTGTGAGCATTCAATGTTTACCATAAGC
The DNA here is from genome assembly GCA_034641835.2 of Pinus albicaulis. Classification (NCBI taxonomy): domain Eukaryota; kingdom Viridiplantae; phylum Streptophyta; class Pinopsida; order Pinales; family Pinaceae; genus Pinus; species Pinus albicaulis. Next base: position 568,270,440 of record CM076572.1, read on the forward strand.
TTCCATCACACCGTTATAAGTATAAACATTTGCCATTTTTTTCATTTTCTAGTAGATTAACACTCTCCCTGAAAACTACAGGGCAAACTTTAGTGCCGCCGACTCCTCCTTTGATTTTCCCTTTACTTCGCTGCCCTACGGACTGTAACTTTGATTCTGTGAAAATGACAAGGATGCTCTCAGTTTCAACCCATGGCGTTGGCTGGAGCCCGACGCAGTAAGTTTAAATTCAGCTATGAATATCATCGTCCAAAGCTAAATTGATTATATATATATATATATATATAAGAAGCTGAGTGACGACATAAGCTCTGTGTATGAGGATATCATTATCATGTCTAGTATGTAAGAAACGAACTCTACAGAAGCGTGAGGATGATATGGCTTCTGTTGGGATAAAACCGGGTAATAGCTGCACTGGAAATTACATTATTATATGCCTTTAACTCCAGTCTTTTGTGACTTTATGTGCTTTTGTTTTTCGATTGGGTGAGGTTCATTTTCTGGGTCGGTTATTATAACATTAAGGGGACTCTAGATAAGACGTCCTACTGTTTCGAGAAATAACTCCCTAAAGGTTTTGGGTCGGCAACCTTCACAGATCATAAGCATACCATTCAAGGAGGACTCACTTAACCTATCTTTTTATGCTGAAAACTAGATATAACAAGTTGCGGAACTTACCCAAAATTCCTACGTTTGATGTAGATCCCGCGGGGTGCAAACCCCCAGCAACTCCTCGTGCTTCGTAACCTGGAAATCAAGAAAGAACGAACACGAAACACTAGTTGTACAGCATATATTGTTCCTAGATGTCAGTGTAACTCATGTATAATATCATATAAACAATACTGAATGTTTAATTAATGATCTTTACATATATATAAAGAGATATAAACACGTGAATTTTGGGAACAAGATGGTTCTTCTCATTATAAATGGCATGTGCAATAATAGAAAAGTGGAGAGATCACCTGAATCCTTCCACGACCTTCGAGCAGACCGTCCTCTAGATCCGTCCAGCCCTCACCTCGCTAGGATTCTTCCAAGATGTGTGCACACAAGATGTCATATAGGATGATGATCATCTCAAGGGAATGGGGGTTTCTTGAATATACCTGGGAAGTGCAGGAGGCACGGGAATATCAGACTTGAAATAGGGCTCCAACAGAGTATAATATCTATAATTTTCTCTTTCCCTTAGGCCATACACATGAGGGGCTTTTATACTCCCTTAAAGTAGTTTCAGCAGTTGGAAACAGTTGGGCCACGGGCTGGGGTGGTTGAATTACAGGAATAACCATCACCCTGCCTCGAAAATAAGGAATTTTATATATTTTTTAATGATTTAAATGGCATATGCGGAAAAGTATGAATGGGCTCGCATATATACGTAGAAAAGTCTAGGCATAATTGCGTATGGGATTTTAGACACTGTTTTTTATGAAGTTGTTCAAGTTTGGGGGAAAAGGTGCCCAAGGCCAAAGAGACAATCATTATTCACATGAGGGTGAAAAATGATGCTATAACACCTGCAAACATACTGGAATGTGTATTTGTGTAGGGGGAGGGTTGCTTGGGTAATAATCTGGTTTTTTTATCATGACTGCTTTCATGTGAAAATGCTATGTGTTGAAGAAAACACTACTAAAGCTCATTTGTTTCAGTGGGTTTACAACTAGATTGGATCACTTTAAGTAAAGTGGGCGGTTTTCTAGCGTGGGTGGTGGGTCGTCCTGATTATATCAAGGCCTTATAAGGATATGGGTTATAAAGCTTGTCATCATTGGTGGCGTTGTAAGGGGTGTATATGCTGTTGTTGGGACATCTAAGCTCTGGAATGCAAGTTCGAACTATACTGGTTTTTCCGGGAGTATTTCTGACGATTGGTGGCCGGAATTTGGATGCTGGTATGATATTTTAAATTTTTCTGGGGACTGGTATAGACTTCCCATTTTTCCCTGGAGATATTTCTTTCCTTGTCTCAGGTGATCGTTTCTGACTTTGACAGTGGATGGAGATGATTCATTACTCCTCGACGTACCTGGAGTGCAAGTGCTATTAAAGGGTCTTTAAGGTTTTTTCCTATTTCTTTCCTTTTCTTGTGCTGATCGCTAGGAAAATGGGTTGGTGGTTTATAGATATGGTACTTTAATATAGTCCTATCTCGGATCGGGTGGTTGGATGTATTTTATTTTGCAGGTACATATGTTTAATGATGCCATGTTTTCATTTTGATACATGATGACCTGGAGGGGGTCTTGTTTGTGGGATAACTAGTTGGCGGTGCTGGGAGTTTTGGTCGTTTTGCATTTTGGGAGGTGGTTGAGAGGTTGACGTGGAGATTGGTGGGGTTATATGTCTTTTTTGGGATGTCGGATCTAAATCAGTACATTCGTGAATGTGACGCGACATTCTTGGACTTGTCTTTCCTGCATGACGTTCAGGTGGCGGAGGACGCCTTTAATCCTAGCACAGGTGAGGTTGGTGAATGGTCTGTTCTGGTCTCTTCACTTTTCTCCCAGCCCTCTATAACTCCTCGCCCTGGTCACAGTGTGCCGAAACCCTTGACAGTCTCAATGGAAAATCCTACCAAATTACATCTGGGTGCGGTAAAGCCATTCAAGCCTTTGGAGGATTATCGTCTGTTGAGTTTCGGTAATGAAATTCTTTGGGAGCGAGTTGAAGGTCTCTCAAAGAGGGCAGTAGTTGGGTGGTGGAGAAGCAATGTCTGGTCGAGAGATGACCACCATTGTGCTCAATGCAATACCTAATGAATTGGGCAGCTTTGTATCAAGTATCTATGGAAAGAAAGAAACTAATCCATTCAATGATCTATGGTCATTATGAAAAATTGAAGAAATCAGATTGAAGACAAAGAACAATGTTGGATCAAGTGAACAAACTCAAGCATATGCAGCTATGGCAAGGAAGAAAGGGAAGTCTCGAAAAAAAATTCAAAAGAAAAACGACATGTCTAAGATTTTATGTTATGAATGTAATGAATATGGACATTTCAAAAGTAATTGTCCTAAACTCAAGAAGGAAAATTGTTAAAATAGGAAATTAGGTCCAAATTCCACTTTGGACAACTCCTTTGGAGAATATAATTATGGCATTGAATTCCTTTTTTCAAGAGGACCAAAATCGACCTAAAGATCGTCATATTTGGATAAGGAAAAGTGGGTTTTTTAATTTATGTTTTCTCACATGTAAATTATGAAGGTTGGCCTCACCTATATTTCGGCTCACCTAGTCCAATGGTCACGTCTCTTGACCCCCACCAAATGGTATATATAGAGGTGTTTTCTCGCTCATTTTACACACATCAACTTGCTTGAATATGTGTCTGAGGCAGCCAAGGTCTTCAAGGATTGTTTAATTGTTTCGGTTCTCTTCTGTCACAGGACCAAGAGTCTTTTGAGAGACAGTCGCACCTCTTAGGGTAATTTTGGGCATCGTTGAAGTCTATTGGAGGCCGAATAGGAACAAAAGAGAGCCACTATGATTTAGGGCTGCCATTGGCCTAGATCAAGTGCTATATGGAGGCCGAGCTTCATACAGAAGAGAGCCATTGTGATTTAGGGTTGTCGCGGGCCCAGATTGAGTGTTATATGGAGGTCGAGTTTGAAACTGGAGAGCTGCAGGTCTTCTTTAGGGCTTGTACCAGCTCAGTCTAACAGTATCATACTGCAGACATTGTTTGAAGGCTAGCCGTAGCTGTAGAGATGTTTTTGATCAAATGGAAGAGGGCTAGAATAGCTCCTTGTATGTCAAGCTCAGAAGCAGTCATGAGGAGGGTTCTTGATGTCGTTAACAGTGTTTTGTAAGCAGCCCTAATCAGTCTAATCCTCTTCAGTAGCATGTATGCAGTTCATACCAGATTACAGTTCCAGATAGGTCATTCATTTTTCTAAAGGGATGTGATGATTAGATCTTCAAATTGGCAAGTCAGTATCGACTTTGAATCATTGTACTCTCTCTCTCTCTCTGTTGAACATTTGATAATAAGAAGATTTGATCAAGGGTTTTCCCCATCTTGGGGTTTTTCCCTGGCTTGAGCCATACTCTTGTGTTCTACTGTCTTGGCTTGTCTTCAGCTTTTATCATTTATGTTCTTTCATTAGTTACAGTCATGATTAATGTGATTGCTAATGGATTAATGGGAAAATGAACCTAAGCAAAGAAAAGAACATGTTAACTCAAAATTAATATGGTATCAAAGCTCGGGTGAGGACAAGCCCAAGCTTAAGAGATTGCAATCACTAAGAAGCATCTAAGGAATTTTAGTAAGTAACCTTTAGCCCTTTGTGGTAGGAAAAGTCCGAGTTCAAGAATGAAAAATCTGTGATATTGTCTTAAGGCCTCCTACAAGCCCTAATCAGTGAACATGGGCACCAATTCAAGAGCAACTCAATTATCACGAGCAAAGGTTGGAAGTCATCAAGGTATGTTTCAGTATTTATAAGGTGTGTTTAAAGTAATTTCAAGATATTTTCAGAGGAATATTTAGCAGTTCAATCCAATCAAGCTTCAGATTGTATCATCATCACCAGCATATAGAAGGAGATGTTTCCCTTTAAGATCCTTGCCTTGAATTTGAGGTGTCATAGTGACATAAAATGATTTATATGTTAGAATAAGAACTCAAATCCCTTGGCCTGGTGGAGTTGAGGCAACTCAGAATCTATTATGATATGCATTCATCAGTGTTGTGGAAGATTGGCTGACTTGATTCCTATTCTCTGAAAAACAGTGAGAAGTATTGCTGGAATTATTGTAGTATCACTGTAAGAATGAAATGCTAATCTTGGCTGTTGTCCTACAGCAGTCATTCGAGCAAAACTCTGAGCATTCTATTGCCTAATAAGATATGTGGAGCTATAGAAGATTCTAAGACAAATAGTGACCTTATTTTTGATGTGTCTGAGCTTCGAAGAGGTCTTCCTGATATAATAAATCGTGATGGCTATTTCACCTAGATCATCATTAAAGAAGGGTACCTAAAGTCCAACAAATAGTTTCGATGATCTTTCTCTGAGATTGGATCAAGTTTGAAGAATACCTTCGTCTCATTTCTGCTCTACTTAAATATCAATGGTATGTTCTATAGAATAACAATGGGTGAGTCTCTTACTTTGTTTGGAGAAGTCGAAGTCTGTCCATTCTATAATACTAAGTTTAAAAGGGGCTTCCACTGTAAAGAGGTCTTGGTTGCCACAGCGGTAGGATTTGTACCTTATGATTAAAGCAGCCCATAAATCATATATAATCAAGCTCCTTATCTACTCCAGTAGCAGTGAATGAGTTTATGATCAGTGTCTGTGGTTTGAGCAACAATCAGTGATGCAACATCTTACAATCCAGTTCACAGTAACATGGGAAGTCTGAGCATTTTTTTTTGGTCCTGATACACTACAGTGACATATTCACATAAACGAGTGGTTCAGATTAGTTCACAACGATACTTGGTCAATATCTCTATTGAAGCCAAAGTTTAGAACCTCTGTTGATGCATCCTACATGTAAGAGGACAAGTATCCTATCAGTTGTCATTAAATGGTTTCCTTTTAACAAAACATGTTATCTATAATTCGCTCTTGAAGAAGGGCTTGTTTGATGACGCACTTGAACCTCTGTCTAAGGGCATCAGAAGGGTTTTGGTCCCTCTTCTGAAACTACAAAGTCTATTTTGAAAAATCTATTATCAACTATAAGGATTGAGATCAATTCGTGTTTGGCAAACTTATCCAAAGCTATCCTCATATGCACCGGTGGAACAATTGGAAATACATGATCATCTTAACGTTGATTTCACTCCACGTTTTCTTCATGTGAAAATTCGATCTAAGTTTTTCCAAGCGTTTTTGAAGTCTGATTGAATATCTTCAAGCTATAAGAAACATTGGCTCTATACAAACATATTTATGTGGAAATCAAAATTGTTGAGGTATCAATTTGTCCTAAAGATGACCTTGCACAACAAAATGTTTGTAATCAATCTCAGAAATGGGCTCTTGCTTTCAGGAAACCTGTAAGATATTTCTAGTAGTTTGGTTCTCTGACTATCTCTGAAGCCTTGGATCTGACTTAATATCTACGCCATTATATTTGGCATAATTTCCAGAGCAACGCATTTGGCATTTCTACCTCTATTTGAAGCGGCATCACCACATTACATAAAAGATCACATTATGAAATGACATCTCTGTAACGGTCATCGCATTATCCTCACTCTTCCACACTCTTCCACACTCTCACTCATCTGTGGCTACAGGTCTCTCTCATGTTCAGGACTACTCATTCTAATGCCATGAGAATCAGTCTAATGGTAATGGCATCATATCTCTGGTAGTTTGTATCAGTATACGCTCTTGCCCTATATCCTCTCTTCTATATATATGGCATATCCAGCTCAGCATCATTTACTGCATTATTGTTTCAGTCCAGAAGCCATGATCATATGTTGAAGCTCCTATAAATTTCCAACTGTGTTATAGTCTTGTTGTGAACAAGACAGTAGAATAGTTAATCTTTTGAAGAAGCTCATGGGATCTTCTAGTAAAAGAAAATACAACACTTTTGATAAATGCAGCACACCTGGAGCCCTTATTTTAAAGATCAGCTAAGATAAGAAGTGCATGGCACTATGGAACAGTCTGTTTTGGGAAACACTCATCAACTCGAAATCAAAGGTGTCCTAAAGAAGGTACATGACAAATTCTATGTCTTGTCGAGCATGATAAGCTGAAGATCCTAATTTAAGCCAAGATCTTATAAGGAATAGTCTTATAGAAATAGTCACCTGAATGCAAAGGAACCTTCCCCATCATGGATCAGTTGCCTCATGGAAGTTGCATCTCTCGTATGGATAGCACATGATTAAAGGCTAGATAATCATCCAAATCAAAGCTTTAGAGGGAGCTATAAAATCCCAGGATTAATAGCAGATTGTAGATGGTTACATTATAGGCAAGGTTACCTTCTCGATATTCAGTGGGAGCTATGACGTTTGGATTCAGCTATTGATGTTGATAATCATCCTCTCCTCTATCAATAGTTTGCCTTTTTACAAAGATGGATAGATGTTCATTAAGATAGTATGATCTGAAGTACATTATAGAGAGGGGTTGGATAGATAGTATGGTAGATGGTAAGAACACATTTAAGTATTACATCTCTTGAGGTCCACCTTTATTTCTTAAAGACTGAAATTTGTTACTCTGAAGAACTATTGAAGAAAGAGTGCATAAGGTGGCAAGCATGGGCTTTTGAGGAAACTCTCCAGCAGTCATTTATACACATGATCACCATTGTTGTATATTACAGAAGAGGATTCAAAGAATCCTGCATTTCACATACCACTTTACATGGCACAGCAAATGACATAACTGTTTTATGGAATGTTTATGTGGAATGATCTCATGATAAGCAGGTTGTCTAATAGACATTGCGCACCCTGGAAATACAAGTTTAGGTTGTGGTCTCTTTGAGTAAGAGGGAGAAAGATCAGTGAAATATTCTCTTTATCAAGAGATGTAAGAAGAAGAGGGATTGTTGAGTGCTGCTAAAGATCTATGTTAGTAGATATGTTTAGAGGAGCTATTGAGGCCTCCAACAGACTTCAACGATGCCCAAAATTACCCTAAGAGGTGTGACTATCTCTCAAAGAATCTCGGCCCTGTGACAGAAGAGAACCAAAAAAATTAAATAGTCCTTGAAGACCTCGGCTGCCTCAGACACATATTCAAGCAAGTTGATGTGCATAAAATGAGCGAGAAAACACCTCTATATATACCATTCGGTGGGGGTCAAGAGATGTGACCATTGGACTAGGTGAGCCAATATATAGGTGAGGCCAACCTTGATAATTTACATGTGAGAAAACATAAATTAAAAAACCTACTTTTCCTTATCCAAATATGACGATCTTTAGGTCGATTTTGGTCCTCTTGAAAAAAGGAATTCAATGCCATAATTATATTCTCCAAAGGAGTTGTCCAATGTGGAATTTGGACCTAGTTGCCTATTTTAACAACTGTCCTTCTTGAGTTTAGGAAAATTAATTTTGAAATGCCCATATTCATTACATTCATAACATAGAATCTTAGACATGTTGATTTTCTTTTGAAATTTTTTTTGAGACTTCCCTTTCTTCCTTGCCATTACTGCATATGCTTGAGTTTGTTCACTTGATCCAACGTTTTTCTTTGCCTTCAATATGGTTTCTTCAATTTTTCATAATGACCATAGATCATTGAATGGAGTAGTTTCTTTAATTCCATAGATAATTGATACAAAGTTTCCCAATTCATTAGGTAGTGCATTGAGCACACTGATGGTCATCTCTCGACCAAACATTACTTCTGAGCATGGGAGGCCTGTTTAACTAGGCAAAATACATTTTTTTTTTAAACCCTTTTGTATGCAAGTCCCTTATTACATTTTCTAAGGGACACAACCGTTATTTTCCACTGTTATAACTTAATCTTCAGGAAATAACATTTTTGGCGCCAATATTACTACTTTTCCCCACTTGGAGACATTGCATCAAGATATAGTTTGTTGTTGTGATTACAATATGATGACTATGTGTTACAATACATTTATGAGTTGATTTCTTGTTGAATCTCCAAATTTGGAAAATATTAAGGTGTTCTTATTGTTGTATAAATTCCCTCATTTGGGGATATTACAGTGGTATCGGAGCAACTTTCTTGGCTCAGCCTGTGAGCTTAAAGCATTATAAAATAGTCTCATGGGGAGGAGAAGATTTGCAAGAGAGATCAAAGCAAACCCTTATTGTCTAGAGGCAATAGGTTCTCAAAAATTCTCTTTCAAACTCTGCCAGGTAGAAGCAAAGACATCAAATAAATGAGGAGGGAAAGACATGGAAATCCATCAACAAGATCTACAAGATCTATACATGAGGAAGGTTTTAAATCCTCATCTTTTGGGTATGATCATTCAGCCATACCATCAAATCTACAACGTTCTGTCAGCAACTTATTCATGAAGACAAAGAAAGGAGATGTGCCAAAGAAAGAGACTCTTGGTGATTATTTGCGGGAGTATGAAGCTCAATCTAAGGAGTTCAAAGATCACTTGAACTTCCAAGGGTTTTGCAAGATCAAGGAGGAAAGAAGCACAAGGAGCAATCAACATGGTGTGGGTAGATTCTTCCTATCTACTTTTGATGGACCACCTAAATGTCTAGCTAGGGTTTGGGTGGAGGAGCTAGACAACTATGTACAACAACATCAATTTTCAGAAATTGAAGCCATCAAAGTAACAGCACTGCATTTTGAGGGTAAGGCCTATGCTTGGTGGTTGTTTGAATATTTTTCCTTAAAGAATGAAAATACATCTACTTATGAAAAGTTCATTAAAATATTAGTAGAAAGGTTTGATGAAACATCATGTGAAACATCTACTATAGAGGCTATCCTTTAGAAGAATTGCAAACTAAAAATGTTTTCCGGGGGTTGAGTAATTATGGACAAGTTTCATATCACACATCATCCTGGATTTCCATTATTTTATAAGGTGCATAAATATGGATATTGTTGTGAGTATGCTAAGGAAGACAGGAAAGAACTATAGAACTATTATGCATGGCCACAAGCATTTGGTCTCGTCCTGCAAACTGCTAGAAGAAAGAGTTTGGAATGCTAGTTTGTAAAAAGGCTGAAGTCATAGGTATATAGCATGGTGAATAAGGTATGGAATCAATTCTTCCAATAGCAACATTGTATATATATCAGCACTTATAGGCTTTAAAGATTCATTTTTATAAATCATTTTGTCCCCAGCAATTAAAGCACTACCATCTAAGGCAATAAAACACCATTTTGCAAGAAGAATGAGGATAGTCCTTGCAGGATTTGTGGATGAATACATGAAATTTATTGAACCTATGGATTAAGCATCACTTGCCTCCCATACCACAAAAAAATCCAGATAGTTTTCAAAAACGTAATTGCAATAGCATTTGAAACAATTTTGTGTCCTCTAAGTAAGAGGAGAATTTCTAGAGCTGGTTGGAGAAGACATTTATGGTGGCACGAAGTTTAAAAAAGTTATTTTGGGGATGGATAAACATATCACGTTGTAAATTACATCCAAGGTTGTAACCTCTTGCTGAGATATATCAATTGCAATGGATTAAAACCGGTGGATTTGAATTTTATAGATGGGTGGATAACAGAGTTACTTTCTGGAAGAGGGGCTGCTTCTAATGGATTTATGTAAGAGTGGATTAAAATTTTCATGGTTATTTATGTGTTCAGAGGATAAAAGGTTTTGGAAAATTTTATTAGATGAATTGGTGATTTGAAGCATGTAAATTATTATTATTATCATCCAATTTTAAGGTCATGACTAAACTAGACACAAAATTGATGTATGAGACTTCATTGTTTGTGGGATGAGGGACCCACCTCTGCCATAATAAAACAAACAGAAAATCTGGCATTAACCCACACTCTAACTCAAGCACTAACGAATCAAATTTATTGTATAATTTCACCAAATTGGCACTTGTCCAAAGCCTCCCAAATCTCATCATCTAATCAATCTTCCTATGGATCCAAATTATTTCTTATATTGCCCCAAACATTGTTGGTTCTTGGGGAATAATGCTTAATTTTGGATCTTATCTCATGGAGGCCTATTGTTGAGATGTTGACTCCATAAATCCCTTTGTTGGTTCCACAATGCCAAAAATGGATTGAATGGGAGTAGATTTTCCACTTTCTATCTGCCCCACAACTGCCTCCTTTGTACCTCCAGGGAAAGTGCATGTAAGGCCTTTCAAGAGAAATAGAAGATGTGACCCATAATGCACCTGCAAATTAGATAGATCTATTGTTCCTCTAGATTGATAGTTGGATTTGTTCTAAAATTCTCCATGATCACTGGTGGCTCGGTGGGAATACATGAATATTGTATTATTCTCTCCATTGAGATAATCTTGGTCTCCACAAAACAAAGACATCATGTTACCTAGGTTTGTATCATGTTCAAATTTATACCATATGTTATTGTCAAGCTTGCAATGCTTGGTCTAATTACATCTCCAGGCAAGCGAATGAGGAACACCAAAGAGAATGTAATATCACCAAGTTTGATTTTTCATCTAACAGGATTAATGAAGTTTACTAGGGGAGTGCCAAGCATAACACAATTTTGTAATCTGGGCATTTGAGACTTTTTTGGTACTGGGACTTAGTGGAAATATAAAATATCAACCTTTGTGGAATGTGGGGGCCACCCCTCAAGGAATAATTGATTTTGTGGAAAGGAGATCAAAATATTTTGATGAGGGACCCCCAAGGAAAGGCAAAGCAACAATTATAAATAGAGGGTTGAAGGCAACATTGAGTACCTTTTGATAATTTGTCATTTTACACATTGTTGCTCAAGCTGTTCAACTGAGTCACAAGTGTTGTTTAGCACCAGAGGTTTCCAAAGGGAAATCTCACCATCTTCTTTTGCGAACCACAAGTGCCACTCTAGGGAGGCAAATTCTACTAATATTTTGTAGTTGGGAGGATACCACACATTTCAGGTTTAGTTGGGATGCAGAAAATGACCCACACAGTTCTTGTTGGAGAGTGGTGTCGAAGATAGGGGCTACACTATCGTTGAAGCATTCCTTGACCAAATTCCAAGAAAAAAGTGAAGGATTTACAAGAGCAGGAGGTATTTCCACGACAGTACAAATTTTTGGAGCAGGGGCCTGCATCATCTTGCCCAGGAACTACATAGTCTTTCGTGGGGGCCAAGTCACCCTCTTCTTCGGTGGACCACGAGTGCCACCCCAGGGAGGAAAATTCTACTCATCTTTGGGATCTGGGAGGATACCACACATTTTGGTTCAGCTGGGACATAGGAAAGGAAATTGTGGGGGATTTTCTACCATTTTGGTGCCAACTCAACCAAGATCTCAAGGAGCTAGGGGAAATTGGGCCAAAATGTCTGAGGTCAACATTTGGCCAATTCCTTCGTGGGTTTTTGTGGGTTATTGGAGCAAAACTTAAGGTTAATTTCCCGAAATGTTTTGGGCATCGAATGAGGCCCTAAAAACCATTGTTCATAGTCAGTAGTGCATTTTTTTACTAGGTCAACGTAGAGATTGTTGGGGACAACCACATTGCATGTTAGAGTAGCCAATTTCATCACATGGGCATTGTTAGGTTTCCTTGGGAAAGACCAAGTGCATGCTTTTTTATCTTACCTTTGTACCCAACATTTATATTAATAAAATGGCTTAGCTCAGCACAATTAATGGATATTTCTTGGTGTTTCATGTGTTGTAAATTATGCATGTTTGTTTTTTTTACTATGCTTGGTTTTCTTATCATTGTAAATTTCCAGTAGGAATATTACAATGGTATCAAAGCATAATCTTGGCCAGCTGTGGGGAATCTAGCAAGATCATGAAGGTGTTAGACTCACATGCACAGTGATTGGTGAGATTTTAGACACTCCAATGATGCAAAAAGGGGAAAGTACACAAGGGCTCTTGGAGGAGTTGATGAGACAAAGCCAACAATTAGCTTGTGAAAGGGATTGAGGAGATGGGGTTGTTTGGAATTAGATTGGGGGAAATTGTGGGTGATTTTCTAGCATTTTTGTGGAGGAGCAAGCCCAACATTTGCTACAGGTTACAGTTTCTTCTTGTGGAGGAGGGCTAAGCATTTTGAGGTCAATTTTGGAGCGGCAAAGCTAGAGCAAGCCGTTTCTGTTTTTTTTTGGGTTTTTGACAAGGATCTCAGAAATAATTTGGTACAATTTTCTGGGTAGATTCGTGGGGTCAAACAGGGGTCCCAACTCAGCCAACAAATAGAGGAGCTAGGGGGAAATTGGGCCAAAATTCTAAGGCAAAGCCAATAATTGGCTTGTGAAAGGGATTGAGGAGCTAGGGTTGTTTGAAATTAGATTGGCGGAAATCATGGGTGATTTTCGAGCATTTTGGTGGAGGAGCAAGCCAAGCATCTGGTTGTGGAGGAGGACCAAGCATTTTGAGGTCAATTTTGGAGCGTCAAAACTAGAGAAAGACCTTTATGGTTTTTTTATGGGTTTTTGACAAGGAGCTCATAAATAAATTGGAATAATTTTTTGGGTAGATTCGCTTGGTCAAATAGGGGTCCCAACTCAGCCAACAACTAGAGGAGCTAGGGGGAAATTGCGCTGAAATTATGAGGTCAACATTTGGCCGATTCATTTGTGGGTTTTTGTGGGTTATTGGAGGAGAGTCTGAGGTTAATTTCCCGAAATTTTTTGAGCACCAGAGGAGACCCTAACAACCATTGTTTGTAGCCAACAATGCAATTTTTCACTTAGTGGAGAGATTGTGGGGGACAACCACGTTGCATGTTATAGTAGTCAATTTCATCACCTGAGCAATGTTAGCTTGCCTTGGGCAAGCCTAGGTGCATGTTTTTTCATCTTACCTTTGTATCCAACATTTATATTAATAGAATGCCTCAACTCACACAATTTATGGAGATTTTTGGGTGTTTAATGTGTTGTAAAATTTGTGTGTTTTTTTTTTTTACTATACATGCTTTGCTTATTATTGTAAATTTTCATTAGGAATATTATAGAGAATGAAAATGCAAGATTTGATAGTAAAACCATCAGAATACAAGTCCATGCATTGGCCCCAACATTGTGGAGACTAGGTCTAGTATACATATCAATCAACTACAGTTTTCTCCCCATGAACCAAGACTCTTGGTCAAAACTTCTAATGGTGGCTACTCCAGAGATTGATTCTCCAAAATTTTGTACGATTGGAGCTCTAGAAACTAATGAAAACTGAGCCACTTCCCTAGTTGATGATATGTAATATTAATGATACCATATACAAGTTGAACCGACTGGTATAAACACAATGAATGCCTTCCAAGTCTGAGACATGACTACAATGATCCTCAAAAGTTGTATAAATGAAAAAACCAAAGCTCCTAGTTGTGTGGGAATCAATGTGTGCATTGCACTCTTATTAGTTGATGCCTGCTTCAGTATTCACCCAAATGGAGTTGCATCAATTGTGCAAATTGCTGAAAAGCTGATTGTCAGTTTTAAGTCCAACCAGTGAAAGAAGCACAAAGCTCACAAGAACACATGAAAAGCTGCTTAATTTCAAAGCAACATAAACAAGAATGAGAAGGGAGTTTCTAACAGGGGAACTCTCATTTTATTTTCTAGTGGTTGCCCACGCCACCCAATAGTTACTAATTATTTGAAGTAGCTGAAATATTATTTGGGCCATTAGTATTATAGGTATCAAATTACCATTATATGCAACAATAATGTAAGACCAATATACCGACATGTTTACCCATCTTCCTTTACATCAACCCCTTTCCATAGCTGAAATGTATTCGCCTCTCTAGAATTTGAGATGCACAGAGCCAAAATGGAGAAGAAATAGCTCTGCATACTCAAACAAGCCATATTAACAAAGGCTTATCTGCACTACACTGCTACCCAACAAAACCAGTGTTAAATATACAAGCACCTTCTCCAACTTTCTGTTATGTTGGTTCAAATTTTTTACTAAATGAATAATATTTACATTGTCCTCTCAAGATCAGATTTAGACATCCATGAAAGTGGTCCAACATTATCTGGCCATACCCCTATGTTAAACGATTTAGTGCTCTACCAAGCCACTAGAACCCAACCCCGAGTTACATATGAATAAATTGGTATGGTTGGTTTCCTTTTCAAAAAAATTGTTACTACATTTTCTATGCGGCTTCATGGAGAAAAATCCACAAAGCCTTGAAAGTTTTATAATTTTAGATTGTTGTTGACAATCTGGTTGTTTGTGCTAAAATTAAATTTAGAACATGTTATATTTAATTCCCCTTGTAATGTTATTATTTCCATTGTGTTTGTGTTTTTCCTGGAAGAAAATTTAACAGGTCCTAGTTTTATTTTGGCATGCACCTTTGTTTCTAGTAATATTCTTGTCTTTCTACTAAAATTAAATCTATCACATGTTAGATTTATTTCACCTTTCAATGTTGCTATTGAGAATGCCTTGTGTCTATGATAGAAGAAAATCTAGCACAAAATAAATTTCCTTTTGCCCTGCAATATTGCTTTTGGAAATATACTTGTGTTTTTGCTAAAAGTAAATCTAGCACGAGGTAGATTTCTTTAACCCTGTCATGTTGTTATGTGCTTATGTTTTTTCTATAGGAAAACTTAGCATGGGTTAGATTTCCTTCACCTTGAAATGGTGTTATCGACAATGTGCACTTATTTATGCTAGAAGGAAATATATCACTCATTATACTTTCTTCATCTTACAATGTTGTTATTAGCAATGCACTTTCATTTATGACAGAATGAAATCTAGCACGTGTTAAATTTCTTTTGCTTGATAATGTTGTTGTTAGAAATAAGCTTGAGTTTTTGCTAAAAGTAAATATAGCACATGCTAGATATTTTTTTCCTTACAATGTTTTTTATGTGCTTGTGTTTGTGCTACAAGGAAATTTAGCACGCGTCAGAATTCAACTTGCAAAATTTTTATTAACAATGTGTTTGGCTTTGAGCTAGAAGGAAATTTAGCATGCGCTAGATTTGTTTCAGAATGCCATGTTGTGGTTGGTAATATGGTTGTTTGTGCTAGAAGGAAATGTGCTAGATTCTTTGACCTTGCAAAAATATGCATGTGACTATGTTAGAAGGAAATTTACCACATGTTAGATTTCTTTTCTTGCAAAGTTTCCACTGGAAATGTGCTTTAGCTTGTGCTAGAAGTAAATTTTGCATGTGTTAGATTTATTTAACCGTACAATGCTATTATGTTCTTATGTGTGTGCTAGAAGGAAATCTAGCACGTCCTAGATTTGTTTCATCTTATAATGTACTTGTGTTGCGCTGTAAGGAAATCTAGCACATGTTAGATTTCCTTTTCCCTATAATGTTGTTGTTTTCAACATGCTTGTTTTTTTTCTAGAAGTAAATCTAGCATGCACTAGAATTCTTTCACCTTATAATGGGTTTGTGTGCTTGTCTTTATGTTAGAAGGAAATATTACAAACATTATATTTCTTTCACCTTATAATTTTGTTATTGGCAACACGCTTATGGTGGGGCTAGAAGGAAATATAGCACACATTATGTTTCCCTCACCTTTGAATGTCATTGTGTTTGTGATAGAAATAAATCTATAGCATGCACTAGATTTCTTCTGTCCTTCAATGTTGTTATGTGCTAGAAGGAAATATAGCATGTGTTAGATTTATTTCAATTTGAAAAGTGTTTGTGTTTCTATTGGAAGAAAATTGATCACACATTAGATTTATTATACTCTATAATGTTGTTGTTTGAAACATGTTTGTATTTGTGGTAGACATGTTAGATTTGTGGTCACATTGACTACATTAGAAGGAAATTTAGCACATGTTAGATTTATTTTCTTGCAATGTTGTTATTGTCAATGTTCTTTAGCTTGTGCTAGAAGTAAATTTTGCATGTGTTATATTTATTTAACCCTACAATGTTGTTATGTTTGGGTTTGAGCTAGAAGGAAATTTAGCACGCACTAGATTTGTTTCAGAATGCCATGTTGTGGTTAGCAATCTGGTTGTTTGTGCTAGAAGGAAATATGTTAGATTCTTTGACCTTGCAATGCTGTTATTGGAAATATGCATGTGACTATGTTAGAAGGAAATTTAGCACATGTTAGATTTCTTTTCTTGCAATGTTGTTATTGGAAATATGATTTAGCTTGTGCTAGAAGTAAATTTTGCATGTGTTAGATTTATTTAACCCTACAATGTTGTTATGTTTGGGTTTGAGCTATAAGGAAATTTAGCACGCGCTAGATTTGTTTCAGAATGCCATGTTGTGGTTGCAAATCTGGTTGTTTGTGCTAGAAGGAAATATTATAGATTCTTTGACCTTGCAATGTTGTTATTGGAAATATGCATGTGACTATGTCAGAAGGAAATTTAGCACATGTTAGATTTGTTTTCTTGCAATGTTTTTATTGGAAATGTGCTTTAGCTTGTGCTAGAAGTAAAATTTGCATGTGTTAGATTGATTTAACCATACAATGTTGTTATGTTTGGGTTTGAGCTAGAAGGAAATTTAGCACGCGCTAGATTTGTTTCAGAATACCATGTTGTGGTTGGCAATCTAGTTGTTTGTACTAGACGGAAATATGCTAGATTCTTTGACCTTGCAATGTTTTTATTGGAAATATGCATGTGACTATGTTAGAAGGAAATTTAGCACATGTTAGATTTATTTTCTTTCAATGTTGTTATTTGCAATGTGCTTTAGATTGTGCTACAAGTAAATTTTGCATGTTTTAGATTTATTTAACCCTACAATGTTGTTATGTTTGGGTTTGAGCTAGAAGGAAGTTTAGCACATGCTATATTTGTTTCAGAATGCCATGTTGTGGTTGGAAATCTGGTTGTTTGTGCTAGAAGGAAATATGCTAGATTCTTTGACCTTGCAATGTTGTTATTGGAAATATGCATGTGACTACATTAGAAGGAAATTTAGCACATGTTAGATTTATTTTCTTGCAATTTTGTTATTGAAAATATTCTTTAGCTTGTGCTAGAAGTAAATTTTGCATGCATTAGATTTATTTAACCCTACAATGTTGTTATGTTCTTATGTGTGTGCTACAAGGAAATCTAGCATGTCCTAGATTTGTTTCATCTTATAATGTGCTTGTGTTGTGCTGTAAGGAAATCTAGAACATGTTAGATTTCCTTTGCCCTATAATGTTGTTGTTGTCAACATGCTTGTTTTTTTGCTAGATGTAAATCTAGCATGCACAGAATTCTTTCACCTTATAATGGGCTTGTGTGCTTGTCTTTATGCTAGAAGGAAATCTTACACACATTAGATTTATTTCACCTTATAATTTTGTTGTTGGCAACACACTTATGGTGGGGCTAGAATGAAATATAGCACAAATTATGTTTCCCTCACCTTTGAATTTCATTGTGTTTGTGATAGAAATAAATCTATTGCATGCACTAGATTTCTTCTATCCTTCAATGTTGTTATGTGCTAGAAGGAGATATAGCATGTGTTAGATTTATTTCAATTTGAAACATGTTTGTGTTTGTGTTGGAAGAAAATTTATCACATGTTAGATTTATTATACTCTACAATGTTGTTGTTGGAAACATGTTTGTATTTGTGGTAGACATAAGTCTAGCACTTGCTAAATTTCATTCACTCTATAATGTTGCTATGTGCTTGTGTTTGCGCTAAAATAAAATCTATCACATGTGATATTTATTTTACATTGCAATGTTTTTATTAGTAACACTTTGTGTTCAGGCTAAAATAAAATCTGACATGTGCTAGATTTTTTTTGTCCTACATTGTTGCTGTTAGAAATATTTATATGCTTGTGTTAGAAGTAAATATAACAAAAGCTAGATTTTTCTCAACCTAAAATGTTGTTATGTGATAATGTTTCCATTAGAAGGAAATCTAGTGTGAAGTAGATTTCTTTCACCTTGCAATGTTATTATTTGCAATGTGCTTTTGTTTCCGATACGAAGAAATCTAACCTATGTTAGATTTGTTTTGCCCAACAATGTTATTGTTGACAATATGTTTTTGAATTTGTACAAGGAAATCTACTGTGTTATATTTTCTTCACAATGGCATCTTATTTTTGACAATCTAGTTATTTATGCTAGAAGGAAATATAATGCTTTGCATTGTTTTTATTTGAAAATGTGTTTATGTCTATGCTAGAAGGAAATTTTGCAGACACTAGATTTATTTTTTCTTGCATTGTTGAAAATATGGTTGTGTTTTTGATAGAAGTAAATCTAACATATGCTACATTTCTTTCACCTTGCAATGTTGTTATGCAATTTTTTTTATGATAGAATGAAATATAGCGCGAGTTAGATTTCTTTCACCTTACAATGTTATTATTGGCAATGTGACTTTGTTTGCGCTAGAAGAAAATCTTGTAGGTGCTACATTTATTTTTCCTTACAATGAAGTTAAT